>JAESVK010000811.1:470237-509982 GCA_017140935.1 Hamamelis virginiana
GTTTCTACCGTAGCCTATATATATGCCACGTTGGGCAGCTTCTAGGTCAGACGAAATATTATTTCTAAACCCTAGAGGAAGCCGCCTAACAAGTAGAGCACAAAGAGAGCCACTTTCTCTTCACGTTCTGGTATTGGAGGAATACGGTAGAAGGCTTGAAGAGCTCGAGCAGTTTTCTACTGTTCGTGATTCATTGAGATCAATCGAGACAGATCTCAAAGGTACGGATTCATCTCTTTATGACAAAGGATTCGGATTAAATTTTTTTTTTTTTAATGGCATGATCTATAAGTACTATCACGAGTTCATCGGATTTCCGCTCCCTTTCAGCCTCAATCTTAAATCCGTGTTTCTTTGAGTTCGTGATTGGGCGTGCATGATGTTGCGAATGATTTCTTGGATCATTTATTTAAGAAGCGAAGCATATAAAGCAGTCGTGGCTGGATTAGAAGTATCTATATATAATTGAGAATGTTGTTGATTGTACGTAGAGTGATCCATCTCTATGCGTTTTACATTTGGTTCAGCTGGTGGCTTATGTTTACTGAGGGTTGGGAACTCTTTCCATAAAAGGTTGTGAGAAGGAGGATAGCTTTTGCTCGGTGTTAAGGCTCCGTAAGGATTTCAAAGGGTCCTCGTGATGTTATTTGCTAAGCAAGGATTTTTAAGTTGTTGAAGCTATGTTTCCTTGTGGGTTTGGTTAGAATTTGGTTTTTGGAGGTTGTTCTGCTGCTTGTCTCTTTTATTTGCATTGATGGAATGTGCTTGATTCCTTGGTCTCTAGCTGTCTTGGCTATGTTTTAGGATGGTTTTTCCTTTTCTGTAATGGCTTGGGTTGGGCGGTTTCTTGGTTTCTGCAGGGCTTTCTATCTTCATTATGCTTCTTGATGTTCGTCTTGGGCTCTAGTTGGGTCTTTGGTCTTCTTTGTGAGCTACTTTATTCTATGGGTGATGCTTTGCTATTCCTTGATGTTTTTGTTTTCCATTTGTGAGGGTGTTTGTTTTGCTTTTGGGGCTGTATTTGGTTAATTTGGGCCTTCGGGGCTTTGGGGGATTTGATCTTTGTTGATCAAATTGTTTGGGGTGTTTTCTTGGTGGTTTGTAAAGTTTAATTAATCTCTAATAAAGTTTGATTCTCTTTTAATTTGCTTATTAAAAAAAAAAAAAAAAAGATAGTACAAATTAGATCGTGAAACCTAGTGCATGCATGCCTGCATGCATGGCATTTTCGAAGTCCAAGCTAGGCTGCAACTTGGGCTTGGTTGGGTTGATTTGATTATAAACCGAGTCTAAACTTTGGGCGAGCTTGAATTGAATTATCAAGCAAGAAAAAAAAAAGAAAAAAAAAAAAAAAAGATAACAGGGAAAAATACGGATCTCAATACGACATTTTTACTAAAACTACTTGACTTGGGGCTCATTTAATTGTATTATATTTTTCTAAAATCACTTTTAAAAAACTATTTATTCACATATCACTTGAGGGGTGATTAGATAGATGGCCTAGTATGAAAATTTGTCATCAATCTAATCACCCCTCAACTTATTAAAACTAAACGTGATTTTTACCTAGTCTCATAAATCAAGTAGAATTTTAAGCTTCATAAGTGATTTTAAGAAAAGTTAATAAAAACGGGCCTTTACACATTCACGAATTTTAAATTCATGACCCTCAAAATTATCTCATAAATCAAGTGAAATTTTAAGTTGCAGAAGTTATTTTAAGAAAAGTTTATATATATATATATATATATATATATATATATATAAAACTATTCTTTTATATACTATTCTGCTATTGGTCCCGTCCACACGAATTTTAAATTCATGACCCTCAAAATATTCTTTTATATAAAACGAGTGCACCCTTTCAAAGTATTAATTATAACTAATTCTTTTATTATTTTAAATCAACGCACTCTTTCATAATTTTCTCGGAGGTCAGTTGCATAGGGACCATTCAGCCATCCTTTCAATTCATATCTATATATAACGACTATACTTGTAAAAAGAAATTAAATATTCTCTTATATATTTATTTACTCTCTCATCTTTGCTCCCTCACACACATAATCCATAGTACTTTGAATCTGCAATTGTACTTGAATAGAATTGCATGCGTAGTTCTTTTATCTTCTTCAATTTATCTATTTGGTTATAAAGTATTGATGATACTCTTTTTTAAAAAAAAAAAAAAAACTTTTAGCCAAAAATTTTTTTCGAATCAAAAAGAGAGAGAGTTATATATATATATATATATATATATATATATAGGTCATGAAACCAAGAACTCAACAAAAAAAAATAACAGTGGACTCGTCACCAATCTAGTAAAGTAGTAGCCAAAACTGTTAAAAGGGTTCGACCAAAATGTAACCGGCCAGTTCTCATCCACTTTTTCTATTTAGAGTAATAAAGTGACATATGAAAGGCAAAGAAGAAGCCAATTTTCCATAACGATTATACTACTTTATGACATATATGACCCACATAATTTCCATTTCAAAAACAATCTAACATGAAACTGATATATATATATATATATATATATATATATATATATCAAAAATGCTATACAACCAGAAATTTTAACCCAAATTTAAAAACCACCATAATGTTTCATATTTTGAGTGGTGTGTAAAAAAGATAGAATCTATTTGAAAGAATGATTACAATCTAACATGAAACTGCTATATATATATATATCAAAAATGCTATACAACCAGAAATTTTAACCCAAATTTAAAAACTACCATAATGTGTCATATTTTGAGTGGTGTGTAAAAAAGATAGAATCTATTTGAAAGAATGATTAAACCACTCAAAGCATAACACATCATGATAGTTTTTAAATTCGGGTTAAAGTTTCTGGTTGTGTAGTATATATATATATATATATATATATATACCCTCTATCTAGCTAAATCCACAAACTAAACCCACCAACAGAAGCTCAAAAAATTACACAATCTCACAGTATTCAAGCATTTCCCATTTCTTTCAAGCAAACATGAAGGTAGCTGCAGTCATATCAGTGTTGGTTGTGCTGGCTATGATTCAATTCATGGTACAGCCAGGAGAGGCCATCGCTTGTGGCCAAGTGGACGCATCTCTTGCACGATGCATGACGTACCTCACCGGAGGTGGTGATCCTTCTGCCTCCTGCTGTGATGGAGTGAGAAGCCTCAAAGGAATGACACCAACCACCGCCGACAGGCAGGCAGCATGCAACTGCATTAAGGAAGCTGCCGCTAGTTACCAGAACATAAAGGACGATGCAGCTGCTGCTCTCCCTACCAAATGTGGTGTTCAAATTAATATCCCCATCTCCAAGAGCACTAATTGCAACGCGTGAGTCTTTCTTTTTGCATATTTGAATGCATGCATGTATTTTTTTTTTTTTTTAATTGAAAGATGAATTAATCTATGTTAATTTTGATTGTTTGTTGGTTTCTTGTACCAGCATTAATTAATTTCTTAAGATGAAGGTGACCGATGGAAGGCGAGAAATAAAATGTGGGAGCTTCGGGTGTTGACATCTCCTTAATTAGTATTACATCTAAGTTATATAATGCTGTTAAAATAATGGATTTGCTGGAGAATCCTGATGAGTACTGCACCAGGTTTTACTGAGATCCTTCTTATAATGTATGCCGAACTTCTTGTATGTATATCAAGTTTTTAATGATAATGTATTAGTGTTCCCCTCTCTCTATCTCTCTCTTTCTACAAATTCTTCCGAATAATTGTTAGAATATAAAGATTGTGATCTGCATTGGTTATCAAATTAAACTAATTTCAAACTAGAGTTGAATTAGAAATGCATAATCAATGCTATTATATCAAGTGCATGCAGCGGGGTTCTTGGCCTTCTATTGTGCTTCAATTCCCCAAATGAGATAGATTGTTCCCAAAAAAAAGTCATTTTGTATTGGAATAAAGAGAAAAATGAGGAGTCACTAGCTTTAATCAATATCAATGATGTGCCAAATCAATTGGTTTGTATGGCATTTCTGGCATATACTAGCTAGAAAATTTTTGATATGTTTATTGCAGCATGAACACTGTGTCAACGCCTAAAGTAATAATAAAAAATAATAATTGGGCCATCGCCAATGGAATCTAATTGGACCCCACTAAGTCGTCAATCCATTATAGGCATTATCTATGTCGTCTTAAAATTTGCTTGATTGAATTATTCTAGCGATTTGATGTTTTTTATTACAATAATCTCATTTGAATGTCATTTTTCCAAGTGATAGAATTCCCAAAACCCATGCATGTACGTATCTCTCATTGTTAATTGGTCAAGTTTTGAACCAGAAGCCTTTTGTATTAGAGGAAAAGGGATACCATCTCGACTACAAGATTGGATGAAAATTATGTGAATTGTGAAAAGGCTTTTGAAAGGGAAAAAATGTTCTGACTGGCCGGAAGGCAAACACTAGCTGATCAATTCATATGAATTTTTTAGGACAAAATGCATTCAATCCCTCAAGGGAACAAACTATTTGGTGGGCTTTCAAGGACTTTAAAATTTTCTTTTGTTGTTGTGGCACAATCATATGAGGAGACATGAAAAAGGGACATGATTTAGTAGGCAGAGGATCTATTAGAATAATGGGAGTGGTAATTATGCTTTCTTGAATTTTGATTTTGAAAATATTCGGGAAACCTAACAGTTTGTAAAAGGTTGTCTAGGTAGTTAGGCCAATTTGAATTGAATTATCATGTAAGGAAAAAAAAAAAAAAAAAAGACTATGAATAACAAAGGCGCATTTCAATATGGCATTTTTGCTAGTGCCAAAAAAAGGAGGAAATTATACTTTGCCCCCCAAACTATTGGCTGTTTTTACGTTGTCCCCTTGTGGTTTCGATTGCATCAATGTACTCCCTAAATTATTAGATTGTATCAAATTACCCCTTTTTGTAAGCCATTTGTTTCTTTGAATGAAAAATGATGTTAGGCTTGTTATTTATTTATTTTTTTTATGCAGTATTTATCCTATATTGCTGCTAATCCATTTTTTAACACCAGCCAGTAAATGGCTGCCACGTGTTAAATCATTGAAAATACAAAATATGGATTAAAGAAATTAAACGGTGAAATTAATTCTGTGTAAAAGAGCCGCTAAAGATAATTAATCCTGGAAAAAAAGGATAAATAGAAGAGATTGATATTTTGAAATACAAAATAAAAAGGAAGATATATTAGTTGTATTTATTTTGTATTTCAAAGTTCTTCAGGATTGCCAATTGTCAAAAGGAGAGTGAGAGTTCGAAGCAAAATAGAACTTCTTGAGATAATGTAAAGCATTTTTTCAACTCGAAGAAGGATTCTCTGCAATTGGAAGGATAGAAGCCTGATATGAAAAGGAGTCTTGAAGAATCCAAGATAGAAAGGGAAACTAAAGATAAAAACTATAAAAATGGACTCGGAGGTAAAGAAAGATCATCTCAAACATACACAACAGCTTCATAGCTTCTTTCTTCTCTAAGAAAGGTATTTTGAGAACTCTATTACCGTCAGGCCATTTGGGCTCCGCAGTGGGGTATTATTGGTTATTGTTCAAAGTTTATAATCAGTCGACAAAGGGAAGTTTGAAGTACTCAGGGAAGTAATTGAAGGAAGTTCGAAGGTGAAAAGAGGAAGTTCAGGTTTGTCGAGAATTCGAGAAAGGCAATTCTTCTCACCGAAGCCATTTTGGAATCTATTTCAAGAGTTTGAGATTCACATTACTGTCTCGGGACAAGGGTTTTTGTTCTCTTGTTAAGGTGACATTTTAATTATTAAGTTGTTCAAAGGGCTCAAGAGTAGCTTGAGCCGTACCGACGACATTTTTTTTTTATTAAGTTTATATTATCCAGTTTGGTTTATTCTTTATCATTATTTTTGTTGTCTCTTTACTTCTCTATTGTTTATCTCTGGGTGTTTAAATGATTAATTAACTTGACCTGTCTTCTTAAAAAGTCCTCTTAATTGAGGCATTAGAACCCCATCATTTGATTTTTCATAACTTCGAGGGACTCAAACTACCTTACAGTGGTTCGAACTCCTGGAAATTTAAAATTGGATCAACATTTTGGCACGCCGGTGGGACAAGCTAAGTATAATGGCTCCTAACACAAGAAGTAAACAAGTAGAATCTTCAGAGGCCTTTAAGGAAATGGCTATCAGGGCAGGTCTTGAGTATAGTGACTCAGAAACAAACTACCCAATAAAAGAAAGGATTTCTTTGGCAAGATCAGAGGCTTTAGCACAAAAATCACATGAGTTAATACAGAGATCAAAAGCCTTAGCACAAAGAACAAATGAATTGTTGCAAACCGACACCCAGCAAATAAATGCAATGTTGTAACAATTATTGGAAAGGTCTAAACAGAACAAAGAGCCGACAGAAAGTATACGGCCTTTGTTTGAGACTTTCTCGAACAATATAGAAAATCAAAATAGAATTGGCCTAGAAAGGGCTTTAGAATGCCATACCGCGATCGTACTAGATAGAATGCCCACTAGAAGAGAGGAAACAACACAGAACCAAGGGGTTCGAAGGGTCGAACTAGGGGATGAAAATACCCCTGAGAACAGAATGCCAATAGAACATGGCCCGATAATGAGAAATAATAATCTGGCAATATCTGTAGTGAATCAGCAGTTCCCTACAGTAACAAATAGAGCCATGGGATTCAACCTCCCTGAACCTAGGAGGGGACCAATTAAAGGAAAGCTGATGCCTCCGAGAGATCCTATCGAAGAATGGGAAGAAAGAGAGGATGAACATCGGCCCCATAGAATGGATGACAGAAACAGGATAGTTGAGATCATCCAGGAGGTAGTAGGTCCTTTAGCTCGGGGGGTAGCCACTCCTATTTATAGAAAACCATATCAAGAATGGATAAATCGGGACTTCGAATTTCTTAGAGGGTTCAGAGTCCCGGAATTTACCCTTTTCACAGGAGATGGATCACAATCCACAATAGAACACATAGGAAGATTCATGGGACAATGCGAAGAAGTAGGGAACAATAAGTACCTTAAATTGAGGCTATTTGCTAGTTCTCTCACGGGAGTAGCTTTCTCCTGGTTTGTGAATTTACCTGCATGGTCAGTTGGCAATTGGTAGCAGCTTGAAGGAATGTTCCATGCCCAATTCCTTCGAACTAAACCAGAAGTGACCATGGCCGACTTGGCTAGATTAAAGAAATCCCAGGAAGAAGATATATCTCAATATAGGTTCAAAAGACTTAAAAACAGATGCAGGGTGAACTTACCCGAGGCTGAATTTGTTAAATTGGCCCAAAATGGCCTAACCTTTGAGCTTAGAAAAAAAGTTTGATGATATAGACTTTAAAGATTTATTCGAACTAACTTCGAATGTCTCTAGGTATGAAGCCCTACTGCAGGAAGAATCACAAAGAAGGAACTCCTTTTATAAGACCTACTACCATGATCCGAACCTTGAGATAGACGTTGTAGAAGTGATAGGAAAGATACCTTACACCTGTGATGCATTGGTAAAGGTTGAAAATAATCCTGCAGCTCCTCGAAGTGATTCAGAGTTTACTCCAAAACAGTAATCGTTTGATATTACCAAAACAGATGAAATCTTTGATCATTTGCTAAAAGGAAAGTTCCTTAAATTGCCTGGAGGACACATAATTCCAACTGCCCAAGAATTAGGAAATAAAGAATACTGTAAATGGAATAACTCTTAGAGACACTCCACATTAACTGCGTGGTATTTAGGAATGTAATCCAAGAAAATATTAGAAAAGGGTTATTAGTTTTCCCTGAAATGATCCATACTATGATAATTGACGAAAACCATTTTCCTAATGTCCATGAATTGCAGGTTAAGATGAATACCATGCATTTGGCTAAAGGAAAACAGCAAAGGCCAGTTTTTGGCCCCGGGAAGCCAAGATTGGTGGCTTGAGCTAATGTGCAGGTAGAGGCTCAGGCAGAGGCACCTATTGAAGGGAGCGCTACCTCCCTATATACAGGAGTGGAAGATCTGATGGACAAGTTGTGTATCAGCTATGGAAAAGCCTTGGCAGTGGCATGTCATGGAAAATACAAAGGGGAATCTGAGGGGGTTTACAGCAACAACCTTACTATCAGGAAAAAGAAGCAAGGCCAAACCAAATTCCACCAAGAGTTCAAGTCAGCAGACAAAATAATACTTGGCCTTACCAAAAGTATACTTATATCAGGGCATAACAAAATATGCTAGTGAAGAAATATGGAGTAACGCAAGGACCTGCTAGAGCCTTCAGGCTCGAACAGCAAGATGAGGAGATTCAAGAAATCTACAACGAAGAGATAGCTGAATCACTTTTGATGGCAAAACAGTACCGAGAGAGGCCAAACCCAAGAATGGTGAAACCTTCTAAGATGGACACTAACCATTGGTATGTCCTTAAGCATCCTCAAACTAAAGAAGAAGAACTTGTTCCTCTAGTGACTTGAACTCAAAAAATGAGAGAACAAAAGAAGTTTGCAGAAAATCAGCATAAAAGTGAGCTATTAGAGTTAAAAGAAGTTGTTTATCATCAAGTTCCTCGAACAAATCCAAGGTTCGATAGAGGAAAAATATCTGAGGATGAAATATTTGAGGAAGAGAAGGAAGATTACCTTGAAGTGAAAGGTACCAAAGGAGTACAAGCTAAAGGAAAACAAGAAATAAAAAAACAAAAATAAAAAAACTGATGAGAACAAAACAAACGAGGAAACAGTGTGGTTTGCGTCCTTGCCCACTAAGGTCAAAATAAATATGGCCTTCACATGGCCTATCATTATTGCCGCAAAGCCCGACCAACCCTTAGAGACAGAAGGGCAGGTTAAAGATTGACAGGGTTATTATCTTGAATTGGGAGTTGCAGAAGCTGAAGAAGATTTCCGTTATAACTTCGAATCACCTACTCATCAGATGACCCAACATATTAAGCCTTTGTATATTCAGGCTTACTTCGACGGGGTCCCAATTAATAGGGTCCTCATTGATAATGGAGCCTCTGTCAATATTATGCCTACTGCCACTATGAAGGCAAAAGAGGACATGAAATTGACTAATACTGAGGTGGTAATCTCAAGCTTCGCTGGAGAGGGGAAGTAAGCTAAAGGGATACTTCCAATAGAATTAGGAGTAGGTTCGAAGGTATCCATGACAGCTTTATTTGTGATAGATGGGAAAGCCAACTGCAATGCATTATTAGGAAGAGACTGGATTCATGCTAATAAGTGTGTCCCCTCCTCAATGCATCAAAAATTATTGCTAGTAATTGATGACCAACAGATGGAAACAATACGGGCTGATTAATGACCTTTCGGAGTTGATTCGAACATAGCAGAAGCCAGATTATACGAAGGAGATCTAGGTCCCATCGAGGTAAGTTTTATGCCTGATGGAGTATTGAAAGAAGACCGGGACCGACTCCTTACACAATTACTGTCAGTTTCTAATGATAAACAAGCTCCAAAAGAAGAGAATTAAGCTACCAAAGCAGCTCAAGGCTATCAAATTAGCCTTAAAGAAAGTGGTAGCCGCTAAAGTATAGGAACAGTTACAAGAGGTGGCAGTCATGGCAGAGGAACAAAAGCAAAAGGCTCGTAGGGTACAACAACAAGATTCTTTGGAAAAAATAAATCTCGGAACAATAGAAAAACCAAAAACTACTTTTATCAACCGCCCTTTAAACCAGGATGATAGAGAGAAACTGGTCGAGTTACTCAAGAAATACAAAGATTGCTTTGCCTAGGGGTATGATCAATTACCAGAATTGGATTGAGCTTTTGTAGAACATAAACTGCCTATCAAAGGAGGATTTAGACCTTTTAAATAGTCCCATCGAAGGATGTCTCCAAAAATTACTCCTAAAGTAATAGAGGAAATAGAGAAATTACTAGAAGCAGGATTCATTCGAACAACCAGGTATGTAGAATAGTTGTCCAACATAGTCCCTATAACTAAGAAAAATGGCAAAGTTAGGGTATGCATAGATTTTACTAACTTAAATCTAGCCACTCCTAAAGATGAGTACCCAATGCCAGTTATTGATTTATTGTTAGATAGTGCATCAGGAAATTAAATGTTGTCCATGATGGATGGACATTCTGGCTATAATCAGATCTTCATATCAGAAGAAGACATTCATAAAACAACATTTAAGTGCCTGGGTTAGGCACTTTCAAATGGATAGTCATGCCATTTGGTTTAAAAAAATGTGGGGACCACTTACTAGAGGGCCATGAATGCAATTTTCATGATTTCATAGGCCTTTTTATGGAATGCTATATTAATGACATTGTTATAAAATCCCCTAACACATAAACTTATTTGCAGCATTTAGAAACTACCTTCAAAAGAATAAGGGCATACAAGCTCAAGATGAACCCACAAAAGTGTGCATTTGGGGTTGCTGCTGGAAATTTCTTGGGATAACTAGTTCACAAGAAAGGAATTCAAGTGGATGCTAATAAGGCCCAAGCTATAATTCAAGGAAAATCGCCCTCGAACAAGAAAGAACTGCAAAAGTTTTTAGTGCAGTTGAACTTCTTAAGAAGATTTATATCTAATACTGCAGGGAAGACAAAAGTATTTTCCCCACTGTTAAAGCTTCGAGCTGAATACAACTTCAAATTGGAAGAGGCGCATCAAAAATTCGAAGCCATCAAGCATTACCTATCATCTCCCCCAGTATTGATGGCCCCATCATTGTAGAACCAATAAAGCTTTACATAGCTGCAGCTGAGGAATCAATCGAAAGCATGCTAGCTCAAGATAATGAAGAAGGCAAAGAGCAAGCAATTTATTATTTAAGCAGATTTTTAAGCAAGTGTGAAGGTAACTATTCATCAATAGAAAAATTATGCTTAAGTTTGTATTTTGCTGCTGTTAAATTAAGATATTATATGTTGCCTCGAAGTGTGTTAGTGGTATCCAAAGTTGATGTGATAAAATATATGCTGACTAAGCCAATCCTTAACAATAGGATGGGAAGGTGGATGATCACATTAACTGAATTCTGTATTAAATATATTCCTCAAAAAGCAGTAAAAGGCCAAGCATTGGCTGATTTTGTCACTGACCATCCAACCATTGAAATCCCAAGTGAAGAAATGGTTGCATTTATAACAACCAGAAGTTGGAAATTTTGGTTCGATGGATAAAATACATACCAGTTTTCTAGCATTGGGGTTATCCTAGAATCTCCTATAGGTCTTCAAACTAAGATTGGGGTAAGGATTCAAGAAAAACTTTCCAATAATCAAATAGAGTATGAAGCTTTAGTCTTAGGTTTGGAAGTTTTAAGAGAAATGAAAGTCTCCAAAGTCGAGATCTATGGAGATTCCCAATTGATAATCAAGCAAGTTCGAGATGAGTATCAATGTTTAAGTGAGAATTTGCTGCACTATTAATTAGCTACAAAACATCTCCTACATTAGTTTGAAGTGGTAAGTATCACTTATATACCTCGAGGAGAAAATGAAGAAGCCAATAAAGTAGCTCAAGATGCCTCTGGATTTAAAACTATAGCAGGAGAAAAGGCATTACAATATAGGCAGATAATCCCAGCTTTAGCTCAAAGGGAGATCCCCATGGAAATAATGGAAATACATGGGGAAGAAATTGATTGGAGAATTTCAATTAGCAAATATTTAGAAAATCCAAATCAAGAAATGCCTTGAAAGATTAAATTGCAGGCAATCCACTATGTTTTTTATTTATTTTTTATTTATTTTTTTATTAAGGAGAATTATTTAGGAAGACTGTTGAAGGAGTATTACTAAGATGTATTGATAGAGATTCAGCCATGACAGTAATGGCAGAAGTTCGTGAATGCATATGTGGTGCTCATCTGTCAGGATTCAAGATGAAATGGATAATAAGAAGGTATGGATATTATTGGCCTTTAATGGCTATAGATTGCATGGAATATGCAAAAGGGTGCCAAGCCTGCCAAAGGCATGGTCCTGTACAACATGTTCCAGCTGTTGAATTGCATCCAATTATAAAGCTTTGGCAATTTAGAGGATGGGCTATGGATTTAATTGAGAAAATTTACCCACCTTCTTCCAAACATCATACTTTTATAATAGTGACAACAGACTATTTTACTAAATGGGTCGAAGCCAAACCTATGAAAAGTGTGAATGTAATGATGTGATTAATTTCTTAAGGAAAATAGTCACACGTTTTGGAATCCCCTAAACAATTAAAGTAGATCAAGGAACTGTTTTCACTCGAGAACAAGTCAGGGAGTTCACCAAAGAGTTGGGGATAACTATTACCCACTTGACCCCATATTATGCTCAAGCTAATGGCCAAGCAGAAGCTACCAACAAGGTTCTCAAGAGCAATATTCAGAAAATGATAACTAAGAACCCTAGGAAATGGCATGAAACCTTGGTAGATGTTCTATGGGCACATCGAACCTCAAAAAAGATGAGTACTGGGACTACTCCTTGCATTATCCTATGGACATGATGCAGTTTTACCAATAGAAATAAATATAAAAAGATTAAGGGTTCAAAACAAAGATCAAATGTCAAAAGAAGATTATCATCAAGCTATGCTGTTAGAGTCAGATGAGGTGGAACAAGCCAGAATTAACACCCTTAACTAGCTCGAAGTACAAAAGAAAATTGTGGCAAAGGCATACAACAAAAGTGTTCGAGCTAAGAGTTTCTATGAAGGAGATTTGGTGTGGAAAGTAGTCCTGCCATTAGGGGCAAAAAACCATAGGTATGGGAAATGGTCTCCTAATTGGGGAAAAAATAGATTCCCCTTTATCATACGCCATCGTTGGAAAAAAAAAATAAAAAGAAAAAATAGAAATTATTGTGAATCCAACAAGGTCTTATGGTGACTGACTTGGCATCAAGGTCTTCAAACCTTAATTTCAGCCAAGAGGTACTGAAGGTCGTGTCCTAGCAACCACATTTGGACTTTAGGAAGTCTTTGCATACCCGCACTCCCCGCCGAACGGCGTAGCGTGTTGAAGGTTTTAGACATGAACAATGACAATTTAAATCAATATATCGTCAATTTTAAGCATAAAAGGACGAACATTGAAAACCGCAGTATGTAAGCATGAACAATAGTTTAAAACCTTCATTTTTTTTTGGAAAGAAAAAGAAACAATAGTTTAAGTCTGTCATTGTTTTATCCTTAAAGACGATAGTTTAAAATCGTTGTCTTTAATTTTACGCTTACAGTACAGAAGATGGTTTAAAAAACCGTCGTTTTGCTTTACTGAAGCATGCATCACCCACAACAACATTTTGCAAACTGTCATCAAAGGATAATGACGGTAATTTAGAACCGTCTTTTAGCTTTTTGTAGTAGTAGTGGTGTGACAAGTATCTTTGTTGAATAATTTTTTAAAAATTAAAAACTACGAAAATTGAACATCAAATTTGATCAAAGAAATATTGGCTATTATTTAAAATATTTCTTATTAATTATTTGACTTATTTCATTTTCTTACTTTATTTAAAAGTACTTTATTGATCTAAATCTGTAAAGATTTTATTTGTCCCAAGAAGCTTATAATTAGTGTTTTTTTTTTTAAATCAAAATACATGTTATTTACTTCTGATATGGCAATTTTTTGTTTTGGGCATTTTTTAAGTGCTATCGTCTTTTTTATTAAGTTTGAATCTATATGTATTTGCTATGATTGTTTAAGTGCTCAACTATAAAGTAGAACAAAACCTTTTTATTTATTAACATCTTATAAATTGGTGACTTAATTGTCATTCGTAATAATGTTTTTATTGTAATCTTAACTATTTATCTAAATCTACATTGTTAGTAATATATTTTTGTTTTGTTCTATTTTGCAGGCTAGTGACTCTAGTGCTGGATCTATCCCCCCTTCTTTTGGATCTATCCAACCCACTTTGACACCTATCTCAGACACTACTTAAGAGTTTTTTATTTTATTTTCAATTGTCTTAAACAAATGAACTTTCAACAACACTACCTTCTTTTGTTTCATTTATTCATAGACATAGGTTTACTTTTTTGTGTTTGGATGGATTCAATGCAATATTACAGATGTCATTTTTGGGAATATACTTCAATTTGTATGGAATTAATGCAATATTATCTATGTCAATTGTGGAATACACTTTATATGCATGTTATCTACAGGTATCAACAAATGGGATAAAAAAAATTAACACATTTGCTAGCATTATAGAATGTCGTTGGTAAAAGTATTATATAAACTTTTTCCGATGATGAAACTTTTTGTTATTAAAAGTCTAAAATTTAAGAAATTATATTTTTACAATATGAAGAAAGCATTTACGGCGGCAATTGGCTGCTACCAAAAATAGGGGTATTTCTGGCGGCGTCAAAACTCCGACGGAAAACATAATATTTTCTTTCAGACAGCTAATGATTTTCTGGCAGTTAATACTATATTTATTGGTGGAAATCATCAACATAGCCTTTATGTCCGTCAACTTTAATGATTTCCCGGCGGTTAGTACTTTATTTACCTGCAGCATTGGATCATCAACATAGGCTTTATGTCTATCAACTTTTAGTTAAAGCAAATCAATTTTCGATGGTTGTTATTACTTTTACCGACGGTAGTAGAAGTGTTAGCAAAAGTGTTTTTACCAGCGATTAATATTCTAGTTATCGGCGGCATTTGATCGTCGGTATAGGCCTAACGTACGTCAACTCTCCATCAAGGAAAAAGATTTCCCGATGGTTGTTATTACCTTTGCAGACAATTGTTTATGAGTAGGCAAATGAGTTTGTACTGACAACTGTAATAATATCCGTTGACAATACATTTATCGACGATACCTGTACCCAGGCCTTGTAGCGGCGGATGGGAGCCGTCGGGAAATGTTTTACCGAAGGTTTCGAGCTGTCGGTAACGACCAATTTTGTTATAGTGCTTGGAGAAAAATCAGGAAACTTGGGGGTTCACCTCATTTTACAATGTAGATTATAGGAAAAATAGTGAGAAGGTCTAAATTTGTCTAGAATATTATTACACAATCAAGCTTCAATTTATATCCCTACAATCTTCATTCCATTGAATAATCATGCTAGGTATGAATATAGTTACCATTTTACGAAGAAAAATTTCATAAGTTTATTGAAGGTAGATTTGTTTCACCCATAAATTCAGACGTCCTCAAATACTCATAAATAGGTCGTCCATCTAACATTGAGGATGAGAGAAGGAGATATCTCACCTCATGCGCTAGGTTAACAAAGAAAAGAGTTCTTCTTCTCTGTGAGTTCCTCTCTCTCTCTCTCTTCCTCTTTATCTTTCTCTTTCTCTTTTTCGATCTTTCTTTCTTTCTCTCTCTCTTTCTTTCTTTTTCTTTCTCTCTTTCTTTTTCTTTTCTCTCCTCTCCATGTTCTGCTACTCTCTCTCTCTCTTCCTCTAGCTTTCTCTCTCTACATTTTTTTACTATAAGGAGACAACACGTCTCTTCTTATACGCCCCTCTCTCTCTCGCTCTCTTCCTTTTCGTATCAGATGAGGTAATGATGGATACGATTATCCCTCTTCCTCTCTCTTCATATCAGATGGGGTAAAAATGGATAAGATTATCCATTCTAATGGATAAGCTTAAGTAGATTTTTTTTTTCCTTAAGGCCATACATGGCCTTTCTCTCTTCACCCTCTTTTTTGGTTTTTTGAAAGGATGAAAAGTCCAAGGATCTATATATGTAATGCAGCTAGCCAAGAAATCTAGCTAACAAAAATTGAGAGCGGAGTCGCCATCATGAGAGTGAAGCACTAGCCAAAACTATTAAAAGGAGAAGATGTTAGAAGTATGCCCTAAAACCAATCCTAAAGGGTATATTGAGTTTCATATTATCTATATATGGAAGGTATAACTTATCTAATATGTTCTCACATATATGATAAGGTCCATGAATAAATGATAAGAGAAATATGCATCTCAAAGAGTTGAGATAGAGAGACTGATATTTCTCATATACATCTATTCTAAAAGAGTTCCTACTCGAAGGTTTATTAAAGTGGATATTTAATTAACCGTATGAAGAGTAGCACAGATTTAAACCAACTCATATGGAGGATAGGTAGTCTTTCCTATCAGTGTAGTGACACTTAGGTTAATCTGTGGGTGCATATTAGAGAATATGTACACTGAACATGATCTGCAAAGAATATTCCTATGGTAGTTCTGTCAAAGGAATATTCTAGTGTTATGTCCATTAATTTGGTAGTCCTTAGACCTGAGACACCATAGCTGTCTTGTGCATAGGTTGCTAAAGTTTGATAGTATCTCGTACAGCCTTATCCATTAGGTTGTAATCGGTGCTTATTGGCTCTAATGAGTTATGCATGAAGATGGATGAGTGTGCAATAAGGGATCATCACTCTCAGTTATATGAGAGAGAATGTCAGGATAAGTTCACAAAGATAATTCTCAAAGGGAACCTCTGGCCAGAGTGATAGGTAAACAGTGAAAAGAGTTTCACTGCGATTACCTTATTGAGATTATATTTTGTGGAACAGATATCAAGTGGTTAAGATAGGGTTTGACTAAAACCATACCTATTATCTTAACTGTGACATTAGGGGATGAAGGATTAAATAACATGAAGGGTTCACATAGTTCTGCTATTCACCTAAACCTAGGGTATGTCATGATATGTTGCTAGATGTCACTCATGACCAGTGAAAGCCTATTGATAAAGTGTTATCAATGAGGGCAAAATTGGAATCGTTCCAATTGAACCTTAAAATAGAAAGTTTCTATTTTTGGGAGACATAGAGATGTCCCTGTCACTGCTAGGTTAGGGTGAACCCAAAGGGTCACACACAATAGAGAGTAAGTGAGTTCCTTAAGCTTGAGAGAGGGGAATCCTATCATGGCTTTTGTTTGACTTTAATAATTAAACGTTAATTGATTAAAAGTCAATACTAACCGAGAATAGGATTACTCTATTCGAGGATGATTGGTCATGCTAGCACTAGTAACCAAACACCCCCCAAAGTGGAGAAAGTCTATAAATATGAGTGTTAAACACACTCTAGGAAAAGAGGAAACCCTAGGGCCGAATTCTCTCTCCTCTCCCTCTCCATTCTTGCTTGCCACAAAGGGTTGTGGAAGACTAGAGAAGCTTTCGGAGTCTTGCTCTCGTGTGGATACGCTTTGGAGGTTTCATGCTTTTGAAACTCGAAGGATTCCTACACCGAAGAACACATTCAAGTAAGCTTTTATATGCTTTGATTAATTGTGTTTTGTTTATATATATGATCCTACTGCTTGAATCGATTCATATTGGTTTTGTGAACATGGATGTTTTTATTAAACGAAAAAGTTTTGTTTTTACTCTCTTCCGCTGCACATCCATGTCTGTGGTTTTCACAGAACCTTTCGGAAGATGATATGCAACAAATTCCTCATCCTCTTTACTATTTAGGGTAATCCAGTGATATCATTTGAAGGAGGAGAAGAAGCCAATTTTCAATAAGGGTTACTATTTATGCTGTTTATGCCGTGACCTACATATCCTTTGGCAAACACTCACCAAATTAACTAGCTACTATATATACCCAATTAATATAACCCTCATTGCCAAACTCTCCGAGAGAAGCTCAAAATTAAATAAACAAGCTCATATATAGCCAAGTATTATATATTACCATTTCATACAAGAAAATATGAAGGTTGCAGTCATATTAATGTTGGCCGTGCTGGCCATGATTCAATTGATCATGGTAGAGCCAGGAGAGGCCATAATTACTTGTGGGCAAGTTGACCCGTAATACAGCAAAAATATCCTGCTGAAACTCAGCTTTGCTGAGATGAGATATAGCTGATTATTGCTATTATTCATAGTAGCTTTAGTTAGTTAGAGAAACTGTTAATTGGTTGTAGTTAGCTATGATAGCTGTGCAAGTTAGTTTGTAGTTCTTTTTCTGTTAATCAAGTAATCAGGTCTATAAATATAGGCTTGAAGCTTCATTTGTATTAAGTTAGTAAAATTGTATTTTGACAGTTTTTCAATCAATAAAACTTCTGTTATGGTATCAGAGATTCAATTTTCTCTCTCGTTTCCTTATTTTCTTTTCAAGATTCTTTGTTGTGGCAACACAAGCTACTGTCATGGCAACACAAACTACTGCTGTACCTGCCTTGAGACAGGAAGATAGTCATTCAAGTCCTTATTGTCTGCATGCAAATGAGAATCCTTCTCTTGTGCTTGTGTCACCAGTTTTATCAGGTTCCAATTACCATTCTTGGGCAAGAGCAATGAGAATGGCTTTGTTATCCAAGAATAAGCTGAAATTTGTTGATGGTTCGATTCCAATTCCACAAAGAGAAGATCCTGCTTATGCATCGTGGGAAAGATGCAACACTATGGTACTTTCTTGGCTATATCATTCTGTTTCTTCTTCAATTCATAAAAGTATAGTTTGGCTTGATTATGCATTAGATGTTTGGAATGATTTAAGTGCAAGATTCTCTCAAGGGGATGCGTTTAGAATCTCAGAACTTCAAGAAGAATTGTTTTCATTTCATCTTAACTCACTTTCAGTCACAGACTATTTCACACAATTGAGAATTATTTGGGATGAATTGGTTAATCTTAGACCAATTCCTGTGTGTAGGTGCAACCCACAATGTAGTTGTGAGGCCTTAAAGACTATCAAAAGGCATCAAGAAAATGATTATGTTATACGTTTCTTGAAGGGTTTGAATGAAAATTTTTCAACAATTAAGTCTCAGATAATGTTGATGGAACCTATGCCTGGAATCAATAAGGTTTTTTCATTGGCAGTGCAACATGAGAGGCAGGTTGGAACTGTTATGTCCAAGATTGCAGAGCCAAGTGTGTTCTACACAAAGGCTGGTCCTAGTAACACTAATGTCACTTATCAGAATGGTTATCAAGGCCAAACTGATAATTCTTTTCAATCTGGTAATTCTTTCCAGAAAAGATTACATGTGCCTACACAGAGTACATGACAAAATTTTGCTGCAAGAAGACCTTTTAATGGCACCAACACAAGTGCAAAACCTATTTGTACATTCTGTGGTTTTACAGGGCATACCATAGACGTTTGTTATAAGAAACATGGATACCCTCCTGGTTATAGGCAAAAAGGAAAAAGATATGCAAATCAAGTTGAAGGGTTCAGTGCTGAAATGCCAGAACTGAATGTGTATGATGAAAATTCTTATACTGGCAATGAGTTGGTGGATGTTAATGCAAATGGTAATTCTCAGATGAAATGCAATTCTCAGATGCAATGTAACAATCAAATGCCTTTTACTCAAGATCAGATTTCACAATTGATGAATCTGCTCCAACAGTCTGCAAATCTCTCTACTGGTCCTAAAGCAAACACTATTTCTGCAACCTTTTAACCCACATCAAGTCCACCAGGTAAACATTTTGTTTCCTGTTTTACTATTTCAAATTCACAAAAGAATACTTGGATCATAGATTCAGGAGCCACAGATCATATTGTGTGTTATAAACAATATTTTTCTACATGCACAGCAGTTTCAAATGTTTTTGTTCATTTACCAAACAATCACAAAGTTATAGTTACTCACATTGGTACAGTCCCTTTATCAAAAGATTTTGTTTTGACTAATGTCCTTTTTGTGCCCAACTTTACCATTAACTTGATTTCTGCAAGTCAGCTCACTTTTACAAAAAGACTTTGCTTAATTTTACATCTTGACTCTTGTTTTATTCAGGTTCTTCAGTGCTCGAAGATGATTGGATTATCTAAGAAACTTCATGGCCTTTATCAGTTAGTTCAACCTCAGCCTAAATTTTTTGTATCAGCAGATTCTGTTGTAAGCAAATCCTTTGTTAACTCTGTTGTTTCATCCCAAGTTTGGCACTATAGGCTTGGACATTTGTCTGCACCTAGATTAAAATTGCTTCAAAATGTAGATTCAAACATTATTGTTCCAGAAATAAATCATTGTGAAGTTTGTCACTTGGCAAAACAAAAAAAGTTGCCTTTTCCTTTGAGCACATCTTTTGTTCAAAATCCTTTTGATTTAGTCCATATGGACATATGGGGACCAATAAGAGTTGAATCCCATTATGACCATAAATATTTCCTAACGGTTGTAGATGACAAAACTAGATTTACATGGCTTTTCCTTATGAAATTAAAATCAGAAGCTAGAACCATTCTTCAAAACTTTGTTCAATTTGTTCAAACTCAATTCCATACTACCATCAAATGCATAAGGACTGATAATGCCTTGGAGTTTCATATGTCTGTCTTTTATCACTCTAAAGGCATAATTCATCAAACTAGCTGTGTTTATACTCCACAATAGAATGCTGTTGTTGAGAGAAAACACCAACATATAATGAATGTAGGTCGAGCTCTTAAATTCCAGTCTTCAGTTCCTCTTTTTTTTTGGTCAGACTGTGTAGCTCATGCAGTGTATCTTATTAACAGAACACCATCACCAGTCATTGATAATTTTACTCCATTTCAGCTTCTGCATAATATTTCTCCTGATTTTTCCCTATTGAAAGTTTTTGGATCATTGGCTTATGCTTCTACTATAGAAGAAACAAGAACCAAATTTGACAAAAGAGCAATTTGTTTAGCACAAAAAACCCTTCATTGTTACCTTCATTTTCATGCATTTGGTATGCTTTTGAGCCCTAGTTTGGTGAAGAACATGTATTTTTTATTCTTTTTTTGTTTTTGACCATTCGCAGGTGATCTGGTGCATTTCCTACTATGTTAAGGTGTTTGAATAAAGTTAGGAGTCGCCGGTTGCCGTTTGAAGGCCGCGAGCATGCTTCTTTGCTCATTTGTGTTATCCGTGCGTGATTCTTCCCCAGAGCATACCCAAAGTTTGTTTTCTTCTTCATCTCAGCTCAGAGAGCTCTCCATCACTCTTCCTAGAGTCATTCAAAGTTGTTCGAAGGTTCGAATGAAACGGGGTTCGATGTTTGATGGCTCATTCACTCGAAAAGGCCAAAAATGCTGCTTAAGATAGATTTCAGTAAGGGAGGACCGGTCCTGGCATATTGGGACCAGTACCAGTCAAACAAAGGCAACCAGTACCAGTCAAACAAAGGCAACCAGGACCGGTCCTAGCTTAAGTGGTACCGGTCCTAGGGTGGTTCAGCTAGCTGTTTTGGGTGTTAATTCTCACTTTTGGCATGGGTATTCTTGTCATTTCACTTCTAATTCGAGGGAGACTCTTTGGGGAGTATAAAAAGAACACTTAGCAGCTGGGAGAGGAGTTCTCACTTGTTCTTGAATGGTTTCTAGGGTTTAGTTTAGGTTTAGCTTAGTTTTCTTCATGTTTTTGGAGTAATCTTGGTAGTTAGGCAAGTTTTTTATCATTTTCTTGTTATTCTCACTTTATAACCCTAGTGTAGGTTGTTTATCTTCATTTTGATCTCAAGTTTGTAAGGTACATTTCATTTGGTTCACTTAATAGATAGCATTTACTTCACTTTAGCATTTATTGTTTGTGTTTGGTGCTTTATTTCTTCTTGATGGCTAGCTAAACAACTAAGGAGGGTTCTATGGTGGAGTTCTTCTCCAAACCCTAGGTAAAATGTGTCTTCTCATCCTCAAAGCTTCAATGATAATGGGATGTGGCTTCTACTACTCTCTTCTCTTTTGAAACCATATGGATTCATTTTCATACCCAAAATATGACCGATGAGATGTTGTATTTTGGTGATGAGCACATATGCATTCCATGTGTTTGTGAAAATGTCAAAATGAGTACTATGTTGCATTCCATCATTTGTTTTATTCTCTTGAGCTTCTATTGTTAAATATTCCATTTAAAACCATAAGCCACATGGATTATTGAATGAATATCATTTGAGAAACCATTAAACTTAGGTTAAGAATGAATGAATCCATAGAACCCATCCTCTCTTCTATTTGCAAGTTTTCATATCAAGCCTTTGCCATTGAATTGGCACAAATCTCAACAACCAATCAAAACCCCATATTTTACACTTGCTTTTGCATTCATTGGGTAGCATGACCTAAGTTTCACTAGAACCTATTCCACTCCCTGTGGATATGACCTAGGTACTCCCTAGTTTCATTGCTTGACAACAATTAGAATCCTACGCTTCAGAGACTTTTGCGCACATCACTTTTTACGTTCAAGCACAATTCTTTGTGTTTTTTTAGGCTATCCACCTCATATTAAAGGTTTTAAATTGTACAATATTCAAACTAAGCACATTTTTGTTTCTAGACATGTCATTTTTCATGAAGATATATTTCCTTTTAAAGAAATGACTCATGTTTTACATCCAATACACAATAATGATTCTGTTCTTCCTGTGGCTATATCTAATACTTTTGAGGATTTATTCAGTGTTTCATCACCTAATCCTTCTTATTTACCTTCTATTCCTCAAAACAATAGTCCTGCACATTTTTCTCAGTCTCCAAACCCCTTACCTGATCCTTCTATTCATGAACATCTTGGTGTTTAGCAACCTGTTTCTACTTTCCCTTCAAATCTCAAAAAATCTAACAGAACCAAACACCCTCCTACCTATCTGCAGGACTATCATTGTAATCTTACTCAATCCATCAACACATAAAAAATAACCACACCCCATGCTATTCAATCAGTACTTTCTTATCAACACTTGTCCCAATCTCATAAAGCTTTTTCGGTTCAAATCAGTAGCATCAAAGAACTAAAGAACTATAATGAGGCTATTAAGCAACACTGTTGGAGAGATGCTATGTAGGCAGAAATCCAAGCCTTACAGGCTAATAACACATGGATCTTGACTGATTTACCATCTGATAAGCAACCCATAGGATGCAAATGGGTGTACAAAGTTAAATACCATGCTGATGGGTCCTTAGAGAGTTGCAAAGCAAGGTTGGTAGCTAAAGGCTACACTCAGCAAGCAGGGGTTGATTTTTTGGATACATTTTCTCCTGTTGCAAATATGTCCACTGTCAGAACACTTCTAGCAATTACAGCAGCCAAGCATTGGCATTTATATAAACTTGATATAAACAATGCTTTCTTCTATGGGGATTTAAATGAAGATGTCTATATGCAACTACCTCCTGGTTTTGACTCTGATTCAGCTGGTAAAGTTTGCAAATACAGAAATCCTTATATGGATTGAAGCAAGCCAGTAAACAATGGAATGCCAAGCTTACTACCTCTTTGTTAAGTCAAGGTTTTAAGCAAGGTTCTGCAGATTGCTCTCTTTTCCTCAAACATACTTGCAATTCTTTTATTGCTTTGTTGATCTATGTTGATGATGTGATTCTTGCAAGCAATGATATGCAAGAAATTGATTCTGTCAAAGCTTATCTGCATGAAACTTTTAAAATTAAGGACCTTGGACAACTAAAGTTCTTTCTTGGTCTTGAGGTTGCTAGAACTTCTGCAGGTATCAATTTGTGCCAAAGAAAATATGCTGTGGACTTGCTTCAAGACACTGGCTTCTTGGGGTGCAAACCTGTTTCCACTCCAATGGTTGCTTCACTAAAACTTTTTGCTACTTCTGGTTCCCCATTACCAGATATCACAATGTACAGAAGGTTGGTGGGTAAACTTCTTTATCTTTGCGCTACCAGACCAGATCTTTCATTTGCTGTTCAGCAACTATCTCAGCTCTTGGATAAGCCAGCAGATGTTCACTTACAAGCAGCAAATAGAGTGCTTAGATACATCAAGAAAGCTCCAGGCCAAGGGCTTTTCTTTCCTGCAAATATTGATCTCCAATTGAAGGCTTTTTCAGATTCAGATTAGGCTGCATGTCCTGATTCTAGAAGATCAATTACAGGATATTGTGTTTTTCTAGGCAACTCTCTCATTTCCTAGAAGTCGAAAAAGCAGACAACCATCTCAAGGTCTAGCTCTGAAGCAGAATATAGAGCTTTAGCATCAACTACATGTGAGGTTCAATGGCTCCTGTATCTTCTTCATGACTTGGGCATTGAACATTCCTCTCATGCTCTTCTTTATTGTGATAACAGTTCTGCTTTACATATAGCTCAGAATCCTGTCTATCATGAGAGGACCAAGCACATCGAAATAGACTACCATGTAGTAAGGGAAAAACTGCATTCCGGTGTCATTCATCTCTTGCTTGTAACTTCTTCCAATCAGCTTGCTGATTTCTTCACCAAACCACTTGCTCCAGGGTTGTTTCTTCATTCTATATCCAAGCTGGGCATACGCAATGTATATGCTCTAGCTTGAGGGGGGCTAATACAGCAGAAATATCCCGCTGAAACTCAGCTTTGCCGAGATGAGATATAGCTGATTATTGCTATTATTCATAGTAGCTTTAGTTAGTTAGAGAAACTGTTAATTGGTTGTAGTTAGCTATGACAGCTGTGCAAGTTAGTTTGTAGTTAGTTTCTTTTTCTGTTAATCAAGTAATCAGGTCTATAAATATAGGCTTGAAGCTTCATTTGTATTCGGTTAGTAAAATTGTATTTTGACAGTTTTTCAATCAATAAAACTTTTGTTTCTCTTGCCCATTGCTTGATTTATCTCACCAGAGGAGGTAATCATGCAGCTGCCTGCTGTGAAGGAGTGAGAAACCTCAAAGGAATGACACCAACCACCGCCGATAGACAGGCAGCGTGCATCTGCATTAAGAAAGCCATTATTGTACGCTTCCTTAACATAAAGGATGATGCTGCTGCTGCTCTTCCTACCAAGTGTGGTGTTCAAATTAATAACCCCATCTCCCTCACCAGTAATTGCAAAGTGTGAGTCTTAATTAATTATATATTTCTATCATGTTTCTTTGTTAATGTTGAGTTAAATTAAAAGTTTTTTAATTTTTTTTTCAATAGTATTGTCTAACTCAATGATATGATGTTTAATTCTTTGTTCTTTATTCTTTTCTTGGCCCAGTATTTCTTAAGATGAATTGAAGGTGATGATCGAAGCTAGAAATAAAGTGAGGGAGCTTTGGGTATTAGTTACATCTAGCTAGTTATAATTAATATTATTTTATTGAAATAATGGTTCTGCTGAGAGAGCTATCCTAATACGTACCATGTTTCATTGTAATCCTTGCTTGTTTCGGTACGTGTATTAGGGCTTATTGTATTACTTATATTGAATATTACTGATTGATGTAGATGATGATTATATATATACTCTCTCGATCTCTTGCATGCAGACAACATGAATATATAGTTGGAAATCTTTCTGATACAAATAGAGATAATTAATTAAGATTTAGCTGCTGACTATTGATTGTGATATGATCTGCTTGCGTATCAAAGGGAAACGAGACTGTGATATGATCTGATTGGTTATAAAAGGAAACGAGCTCAGGTTCTTCGCTTCAATTATTTCCCTTGGTGCTCCCAAAATGACCCAGTTTCTAGCTTAATTTCTTTTCTCCCTGCAACTCGTACAAACAAAATCATAGCAAAGAATTTGAGAAAAATTCATTATCACATGTACTATTGTACGTACTAAGCTGCCAACACTCTGAGTATTAAGTGGTTTGATTTTCTCTGCTTCATCATGTCAATTTATTAACCAAGCTTGGGTGGTATGAGAAATCGAAGTGGGATAAATCTTGCAACAAAAAGTGAATCTGTACTGCAAAAAGGAGGGGGGGACGGCATCAATTTCAAATTCCTTATTTGTTGCATTAAACTCTCAACTCTCAAGATGAGAAGAGATAAGATCAATGTTAAGCATAAGATTGATAGCTTTTGCAAATAATGCCCAGTTGAATGTTTTGTTTAAGGAAAAATCCATTCAACCTTCCTTTTTAGCCTTCCTTTTCTTTTTTCCTCGCATGTATGTCCAAATTGGGATAGGTATATGATGTACACTGGGTTGGGCTTGTGGCCCAAGATTTTATAGATCAGTAGGACAAGAAAAAGGGGCCTAAACAAAATTGGAGCACGGAGGCGACTTTGGGATAAAATCAGAAAACGGACTAGTAGGATTGAAAGTCGTCGGCGGAGACGGAATGGCACAAAATTTGGTAGAGTCTGAATGGAAACAGCGAGACGATCAAGACTCACCGCTAATACTGTGATGTATGCTGCTTTTTGCCCAAATTTCTTCGTTTAGGCCTCCGATTAAGTGACTTTGTTATTTACAGAAAGATTTCGTTTGTCAATCACTTTTCCTACAGAAGTCCGTTTAACGAATCGTTGACTCCGTGGTGATCCTTAGGGAATATATTATCATATTTTGGCTTTATTTCTCATATTTCCATTTTTGGCAAAATTCTTTTTATTTCAGTTTTTCCCTATTTCGACAGTATTAGGGTTTCAAGACTTTATTCTAGTATAAATATGCTTTTAGCCGTCTTGGAAAATTAGTTTATGAATTAATAAGAATTTATTAAGAGTTTTCATTCTTTCTCCCTAATTTCTCTCTTTGTGAAGATTAAGTACTGGATGCCTATTTTCCTGACACTGTCTTTGCGATACGTCAACAAGAAAGTAAAATGTTGTTTGTTGTTGACGAGTTAGTCATCGATATTCCGCTGCATCAGTAGATATTTTGATAAATTAACCATTGGATTAGATGTTCCACCTATATAAATTATGTATGCAAAAAATCATAATAATCAAACGCGCGGTTGGTTTTTCATATTTTGAGAAAATTTGTAAAACATAAAGAAAAATTGTAGAACACTATTCCATTCTATGTTTTGAAAAAACAACCATTGGATCAATGTGATTTTTTGCATGCATGATTCATATAAGTGGAATATCTAATCCAATGATTGGTTTCTCAAAATACCTATTCCAAATTGGTCAGACGCACTAACCATGGAGGAAGAAAAGGGAGGTTGAATAGGTTTATATATTGTTTATTTAATACTGAGTGAGTAGGCTGGAGACTCATTAGATCGATATTAGACTCAAGGCTCTTTTGGGATAGCTTCAACTTTTGCTTTTAAAGCATTAGTAGAAGTTCAAAAAAGCACAAGAAGTCAATTTTGTAATTTTCATTAAAGAAAAGCTACTTATGCTTTTCTTAAAGGGTTAATAGAACATGGTTTAAGATGCTGTACAAGGAGACCCCTATTATTTTTATAGATACACGAACCTGCATAATTAGTAAAAAATGGATATAAATTCCGTTCATTTAAAATGAAATATAGTTTATAAAATTGGCGTAGATAAAATCAAAATCACCCTACCCGAAATAGGCCTACATTCTCAGTGAGAATTTTGGGCTATATCATTAACGTGTGTCGTGCTTGCATACACAACCCATTTTCGTTGATAGTGGAAACTGACAGGGAGACAGGGTTTCTGTGGCATTCGACGTACACCCGAGACCAACGGCACCGTTCGTCTACTCCGGCATGCCAACGAAGCGAAAACAGGCCTCGATTCATGACAAAATCTAATATGAAACTTCTCTTTTAATGGTTTTTATGTATTGTTTTTGTTCGAATCATAGTCATGTGTTATTTGAAACATTAGGGTCTCATTTTACATTGTCATTTTGAAAGACTCATGATGCATTAGTGCTAAAAATCATTTGTTTTTTTTCCATGTAAGGATGAAACATTTTGGGTTTCGACACGGGGATAGATTATGGAATATTGGATTTTGGTTTGGTTTTAGGACTGATTCTTGTATTTACAACTCTGATATTCTTGGATACATCTTTGTGAATATGGGTATGGGTAATGTATACGTGAGGAAGCATATATATGTGTGTATATAGGTATGGCTTTTTACTTATAATCTACGGAAGAGTGCTAAAAGATTTTTTTTTTCCATTGATTAATGAAGCTACTTCATCACTTGGGTTTTGACTCGAGGTTTTTGCTTCTTTTTTTGGAGGATTTGTTCTGCAATTTTTTTGTAAAAAAAAAAAATTAAAAATAAAAAAAATAAAAAAACAAAACCATGTATACATGGTATATCTTGGGCTGAGTTTGTCTCATGTATACATGCTTTTCATTTTTGTGTTTTGGTTTGAAATGTGTTACTTGGCATTGGTTTATTTATGGCTAGATTCGTCCTCCCTTTTTGTCCTCCCTCTTTATCTTCCCTAATGCATTTGACCAACTTAGAACAGTTATTTCGAGAAACTTACCATTGACTTTGATGTTTCACTTATCCTTATCATGAATGCAAAAAATCACATTGATCCATGGTCGGTTTTGTAATTTTAAAAAAAATTGTAAATAATAATGAAAAAATTATAAGAAATTGTCACAATCTATTTTTTTAAAAACCGACTGTTTGGATCTATGTGATTTTTTGCATTCATGAAACATATAAGTAGAGCATCAAATCCAATGGTCGATTTTTCGAAATAGCTATTTCAAGTTGCTCAGAAGCATTGTGCCGCCAGATAGTTAGGTGGATGGAGATGGAGGCGAGACAGGGCAGTCGCCGGAGATGGAGGCGAGAGGAGTAGTTGCTTATCCGAACTTTGTGTCGCTGACGAGTTGCAGAGACGCCGGGGATAAATTGTTATGCCACCAGCAAGTCGAAGATGGAGGCGAGGCAAGGAGTCGTGTGTGTGTGGAAAAGGGGAAGGTGATGATAGTGTCTTTTGATGCAATCTACTCACTTAATATTCCAAAGTAATGAGAGCCATCAGATTGCCTCTCACTCAAGGGTTGTTATTATGTGTATTGTAAGATGTATTATTATGTGTAAGGGAACCTATCCATATAAATTATATTAATATAAACTCTGGGCAATTTCCGGATGTAAAAATAATTGTGAAACATTAAGAAACTTACCAAAAAATATAAATATTTAATGTAAAGTTTAACCAATTTTAATTTTAGCATTATTTAATAAAATATTTTTTAAACATCGGGCAATGTCCGGGTGTGAAAATAATAATGGAACATTAAGAAACTTACTGAAAAACATAAAAATTTTAGCAAAAAGTGTTAACACTTTTAATTTTAATATTATTGAACAAAATATTTTTTCTTATGTTGTCCAATTCTATACAAAAAATAATGCAAAATATTTTTTTTTTCTCGAAAGTAATTGTGAATTATTGTTATTTTATAAAATTAAATAACATTAATAGAACAGTTTACTACACTTTACTACCTTAAACTATGAGGGTTGTTTCAATTTGGTACACAAACATTAAGATTGTGTGATTTAGGATAAATTTTAAAAAATTAACTAGTTTAAATGTAGGACAAAAATGGACAGATGTCAGTTTCATTATTGGAAGCACCATGTGAGACTCATATGAGGGTTGAGGTGGGTCATACGTGAATCCTACATGGATAAAAGATCCATATTTACACCCAAATCGGCCATTTGCATGCCCTTCATGTGACTGTAGACATAAAAAATTTGGCGAGGTGTTGATTACCGTCCGATTGGTGAACGATCACATAAAAAGATAAGTCTTCCAGTTATCTTTAAATTAAATCAATTAGAAAATAGCTATTTTTCTAATTGACCAAGATTTCTTGAAGATAAGCATCAACCTCTTTATAAATAAGAATCCTTCATTCAATGAAGGGGGGCAAGAAGGAGAGGAGTAAGCCAATCAAAGCATGGCTGTCAAACTTTAAACCTGTAACGCCCCAACCTAACATCTATACCGACCATTCCAAATAGGTCGACACTGTCAAGATAAAGGTACAATCTGTCCTGCTCATTTGTATTTCCTCATGAGATACAAAAAATGAATATATATAACAAAATGAAATGTCATGACCATACATTATGTCCAAATCGCCAAATATAATACAAATAGAAATCAAATAGAATGCCAACATCCTTGGCAAATGGGCTAAATCACAAATCAAAACTACTCTTAATGGATGAATAATACATAATACATATCTCATGAAATAGATAAGACCAATGCAAGAAATAACTATGCAGCTATCCATCGCTTCCCAAGTAGTGAAAATATGCCAAGCAACATGTACCTCGAGTCAACATGAAATGTACTGCAATAAAGCAGGGGTGAGTATCAACTTGCTCAGTAGGGATAATATGACCTCTACACATTAATAACAACATTTTGATACATGAAATATTCATAAAAGTACATATATCCAAAGCTCAGAGGTTTAAATAAATCAGTTCATAAATAGTATTTAAAAGTTATGTGGACTTTCAGTGAAAAACCATATCCTCCAATATCAATACCAGTAACTAGTAACCAGTAACCAAGCGTATGCCACGCATGCGGAATATCCCGTCGCATGTAGACAATAGCCAATAACGTCATAATCCATAGCATGGCACTATACGTCACCTCGCAGGGTCCATGGTATGCCCAATCACGCGTAGGTCCATAGTATACCCATCGGTATGGAGTTCGGCCAAATTAGCATATGGGTCACTTCGTTAGGTTCCTAGCATATCCAATCTTGGACTGAATTATATTATAAGGCTATTGATTCTAGGCTAACAAACCTTTAGCTCAACCGGGCTACTACTAAACCATGCCGGGGATCGAAGTCTCTCCCGTACCCAAAATATAATCAAGAGGGGCCATGGCCCCAAACCCCAATGATACAATTCAGTCCACATAAAAGTATATATATATATATATATATATAATCATGCATGTCCTAAAGATATATAGCTAATCATCATGCCATGTCCCCCGAGATGAGGCCGGCACCGTAGTCACACTGCTGCCAACATCCTCGCGTGGTAAATATCTCATATCAAGAACCAAGATCCATCGTAAGGAGGTTAGGGAATGAACTCACACATACACCTCTAGTACGCATGGTATCCAAAATATAACGATCCAGGAACCCATAATTCTGGCGTCCCATTTAAGTACAAACGTTTCCAGAGCCTTAGCTCAAATCAGTTAGAAAATCATGTTTCCAAATCATAGTCTTTCCAAAGTGATGGGAATGGTTCAAGTATAAAAGAATCCACTTTTTCTGTTCATAAACCTTTTGGGAGTTAGGGCATTTTTGAATACCGACAATGTACATCTTTATAATAAAACGGTTTAGACTATAGCACAATCAACCTTATTCATAAAGTATTTATTAGAAAGGTTTCATTCCCATAATTTATAAATAATTCACCATTTGTAAGTATGTAAAACCTTTCTTATATTTCATAAAGGCTGCCACACAAATGTTACAGTTCATAAAGAGGTATATTCCATGTATCTAACTGGCAATTTAATATGAAACAGAGTTATCAACCATTCATAAACCATATCATTTTCATAACATGTATAAAATAACGGTTAAGGTTCGCAACCATTTATGAATCATATCGTTCAGTAAGTGTTTAGAAACACGCAATGTTTTCATAACAGTTGTAAAACAAATATATCATTATCAATAGTAAAAGGTTACTTATCCCTACCTCAATGTAGCTGTGTTTTCTAACCCTTGCGGTTCCACGAACCTCCGAATACAATGCTTGATGCACCCAATGCAAGTGGTCCTCCAAAGGACCCAACCAAAACTGAGAAACAAATAATAATAGAAGCAAGAAAGATCAAAAGAAAGCACAAGCATCCACAGACTCAAAAGTAAAGCAATACGGCACTCAAAATTGTCCACTTGCGACCCTTTGGTTCAAAACCCCAAAATGCCAAACCAAAAAACTTTAGAACTTCCTAGACAAATTCCCAAGTGTGTCAATATATCAGACATTGAATCCAATAGCCAAATGCAAAGCGAAAAAGAAGATATAGGCCAAAGTAAATAAAGTTCATACACGAGGGGAAAATATGGTATTATCAAAATAACTCTCTATCCAAAAATAATTTGACCTCAAAACCATGAAATTTAGAAACTAGACTTCATAAGCTTTTCGTGCATATAAAGAATGCCCCAAACGGAGTTCGAATGAAAAAGATACGCTCGTTTGAAGATAGGACTGTTTTGGGCAAAGCAAAAGGAAGCAAACAGTTGACTGTCTGACTCAAACAGTCGACTGTTTGGGGCAAAAAGGTCAGGTTCGAAATTTAAAAGCAAACAGTCGATTCTGTAATTTTTACGAAAAACAGGATATCCTTCAATATACCAAACAGCCCCAAACTTTCCAACATTTCACCAAACCAAAACCCAACCGTCCAAACACTAGATCTAGCCCAAACAAATTTAGTCAAACATGAATCCACTGAAACAGTGAAGATCCAACGGTACGATTTAAAAAACCACAAAGTTTTAGGTTTAAAACCCACACAAAACCAAAATAAGGTTTAATACCCAAACAAACCTCAAAACTCACACTTCTACAGCACACGAACACCCATGAACTCTCCTCAAACACCATACATCAAAACCCACAAGACCCACAACAAAAACCCACTAAATGGGCAACAAAAGAAAGAAAGGAAGAAGAAGAAAATAAATAAACGCAAAGAAGAAATCAAAACTTACCTTCACCGGCGATGCGACGACGATAGTAGACTCCGGCAAACCTCGGTGACTTTTTCCTCCCTTCACTCCCTCTCTCCCGGTCTCTCTTTCCCTTTCTCTCACGGTTAACATGGAAGAAAATAGAAGGGGAAGGGGTTATATATATAATAAGAGCCTTTTTGTAAAACAAAACTTTCTTATTTATGAAAACACCCCAACTTTATAAATTTTGAAAATATGCCATTTCCTTAATTTACAAAATACCCACAACTTAAGTTAATATACATAAATAATAAATTTAAAAATTTTTGGGTTATCACAAAACCTTCTGTTTCCCATCAACCAAATTCAATGGTGGAGATTCATCAAGCACCACACACATGGGCCGAACCTCTACATTTGAAGCCAGATTCAAGATCAAGCATCAAGCCCTTGGATCAACATCAAATCAAACCAAATTCAAGATCAAGCGTATTCATCGCCATTGAATCAACATCACCAAAATCAAGCAAAGCCAGATTCAAGATCAAACATCAAGCCCTTGGATCAAAATCAAATTAAATCTTGTGGAGCACAGCAGAAGACTGTACTCACACACATATTTTATACAAATCAAATTCAGAAATTCTACAATTTGTACATATTTTTCTTGTCCTCAAATTTTTCAGAGGAATACGAAATTTGTGTTTACAGTGACTTCCTCTTATTTTCAATTTGGGGTTTTAAATGAGGAGCACATGGCCGATTTGGGTGGGAAAATGGATCTTTTATCCACATAGGATCTACGCATGATCCACCTTAGCACACACGCGAGTTTTGAAACGGACATCCGTCCATTTTTATCCTACATTGAAACTTATTTTAAAAAATTTGTCCTAAATTGCACAATTTAAAAGTTTGTGTACCAAATTGAAACAACCCTCAAAGTTTAAGGTATTAAAGTGTAGTTAACCCTTAATAAAACCATTTTGATAGCATTTGGACCAACCACGTAGAGAATTGTGTGAGAAAGAGCTTTACTAATATATTTTAAATAGACATTTGAAATTTGAATATATAATGGGTGTAAGAACCGAGAGATAAAAGTTGGATAAAAATAAGGGTTTTATATTAGTAGGATCCTAGTATAAGATGCGTATACCAAGAGTTCCCTCCATTTTTCTGTGATACATGAAACAACAGTTTTAAAGATGAAAAGGCACAAATGCCCATGTATTAATTAACCAACTTTCTAAACTTGTTGGCAATAGGATTGACTTATCTTTTAGGGATTATAACTTAAATCCATTGTTATTGGTAGGTTTTTTGAATTTAAATTAATTTGTAGAACGTGGATCTCCCAAAATCGGTTTCTCCTTCAGCGAGCCTGCTTCATCTTCTCAGATATATATTTTGTTGATGGCTGGCGGACATCAATATGCGTAAAGCAAATTAGTATTTTCTGATTCAAGTGAAATTTTTGGGTTTAAGATTTGAAATGATGGTAAATAAGATGGGTCAATGAGGGAAAAATTCCTTGGCCTATGACAGAGGGGTGTAATGGAGGTTTGGACAAATGGATTCCCTGTGTGTCATGATCTGAATCCTCTGCACATCACCCAAGTGAGAAAGCAGAGTATCCAAATCATGACACACCACCCAAACATACCCAAGCCCAAGCAGAGGGTACATTTAGTTCAACCACATGACACAGGGAATATTGTTCGATCAATTTTTTTTTTCATTGCGCAATTGGGTTTCCACATAACAGTAAGATGCTATGATTAAAAGGTGATCGACTTTAATATGAAAAGAGTATATTAGTTAATCTCTTATAATTAGTTAATCGACTTTAATTTTGACTTATAGGGGTCTTTCAGTAACGGATCTTATCATTTGGAGTTAATGATAATAAAATCTATATTCAGGGTCCTTTGGATCATTTTCTTTAAAAAGGGAAACTTGGGGCCGGTGCGCTTTTTAAAGAGTGCCTAGAACTTTTAATGAAAAGAGAGGGTTTGAATCATTAATAGAAGAAACAAAAAGAGAGAAAAATTGAGAGCTTGCCAACTACTCATTACGGGAAGGCTTGACATATACTATAGTAATAATAATAATAATAATAATAATAATTGGGCCATTGCCAATAAAATCTAATTGGAAGTCACTAAGTCGCCAATCAATTTTAGGCATTATATATGTCCTCTTAAAATTTGCTTGATTGAATTATTCTAGCCATTTGATGTTTTTTATTATAATCATCTCATTTGAATGTCATTTTTCTAAGTGATATAATACCCAAACCCAATGGATGTACATATCTCTCAGGGTTAATTGGTCAATGGATGTACATATTTCTCAAGGCCATCGCCAAGGATTTTAAAATTTTCTTTTGTTGTTGTGGTCCAATCATACGAGGAAGGCATAAAAAATAGACATGCATGATTTAGTAAGAAGAGGATCTATTAGCGTAATGGGAGTGGTGATTATGCTTTCTTGAATTTTGATTTTGAAAATTTTTCAGGAAACCTAACAGTTTGTAAAGGGTTGTCTAGATAATTAGGGGAGCTTGAATTGAATTATCATGCAGAAAAAAAAAATGACAACATGAATAATTAAAAAGGCGCATTTCAATATGGCATTTTTGCTAGCGCCAAAATAAAGGGGAAATTATACTTTGTCCCCCGAACTATTGGCCATTTTTACATTGCCCCCTTATAGTTTCGATTTCATCAATGTGCCCCCTAAATTGTTAGATTGTATCAAATTACCCCTTTTTGTTAGCCATTTGTTTATTTGAATGAAAAATGATGTTAGACTTTTTTTTTTTCCTTTTTATGCAGTATTTATCATATACTACTAATGTGTCTATAAGCATATCAGTAAGGTTTCATGATTTTTCTCAACATATTTTAATTAAACTTTTTACTTAGGGTCCTTTAGGTTAGATTTTTGGAGTCTTAGGTCAAATCCAAAACTCCTTAACCCAACAAGTCCTTGAATTATATTTTGAACACATATACCCTATAACATATGCAGAAAACAAGCAAATAAAGGTATGATATTATATTCTCTTATCATCAAGATTTTAGCATTATCTCCATATTACGTTTGTGAACCAGCCAACCTGGATCGGGAGGCCCTCTCGTTCACTCTTGTGGGGGGGGAGTTTATTTTGAGTGGATTGTGGATGATGTTTATCCGTCTCGATTTATCATTCTCTATTGTCCACATTTATCCTTCTCTATTATCCACTCAAGATAGGGTTTTTAAAAAAGGATAAGAGTTTGTAAAAAACTAGGAGTCGCCACCTTATTTTTAGGGAACAAGGAAACCACAAAAAAGAGTTTTATTTTCAATAAAACATTGACCCCATATTTTGGAAAAGCATGGTCTTTCGAATCAAAGTTGGATTCGGGGGCTAGGTTACGAAGTGGGAAGGTTCCAAGGAACTCCTTGTAGGCACCCACCTCGCCCTAATTAAAGGTCTCCTAATTAAGTTTGGGCTTTATCAAAATCTTTTCAAAACAATCTTAGTATATCTAATCAATCACAAAATATGAATATTAATATATAATAATAATGTATAGTACAAAAAAGTATACACAATCCTAAGGATCTAAGGAGACTAGAAGTCAACCTAAGATTGGACTTGCGTCCTATTGACTGCCTACATACTTTATCAATTGCTTGACAAAGATCAAAGTCCACGTAGTTCGATTACATAGGACTCTCTTATTGTAACAAACCACATAATTGTAGATATTCTATCTTATCTTGGACTCTAGCTTCGAGAGTTTGAGTTGGATCAAAACACTTGCTATGAGAGATGGAATTTCATTCCATTTTGAATTCTTTCAAAATCACTTTTTAGAATTATTCTCGAAGTAGAATCCTAGTTAAAATAGAACTCTATTCTTATTGTAATTCTTACAACAAAGAAGAGTCCTAAGTGGGATCAAGTGACCCCCCTAATCCTAGGGTTTCTAGCTAATCCTAGGTTAGTCTAAACACCTAAAACACTATGATATGCATGCTGGAATTTCTGGAAAAATAAATAAAAATGCGTAAAAGATTATAAACAATGCATGAAAATGGCCTAAATGCAATCTAAGTTAGCTATGTGAACTTAGGCATGTTTCTATGTTGATTTTGGCCTAAAAAAGTGAGTTTTAATACACTTTTAGATCATTTTAAATCCATGGACAGATTTGAAAGTAATTTTGAAGTGCATTTAAAACTCTAAAACAAATAATAAAAAAAATGGTGAAGAATGCATTAAATGCAACCTAGTATGCATACTAAGCTATCATCAAAAAATGACATTTAATCACAAGGGAAAGGACTCACCTTTGCATGCTCCCTCGAACACATTTTATATATCAATCAAACACTTCCAAGTGATAAAAATAAACCATGATTAGAAGAATACTAATGCTTAACTTGAATAGACTAACAATCCTAATATGAACAATAGAAATTTATCCTAAAATATTATCATGTGATTTTTAACCTAACATGATTACTAACCTAAGAGAATTAAACATGCATGAACCTTACTCTTAATAACCAAATCCTATAAGGGTATGATATTATAAGAATGGAAGAAGAAGAGAAGAAGAAAGGGAGAAATATGCATGCATATTAAAAATAAACTAGCCTATTATGCAAACTAATATAAAGCCTAAACTATGCATGTTAATAATAAACTATATCCTATGTATACTAACAATAAACTAAACCCTATACATACTAAGAAAATAAAAACCTAACCTAACATGATTAAAAAAGAAAAAGAAAATTAACAAGAACAGAAAAGAAACTACTAACCTCTGCCTTCAAGCCTTCAAGCTTCAAGCCTTCTCCTCAAGCTCCAAGGACTCCAAGGAACTCAAAGTCTCTAAAACTTAATCTAGAGTGCTATGGGGGAAGCTTGTGCAATTGCTCAAGCCTTTACTCTCTAAGCTAGCTCTCTAAAGCTTTTTCTGTGTCTTCAAACTGATTTCAGGGCCCTCTATTTATAAAGAGGCCTGAGTTTGATCAATGACTGAGTTTAAATCTCCTAGGAATAATCCAAGGGTTCAAAATCAGTCTTCCAAGGTGTTCATACTCATCCAAAAGTCCTCATGGCCGAACTAGACACATGGCAGGGCTTGGAAGAGTCCAGGGCAGGAAAAACACTGAAAAAGAGCAATTATTGGCTGAGAGGATCGACGACCATCCACCCTAGGACGGTTGTCCGTCCCTCATGGACGGTTGGCCGTCCCTAGGTGGACGGCCATCGGTCCTCCATGCCATATTTAGCCTGTGTTGACCTACCTCAGCCCATTTTGACCCGGTTTCGCTTTTTTCGGCTTTTCGGGCCCGTTTTAAGTCCAAATTTGACTATTCAAGTGTCGAAACGATCGTGATTCGATTCTCCATGTTTTAAGAAGTGTTTGAAGTGAAAATGTATTGACCGAGGTCAAAGGTTTAGGGAAAAGTCGACTGATTAGCTGTTTAGGGCCTGCCGGGCCCAAATTAGGGTTTTTGAAATTTGCTAACCAATTGCTTTCGAAATCATTTCTTCTTCTTGAAACAAGTTTAAAAATGTTTTAGGAAAGTATTTTGAAGCCTTTGAACGCTTTGGTTTGATAAAAAGATCGAATCACGGTCACTTCCGGTTGAAACTCTAATCTGGGCTTGAAAGGGCCTTTCGAGCTTGAAGAGCCAATCATGAGCCAGAAGGATCCACAGATCTTATCATTGATTAACTTAGCTACCAAACACACTTTACATATCTATGCCAAAGCCTCGAGACCATTCGAGACAAGATCGACAGTCATTCAGGGCTTTTGTGATTCAAAGGACCAAACTGCCCTTCAGTCACAAAAGGCCTTATTTTCTATCAAGCCTGGCTCGGATTGCCATGAAATTTTGCAGGGAAGTTCCTAGACTATCTAAAAACCTAATGCAAAAAAAAAACCAACTCAATATGACCTAAAAACATACATGTGATAATGGCCTCTATCTAATTACCGACAAAGGGTAAAACTGAGAACTTAGGGTTTTTACTCCCTATTTCACCTCTAATTATAGGCAACCATTCATAACCATACTCATGGTCAAAAATGGATGTCTACACCGTTGCCAATATTATATAGGAGGAGCTTGAGGACTATTCAAAATCTATAAACTATTTACTCGATTGTTTTCAAATCAAATCTTACATTTCAACTTCATTAGGAAGTTGGTTTTCAGAGATATTTTCACCATATCTCACTGATATTGGAATAGTTAGAAAACATAAGAATCTAATACCTAGAACTTATATATTCTTTTTAGTCAAAAATAATATTCATAAACAAATACAATGGTCATTTTTATCTATTAATAACCTAATATGCTCGATATTGGGAAATCTTTTGAATTAAAAACCTTAAAACTGAGATTTTTTTTGTTTTACTACACATATAATCCTAACTGCTACAATAATGTATACTTTATTTCAAAATTATAGCTCTATTCAACAATCAAATCCACATGTGAGTTTTATAAATTCATTTGTAATCGAAGTTTGAAAGGGAAAAACTTAACTATGGTAATTTATATGTAATAATTTATCGGTCAATGAACATATACGTTTGTCTGTTATAAGAAACTTAACTATTTTTACAGTAAAAATAATTAATAAAAGATAATTTTGTATTTTATTAAATTCATTAAACAAATAACTTTTCTAATTGAATTTTAGAAATTCATTTGTAATCAATATTGGAAAGGGTAAAACTTAACTACAATAATTTAGCTATGATCATTTATTGTAAGCGAACATATATGTTTGTCTGTTGTGAGGAACTTGACTATTATTACAGTAAAATTAATTAATAAAAGATAATTTTGCATTTATTACATTCATTAAACAGATAATTTATCTAATTGAATTTTAGAAATTCATCTAGTTTTTGAATTAAACATGTAATTTATGTTCAAATTTGCTATCAATTTGTGTTTTGCACAGAATGTACATGTTTTTATCAAAACAAAAAAGTTGTGTTAAACCACCAAAAACGAAAATTGGACAAATTTATAACAAAAAAAAGCAAAAATTAGACAAGAATAAAAGAGTTTTATGGAAGAAAACCTTAATTAGAACAAAAAAAAATTGATCGCAACATTAAATCTCAAGGGATGTGTGATCAATGAAAAATTTGATCAAGATTTACAAAACCTTACCAAGAAATGGTGCTAAAGCCTAGCATGATCAAATTAAGAAATGATCGAGACTATCAAGATCACCAAACGGTTTATGTTGAATCCAAAATTCGGCCAGAGAAATGATGCTAAAATCAAACAACTTAAAAACTATCAACTCAACTTAAATTTTTGCACAAGATAATTTTTTCAGTCATTGAGCAGAATAGAGATAGAAGTGTAAGACAAATGATTGTAACAAATTCAAATTTGAAT
>JAESVK010000811.1:554982-567970 GCA_017140935.1 Hamamelis virginiana
CACATGGTTAGAGGATTCAAAAAAGGGTTCGAAGAAGGCTCAGGCAATGGGCCTTATTAGAGATTCTTAGCTAGGCACATGTCAAATGATTTTGCCAATTCCACCAAATATCACTAGATTTCGGGATTGAAATAAAGAACAAAACATTAGGGACACAAAAATCCTTACGAAGGTAAAACTTTTCAAACAAGTAATACCTAAAAGAAAGCTACACAAGAAGTTTTAGGAAGTGACAAACTTCCCAAAATGGCAAGAAACAAAGAAGCAGCAGGATGTTAATGGCATGTCCATAAATTTTAAGATATTATTTACCCTTATGAATTAAATGTCTTCAATTTATTTAGTTTCAAACTAATTGCCCATGATAAATTAATTTTGAACTCAACACTTAGTGTTTTCACAAGAATTGGACCGCACCCAATGTAACTTTATGGGCTACCTACGTATCTCCATTTTTGATGTCTATTTCGAAGAAACTGTGACAAGTTGTTTGATGTTTGCGGAGAATCAGGTCCTTGTAGTTCATAACACTTTCTTTTTCTGCTTGCTCTAAATTTTGCCTAAGCAGCCCTTTTAGGTTTTCTACTTAGCGAGCTTGATTTTTTTTTTTTAATGCCCTAACTTTTGCCTAGGCAGCCCTTTTGGGTTTTCTACCCAGCGGGCTTGATTTTTTTTTTAATGCCCTAACTTTTGCCTAGGTAGCCCTTTCAGGTTTTCTACCTAGCGAGTTTTTCATTTTTTTTCATTTTTTTTTCTTTTTCTAAATGGATGAGGATAGCAAACTTAATCCTCTTTTAAATCTAAAGACAAATAGTCCTGCTTGATAGCGCTCGATTAATGGTGTATAGACTTCACATCTCGGTTCGAACTCTCTTCTTGGTACTAACTCCTCTTCTTTTTCTAAGCCCCGGTGTACCATATTTTCTTTTTCTTGAATGGCTTCAAATGCCAATCATTTCTACTTTTTTTTTTTGAAGCCCCATTCTTTGGGAGGAGCCCCACCATTGAATCTCCATCGCATGATCTAATCTTTTCTATTAAAACTTTTCCAAATCTTCACGATCTTTCCTGAGTATGAGTATACTATGGGTTGATTCGATTTGGGAAGAATCAGCCCCTAGTTACTAATCCATCCTATTTCATCTCTTCAGCTTCATCTTTCTTGAATGAATGACAGGTAGTCACACCACAACGAAACCATCGCAGGACATATTGTCTTTAAACTTAAAAGTTTCTCAAGTTTACTTTAAACATGATGCCCGATTGATTTCTTTTCTTGGGAGAAAATGGTTGGCCCAATCTTAATTATCTTAGATAAGTCATTTGTCCCTAAACAATTGATTCCAATTAATTCATGTAGGTTGATTGTCCCATATTCCTTTGCTCAACGAGCTCCAGAGAGACATTTTTCTTAAAATTTACATCCATGCCATAAACATCCACAGAGGAAGACAATGCAAAGAAGATGCAGAAGAGAATTTTTTTTTATTTTTTATTTTTTTTTAACTCGAAGGGAAATGACAAAACAAAGAAATCCTAAACAACGGATCACCCTAGTCCCACAAGCGGGCTAAGGAAACACTTATTATTGAAAATGCAAACTAAAATCCTACACTACTCAAAGAAAGCACAAACAAAATCTTATAAGCTACTACTCGGCAGAAACAGCTCCTCATCTTTCATGGGCTTTCACTAAGGTTCTCCGTCAAGGGATCCATTGGAAAGGGGCGCGGTGGTGGGCTTGATTCTTCAAAAGAATATGGGAGGTTGGCTACTCTTGAGGGATCATCGGCTTCAAATCTTTCTTTCAATTCTTGTTGGTATGGATCTTCTTCGGCATATCTTGGAAGAGAAGGAACAGTCTTTTGAGGTTTTGGTGATTCCGGAACTTGCCATAGCCCTCGCTCAATAAGGTCTTGGATTTCATGGCGAAGGCGGTAGCACTGGTTGGTCGAATGGCCCGGGTATTGATGAAAATTGCAATATTCATCTCCATTGAAGGATTTGGGTATGGACTTAGGGAGAGGCCTTGGCTCGAGGGGTTGCAAAAGGTTTTAATCTTTCAATATCTCGAGGACTTGATCCAACGGCATGTGGAAATCAGCAAATTGGCGAGGTGGATTTTTTCCATTGGAAGGCAATGTGGGTGGGATAATGGTATTGACTTCATCACTTGATTCTTCCTTGAAAACGGTTCGTTGTCTTTTGAGAGATGGTTCGACTTCGATGGATCTTTAGCAAGGGCGTCTTCGACTTGGGTCCCAGCCCCAACAAGAGCTTTAAAATTGGGAAAGTACTGTGCAAACAAATACTTGTGGTAGATGGGTAATAAGCTCTTGAGTACCATCTGGATTTGTTCTTCATCGGCTGGTTGGTTGATCATCTGAGAGGCCTTAACCCTCCACCTCATAATAAAAGCTGAGAAGGTCTCATGGGGTTCTTTCTTGGTTGTTTCCAAATCACGGCGAGTGACATCAATTTCTGTATTGTACTGGTAGTGACTAATAAACTCAATGCAAACGTCCTCCCACGTCTTTATCTTAGACTCATCCAAATGTAAGAACCATTTCAAAGCAGATTCGGCAAGCGACTCATGAAACATTTGGGCTAGTAGCTCATCATCGGCCCCACGGGGATGCATGACTCTCACATACATCTTCAAATGGATCTTAGGACAACTCATCCCATAAAACTTTTCCAATTCCGGCATCTTGAAGTGGCTAGGTAAGCGGGCTTTCGGGAACAAGGAAAGCGAGGTCATGTCCATCAAGTCATTAGACCTTTGGAATCCTTTAAGGGCTTTTTCTAGGGCTTTAATCCTACTATTCAGGAGAGTGGGCTCTTTAGCGAGGTATGAAGGATTTTTAGGTTGAGGGTTCTCATCCAGGTCCATGGGCTTAACGGATTCAAAGATGGGCATAGGCTTAAGGGATGATTCTCCTATTTCAGCCCCATTCTTTTCATATAGATCTTGGGTTGCTTTTAGGGCTAGGAAATCTTCGGCCATTTGAGCTAGGGATTCCATTCTTTCTTTGGAGGACATGGTTATGGCGGCAGCAGCAGTAGGGGAAACCTTATCGTTGTTAGCCATATCGGAATCAACAGATGAATCAACACTTAACACAGGCCCACTAGAGTCACGACCCAAAGCCAGAATGCTATAAAAAGGAAGTGAAGATTTTGAAATCAATTTAAAGCCCCATGATTGCTTTTTGAAAAAGAATGATATTTTAAAAAAACTCACAAAGCCCCTACTTTCTAGGACATTCCTTTGAAAATGATGAAAGTTCACACCAAAAGCATGTGAGGTAGACTAGGGAATCTTAGGGAAAGAAGTCCCTAGTAAAGACACTCAGACCTATAGAATCTGGGCTTAAAGCCCGCACAAATCTCACTTTCTACCTCTAAGGCCCAAAGGCATATAGGGATCATTTGGTAGCATAGCACTACAATGGGCCAAAGCCCACAAGCAATGGGACAAGCCCCTGATTGGCACTTTAATCTCCTAAGAGACTTTCCTAAAGGTAACAAAAGAGGAATAGTCTTAATTGCCCTACAATCTATGGGTTCTACACTTATCTTGCTCAAACATGTAAGGGCAATTGAGGAAAATTCGGCGGCATAACCCTACCATCGGGGTAAGTAGAGAGCTGATGGGTATAAGGACTATACTTCTGATGGGTACTCCAAACAAAGATGAATGATGGTCAAGGACCACTAAAATTTTGAGATCATGGGCCTAAGGCCCGCACAAAGATCACTTCTTAACCACAAGGCCCATAAACGGGCACAACAACTCGGTAACAAAACACTACTATGGGCCCGGGCCTAGGAACAAAGAAGGGATAAGGACTATACCTTTGGGAACTACCCCAACCTTTAGGACACTTTCCTTATGGGTTAAGAGTATTCATCGAAGGTGCAGACTTAAGGATCCTACTCTAGACCATGGGCCTAAATCCCATGCGAATCTCACTTTCAATTTACAAGGCCCCTAAATGGACAAACGGTCTAAAAGCATAGGCTGAAAGCCCACACACCAATCTCACCTCAAACACTCTCACATTCTATCCTATGAAGATGGGCCTAAAGCCCCGGCAAGAATCTCATAAAAAATTCCTAAACTCACATCCCAATCTTATTACAGGCCTATACCTTCCATCAAAAGAGTATGGGCCTAAAGCCCACACTTCAAACTCTCCTAAGGCCTATAAACGGACATCACTATTCAGACAGCATAACACTACCACGGGCCTAAGTCCAAGGATATGTAGGGTACTAAGCCCTCATCAAGTACCTTAACTCTTTAGACCTACAATCCCAGGTCCTAGTGGTTCTACACATTTCACAATCATGGCTCAGACAAAACCGGAGGTAAAATCCGGCAGCATAACATTACAATAATGTGCTTAAAAGTGATGTAGGGTATGTGTTCTACAGAGACAGTCTATATGGACTAATGCAAAGGGTAGGATGAGTGTCCCTTACTCACTCGGTCCAATCGATATACCTAACCACATGTGATATCAGGAATGCCGCGTGGGTCCAACAGTACGTGATTGGTCCGTTTGATATACCCGAAGGTACTTGGCAAGAAGGGTGATGGCTTTTGCATACATGGAACTCGAGAGTCAAAGAAACCGGGCCCAGGGCTAGGCTCATCGTTGGCTATAGCATACAACGTCCAAAACATGCAGAGTCAATGCGCACACAATGCAGGAATTAAAATCACACAGTCATACAAATGCAAGTGATTGATTTTATTAACTAAGAAATTGAAAAGCCCAAAGTAATTAATTGGAGTTTAGCCCTCAACATCCCCAGTGGAGTCGCCAGTCTGTGAACCAGCCAACCTGGATCGAGAGGCCTCTCTCGTTCACTCTTGGGGGTGATGTTTATCTTGAGTGGATTGTGGATGATGTTTATCCGTCTCGATTTATCCTTCTCTATTATCATTCTCTATTATCCACGTTTATCCTTCTCTATTATCCACTCAAGATAGGGTTTTTTGAAAAAGGGATGAGAGTTGTAAAAAAACTAGGAGTCGCCACCTTATTTTTAGGGAACAAGGAAACCACAAAAAAGAGTTTTATTTTCAATAAAACATTGACCCCATAATTTGGAAAAGCATGGTCTTTTGAATCAAAGTTGGATTCGGGGGCTAGGTTACGAAGTGGGAAGGTTCCAAGGATCTCCTTGTAGGCACCCACCTCGCCCTAATTAAAGGTCTCCTAATTAAGTTTGGGCTTTATCAAAATCTTTTCAAAACAATCCTAGCTATCTAATCAATCACAAAATATGATATATAATATATAATAATAATACATAGTATGAAAATATACATAATCCTAATGGTCTTAGGAGACTAGAAGTCAACCTAAGATTGGACTTGCGCCCTATTGACTGCCTACGTACCTTATCAATTGCTTGACAAAGATCAAAGTCCACGTAGTTTGATTACCTTAGGACTCTCCTATTGTAATGAACCATATAGCCAAAAGAATTCTATCTTATCTAGGACTCTAACTTCGAGAGTTTGGATTTGATCAAAACACTTTTCTTTGTATAAGAGATGGAATTTCATTCCATTTTAAATACTTTCAAAATTTTAGAGTTTTTCTCGAAGTAGAGTCCTAAACCAAGTAGAACTCTAGCTTCGAGAGTTTGGATTTGATCAAAACACTTTTCTTTGCATAAAAGATGGAATTTCATTCTGTTTTAAACACTTTCAAAATTTTAGAATTGTTCTCGAAGTAGAATCCTAAACCAAGTAGAACTCTATTACTATAAAAATTCTTACAACAAATGATAGTCTTAAGTGGGATCAAGTGATCCCCCTAATCCTAGGGTTTCTAGCTAATCCTAGGTTAGTCTAAATACCTAAAACATTAAAATATGCATGCTGGAATTTCTGGAAAATAAATAAAAAAAATATCATCAAAAGTATAAATAATGCATGAAAGTGTCCTAAATGCAATCTAATTATTCTATGTGAACCTAGGCATGTTTATATGTTAATTTTGGCCTAAAAAGTGAGTTTTAATACACTTTTAAGTTACTTTAAATCCATGGACAGATTTATAAGTAATCAAAAAGTGGGTTTAAAACTCATAAAATAAAAGAATAAAAGAAGTGAAAATTGCCTAATATGCAACCTAATATGATATATCAAAATAATCATACTTGAAAACAATCAATTTCATCACAAGGGGAAGGGACTTACCTTTGCATGCTCCTTCGAACACAAATCATATTATTCAAACAAGACATAATTAAAATACAAACCTAATATTAACAATATAAAACTATCTAAAAAAAAAAAAAGGAAAACTATTTTAATAAACTAATCCCTAACCTATCATGCATACTAATAAACTAAATCCTATGCATACTAATAAAAAGAAAACTATAAAAGATAAAACACTAAAAAAAAAAAAAAAACTAACCTCTTTCTCTGCCTCCTTGCTTCAAGCCTTCTCCCCAAGCTCCAACCCTTCTCTCCAAGGACTCTAAGGACCTCAAAAACTTTAAAACTTAAGTTAGAGTGCTATGGGGGAAGCTTGTGCAATTGCTCAAGCCTCTACTCTCCAAGCTAGCTCTCTAAAGCTTATTCTGTGTGTTGAAACTAATTTCAGGGTCCTCTATTTATAAGTACATAAAGCTATAGCAAGCTTTTCATTTAGGCGATGTGAGACAGAGTGGATTTCATTATTCTACACTACGTGCAGGCTCGATTGGGTCTGTTTTAAGTCCAAATTTGACGATTCAAGCGTCGAAACGATCGTTATTCAATTCTCCATGTTTTAAGAAGTGTTTGAAGTAAAAATGCATTGACCAAGGTCAAAGGTTTAGGAAACAGTCGACCGATTAGCTGTTTAGAGCCTGCCGGGCCCAAATTAGGATTTTGAAATTTGCTAACCGATTGCTTTCGAAATCATTTTTTCTTCTTGAAACAAGTTTTAAAATGTTTTAGGAAAGTGTTTTGAAGCCTTTGAAGGCTTTGGTTTGATAAAAATATCGAATCCCGGTCGCAACCTGTTGAAATCCTAATCTGGGCTTTGAAAGGGTTTTTCGAGCCTTGAGAGCCAGATGTGAGCCAGAAGGCTCAACAGGCCTTGCCACTGATCAACTTAGTTACCAAACACACCTTAAATATCTATGCCAAAGCCTCGAAGCCATTCGAAACAAGATCGACAGTTATTCAGGACTTTTGTGATTCAAAGGACAAAACTACATTTCAGTCACAAAATGCCTTATTTTCTATCAAGCCTGGCTCAGAATGTCATGAAATTTTGCAGGGATGTTCCTAGACTCTCTAAAAACCTAATGCAAAAAGAACCTACTCAATCTGACCTAAAAACCTACATGTGATAATGACCTCTACCTAATTACCCACAAAGGGTAAAACTGGCAACTTAGGGTTTTGACACCCTATTTCACCTCTAATCATAGGCAACCATTCATGACCATACTCATGGTCAAAAATGGATGTCTAAAATGGAATGTGGGAATAAATATAGGAGTGTGATGTGTGTGTAAAGGTTCATGCACAATTTTCCTAGCTATGTTCTTTGAGCCATATCTTCGACTTTTATCTACAAAAATCTTGACATTAGGTCTTGGGCATTTGTGACGAATGTGTCCCTTACCACCACAATTATGGCAAGTAGGAATATATTTGGGTCTTGCCTTGGTAACCTAAGGTAGCTCCTTTGGTTTTGAAATATGAGCTATTTTTGAAATACATTTTTCTTTCTTCAAAGAGTCTATTTCTTTTATCAAAGAAATCTTTTCATTTTCACAAGTTTTCAAACTTTGTTCAAGACTCTCAATTTTGATTTCTAAAATAATATTTTCATTTTTCAAATCTTCAAAATTATTTGATGAAATTGATGTAGAAGTTGTGTTACTCAAAGATTCAACCTTTTTAACCAAAGTTGAATTTATCTCTTGAAGAGCCATTTTCTCTTTTGAAATAGATGACAAATCATTTTTCAAGGTTTTGTTAATCTTATTCAAAGAGTCACATTTCTTCAAAGCGTGTTCACATAATTTTAAAAGATCTTCATAAGATGGTTTATCAATACAATCATCATCAAAATCATTTTCAAATTCATTTACACATTTAGGAAAGGTGGATTCATCAATTTCATGAACATGTACACCAAGACAATAATTTTCAAAATCCATTCTTTTCAAATAACAAATAGACAAGTTTGCAAAAATCTTTAGCTCAATATGATAATTAAATGAAGAGTACATGCTCTGATACCAATTGTTGGCCCAAGTATATACCTTTAGAGGGGGGGTGAATAGATGTATTGCAAACTTTAAAAATAATTACCAAATTAAAAAATAAGGTTCAATTAAATTTAGCGGAAGACAATGTTTGAATCACAATAAAATAATTGATATAATAAGTATATGAATTGAACAACAATTAATATAGCAAGTATATGAATTGAAATGCAAGAGAAGAGTTAGAGAGATTCAAACACAAGAATTAACGTGGTTCTATCTCCGCCTACGTCCACTCCTCAAAAGCCTCGTCTTGAGGATTCCACAATCCACTATGAATCACTCCTTCAAGGTGGAGAAACCTTTACAAGTTGTCTTCTTTCAAAGGTGGAAGACACTCCCAAACAAGGGTTCTCACAACCCTTACAATCACACAAGTTTATAAAATGAATAATAGAGTGTACAAAGAATAGCTCCTTCAAGAGTAGATGATGTACAATGATAAAGCTCTTACTAATATCTCTCAAAGATTTGAACTAATTTGACTTCAAGAGAGAGAATGATGAATTAAGTGAATAAATCACACAAGAATGATGTAAACTAAGTTTGAGTATGATTGTATATGATTATTAATTTATTCAAGACTCATAAAATGAGTATAAATAGGTTCCAAAACAAATATGGTCGTTGGGGGTCAAAATAGAGCCGTTTGGAGTGTTAAAAACTAGCTGTTATTGAGCAGGGGGTCGATTAGTCGACTAGGCACACTTGATTAGTCGACTAGAAGGTTTAAAATACCTTTGAAAATGTTCCCGGGCACGGTTAGTCGACTAGGAAGGGGTGATTAGTCGACTAGGAACTTATTTTCCCAAAATAGGCTACTGCACTGCAGTTAGTCGAATAATCATCAAGGGTTAGTCGACTAACCCCAAAATTTTTTCATATGAAATTTACATATTCAAAAACTAGACTTCTCAAGCTTTCCTTGGCCACCAAGATCATTGAAAACGGAGTCCGGATGAGAGAGATATGCTCATTTTAAGTTGGAAGTTTTCGTTAGCAAAAATTCAGCATTTCAAAAATATTTTGTCTTCTGAGTCCATAAAGCCCATTATGAGTTTGAATCAATTTTGTGACCAAAATGTGATTTTCCAAGTTAAAACCTATGGTCTTTAAGTCATTGTCAATTGAGCCAAGAGAGTTCATCCTAATAGAGAGATTTACATATAAATCCTAAACACTCTTACACAAGAATAAAAGCAAGATCTTCATAAAGGATCTTCAACACTTGTGTTTGGCTTGTGCTAGGCTTGAGTTTGGCTTCATTTGAATTGCATCAATGCAATGGCTCTCTTCATGGTCCTTAGTGAATATACAATATATTTATATCCACATAATGTCAATCAATTAATAAGGTTAGCCAAACAAACATTCAATAAATATGACAATGTTAATCAAGTAACTAATATGACATTGTCAAACAATAAATATTCCTTCAAAAAGGTTTGGCAATAAACACGAATGAACATCAAAATATTCATATGCAATATACCAATATATTCATATTTAATACAACAATATTATCATGTGCAATACAACAATGTATTCATATGCACAATTGAATACACATAACACAATGTTTGTTATCATCAAAATCATACAACAAAGTTGGATTGAAGCCACAAGGCTAACAATCTACCCCTTTTTGTTGATGACAAACATTAAGCACAATTTGCATAAATAATAAATAAATCAAACAATGATTTGTGGCTCCCCCTAACAATATGCATATAAAGAAACTAAATATTATCATTTAAATCATATGCATATTTTAGGTAAAACAAATCAATGATGCAAGAATAAATCCATCATACAAAGATACAAGGATCATCATGAATATTACCACAATTCATACTTGCAAATAAACACAAGATGCAAATCAAATAGAATCACAAGACAATGATTGTTATCATCAAAATCAACCAACAATGGTGGAAGCCATAAGGCTAACAATATATATATATAATTTTGAGTATACATATTTTTATTTATTTATTTTGCTTGCACACATGACGCATTTTAATTGGGCCAAGTGTTTAGGCATTAAGGAGGGTGTAAATCCCTTATGGCGTACCTTAATGCACCCAAATTATACTTCCATTTCTTGATGATCAAGGGGATAATTAAGGATGACTTATCTTAATGTTAGTCATAAGGTGATAAATATGACTTTATTCCAGCCAATGGGAAATGAACATCAGGAGGAGAGAGAGAGAGAAAGATTTTGCTTGGGCATCAAGAAGAGAGAGAATGAGTCTATGTGGGAGCCAAAAAATTAGCAGGAGAGAGAGAGAGAGAGAGAGAGAGAGAGAGAGAGAGAGAGAGATTTTGTGGGGGAGAAGAATTAGCAAAATAAAAGGGGAAGAGAGAGAGAAAGAAAGAGAAGAAGAAAAGGAAGAAAGAAAAAAAAAAGTCAATTTTTGGATTGCTTGAAAGATGCAATTTTTGGGAGCTCAAACATTAATCAAAAATCACAACTAAGGTAAATTTTTCCCACCTTACATACCCCATGATGGTTTTGAACGAAATTGATGGATTTTGGAAGTCATTACAAGCCTCCAAAACTTACCCAAAGTTCATGAAAACCTTGATTTTATGAGAAATTCAATTTTGTTATACATGATGAATTGAAACCCCACATGGCCATAAACCTTCTTATTTTTATCATACTAAAACACCCTAGTGAGCACAAGTGCCAATTTGTAGTGTGGAGTGAGAATTTCTAGAGACAGAAAGCTTCCATGAAGCTTTAATGGTGGAAACTATGGATGATTTTCATTTTATGCACAAAACGACTTAACTGTAGGTTCTAACTATTTTTCATGGATATTAGAAGTTCAACCATGAATTATCATGGTGGTCTCATATTTTGCCCATTAATATATTATTTTTGGTGAATTTTTGAAACCATAGGAGAGAAAAATCCATAGAAAATAGAGATTAATCCGAAAAATTCGTAATTTTGGATATGTTGTAGAGGATGATTTTAGGAATTTTTGGAAACTAGGTTCATCAAATTTTGAGTTTTGTAGAGAGAGAATTGAAGGTTTCAATTTCTGTAAAAATAGAAAAAAATTGGAGAAGATGATAAATAGTGCCAAGGAGCTTCCCAACGCGCGCGTGGTCGCCCGTGAGGCTGCCACGTGTCCAAAATTTTTTAAAATTGTGTAGAATGTAATTTTAAATATATTTGAGGTGGTTTGGTGTGTTTTTGGCTACTGGGTAATTTCTGGCAAATTTTTAAAGTTACGGGCATTTTTAAAAATCAAAATTTTGACTTAAAACCTATGACTTTCTAACAAATTTTGCCCCAAACAATTTAATAAATGTTTCTACACATATTTTAATATTTTTGATGATTTAAAATGGGACTAAGAACACCTCATTAATTTTCTGCAAATTTCGGAAGCTAAATAAGAGTTTTTGGGAAAAATTAATTATTGAATAATTCGAAATTTTACAAGGAGATTATTCCTTCAACCTAGGACTAACCCTTGAACTTATTTAGGATATGTCTTTGGTCAGAGTGCGCAGCGGAAGCGTGGTGGGTCCATAACCCATAGGCCATAGGATCGAAACTCAAATTTTATATACAAACAAATGTTGAAAATAATTTTTAAATTGAATACAGTTATTACTGTTACCATAATTCTTGCTGTGATAATTATTTATTTATTTATGATTTTATAAGCTTGGGTAAATGTATAAATTATCCTACAAATGCGATATATGCTTGAGTTAATATGCATGAAAAGTATGCATGAGTTAATGTACATGAAAGATAGACATGAGATATATGCCACATGCATAGCATGAAATATTTGCATTTGGCATGGAGCATAGTTACATGTGAGATATATTGAATATAAAATCATATGCATTCATGATTATTTATGTAACTTTGGGACTGACGTGTTGAGATACCACCGATAGACAAAAGATCCTGAAAACAGTTAGTGCACTAATATATCTCCCTTACTAAAAACATCAAGTAAATCCTCTTGTCAATGAGTGACAATCACGGTAGGTCCTAAGAAGGTGGGGACTGGGTGATATATATACCCTAGCACCGAGGGCGAAGGTATGCTGTTGTGGTGGATGGTTGTGTACCCAATGAGGTAGCCATCCGGGGTGGTTGTGTACCCTAAAATGAGGTAGCCATCCGTGTGTGAATGTTTTTCTGTTTTGCAGGAAATGCAGGACAGAGAAAATGGTAGGTATGACTGCATGAGCATTGCATCGTATATCTGTCATATGCATAAAGCATGCATGTTTTGTGATATCATTTATTGTGAAAGAGTGATGGATATATTCTGTAATATGAAAATAAATTACAGATGTGATGATTTTACTATGAGATGTTGGTTTCTGTAATATGAAAATGAATTACAGATATGATATTGGATTTTCCTTGATAAATTTGAAATTCCTAACGTTTCTTTTAAAAGCATCATGTAGTATTTAAGGTTTACGAACCTTACTGAGCAATAGTGGTTTGCTCACCTCTTTCCCTCCCCCCAACAGGACCGGCAACTCAATAAACTAGATGGAGATTTTCGGAATTTGAGATATTCTGAGGACGATCATGACAGTGTTGATTTTTCTTATCTAAGGACACTCGTTTTGGATTTGTAATATATATATATATATATATATATATATATATATATATATATATATATATATATAT
>JAESVK010000811.1:571208-586251 GCA_017140935.1 Hamamelis virginiana
ATATATATATATATATATATATATATATATATCACGTTCTCTTAACCATTATTTCTACCATTATTTCTACCATCCGTTTTCAAAACACTAATATAGGTCGAAAATTTTGAGAAAGTGACCGTTGTATTAGATACTTTTCTTATACAAGTCATATATGCCAAAATGAAAATTAATCCAACGGTCAAATTTTAAAAAATCTCACATTAAAAAACTATCATGTTTTTAATTATAATAATTTTGTTGGTGGGAGTGGGATGCCTGAGGTCACTTGTGGTGCACCTCTGAGAGAATATTTCACACAAAAACAAACTTTAAATTGAACTTTGAAAAATAAACTATAAACACAGTTTGATGAAACTCACAGATTACAACAACTCTCACTTCTCTCTCACTCTGTTTTTCTTCTTCACTCCACACACTTTCACTTACACTACGTACATATATTTATAACTAAAATCTAATAGACAAATTGCCAGACAAACAGCCAACAAGCTGCCCTAGAAACCACCCTACAGTAAGTCTACAGCCACCCTTCATGCATAAGTCTTCAGCAGCAGCACCCTTCTTTCAACAAATTCAATCCTTCATTAATGACACCGATTTTGTCGGTGTGAAAGTCTTCAATCAAGTTTATATTTCAACAATTTTTTCACAGTTGCATTTTTCAGAAACCAACCGTTGGATCACTGTGATTTTTGGCATACATAGTGTATATAAGCAGAATATGTAATCCAACGGTCAGTTTCTCAAAATATTCGACCTACATTGGTGTTTTAAAAATTGATGGTAGAAATAATGGTAAAAAGAATGGTTAGGAACCCGTCGATATATATATATTTGGATAATATCTTGTTTGATACATTGAACTGGTATAATGTAATCACTTTTAAATATAATATAATATACTGCATGTCAATATCAAACAAATACAAAATAAAACGAAAACATTAAATGCTAAAAAAAGAAAAAGAAAAAAAAACATGTGGCTTGTTATTTGTTAAAACTTTAAAACAGCAGATTAATGATTGTTTATCCAAAACAATGGGCCCTTTCTAAGCTCTGCCGCCTCCCCGATAACAAGAGAGAGCCCTTCAATTCCTTCTGCACTATGCTTTGGGTTTCAGGGTTTCACATTTTTATTTTTATTTTTTAAATTGTCATTATTTTAAGGGATTTTTCCCTCAATGTTCCTATAAATTTTAAAAATTTCCTACATCAATCTATATTTTGAGAATTTCCTTCTGTACACTTAATTGGACATTTTTGCCCTCATGAACGGTCAAATTTTGTAGAAAATGTGTCAAATTTTTACGTAGAATCTTCAATATTATGTATAATCCTCAATTTACTGAATAATCACCAATCCCCCAAATAATGAATATTCCCTAAAATATGAATAATCCTAAAATTTGATAACAATCCTCAATGCCCATTTTGTTGAATAATCTCTAACTTTGCTAACAATCCCCCAAATTATCGCTTACTTTTTTACATCAAATCATAACCTTACATGTCCCATTAAATCCAAAAAAGGCGCTGAATACCCTAAATCATACATAATTCCCAAATTAATTCATGATCCCCAATCCCCATATTAAACCATAATTCCCAAATTAACACAAAATCCCCAATACGGAATTTTTGTTCATAATCCCCAAAAAATGTGTATAATTCCCAATTTCCAATATTTTTTAAAAAAAGATTTATATTGTGATATAATCATGACATAATTAATGTGATTTGACATTACTAAAATTGGAGATTATATTCTAAATAGGGGATTATATGCAATTTAGGGGATTGGAGATTATTCACAAAATTGGGATTTCAATGTGAATGTGGGGATTATGTTATGTGAAGGGTATTTTGGTCCCAAAAAAATATTTTGGTAAATTCTGTAAACATGGATTAGTGTAGGAAATTTTTGCAAACTATGTAAATATTAAGAGAAGATTCCCTTATTTAAGAAAAAAAAAATCAACTGTCATTAATAGTCATTTTTAATAATTAAAGAATTCACTTGAAAGCTAGATGGGTCTATCCCATGATCATCATATGTGATCATGATGCACATAACCTGAAAGTGTATCATTTGGATTAGGGCTCCACGTACAAATTTTAATATGACTTAAAAGTGTAGGTCCTCTTTATTAATTTATCCACCAAAACTTTAGCCATTAAATTAATTTGACCATTAGAATTGAAGTACATGAATGAATGAAGGGATCCATATATAGTTTGATAAAAAAAATCAAATTTAGTGCAATCCCTATTCGGTGAGATGATCATATATGGGATCATAAGCACAAAGCAATGAAGGACCCATTTGGGTTAGTTTTTCTTAAAATCACTTTCGGAGCTTGAAATTTCACTTGATTTAAGAAATGCCAATCACTTCTAGACAACTTGATGAATGATAGGATTATTGGCAAAATTTTCATACTAGAAGTGATTGAGGTAAAAGTTAGGGGCGCACCCCAACTTTTGCAACAATCGATCACTTCTAGTATAGAAATTTTGATATATGAAGACATAGTTTGACCAAAACTCTAAACTGATCGATGAGTAAAGAAATCGTTCTCTGAAAGTGATTTCAGAAAAAGCTAACCCAAATCGGCCTTAATTCGTGCTATAATATAGCATATTATAGAAATAAAAATAGAAAAGCAGAAGAAATTAAGAAAGAAATTCTGCTTCACGTACATATGACATTGCTAAGTTGGATAACGATATACAACCGATTAAGAAATCAACAGAAATGAAGAGTGGATTGAGTTGTCACCATGCATAGTGCATTCTAGTGAATGACCAGCCAAATGGCCAAAAACTGTTAAAAAAGGAGAAGAGATGCAACAAATGCTCATGATCCATACTATTTAGGGTAACCAAGTGACATTTGAAAGCTAAAGAAGATGCCAAATTTCTATAACGGTGACTATTAATGCCATGATCCACATATCCTATAATTTGCAAAAAAACAGTCACCAATCTGCATGATATATATACCCTAGCTAACATACACTCATAACCAAACTCACCAAGAGAAGCTCAAAAATATACAAGCTAGCTCAAAATCAATTAAGTATATATTTCCATTTTCATACAATTCAGAAAATATGAAGGTAGGTGCAGTCATTTCAATGTTGGCTTTGGTGGCCATGATTCAATTTATGGTACAGCCAGGAGAGGCTATCAGTTGTGGACAAGTGGACGCGTCTCTTGCACAATGCATGGCGTACCTCACGGGAGGAGGTGATCCTCCAGCAGCCTGCTGTGATGGAGTGAGAAGCCTCAAAGGAATGACGCCAACCACCGCCAACAGGCAGGCAGCATGCAACTGCATTAAGGAAGCTGCGGCTCGCAACCAAAACATAAAGGACGATGCAGCTGCTGCTCTTCCTACCAAGTGTGGTGTTCAAATTAATATCCCCATCTCCAAGAGCACTAACTGCAACGCGTGAGTCTTTCTTTTTGCATATTTGAATGCATGTAATCTTTTTTTTTTTTTCTGTTGGGTGATATAACATTGTTTTGTTTAACTTAAATGTCGTGTCTAATTTGTTAATTTTGATTATTTCTTGTTTTCTTGCACCAGTATTTTTTAAAAAGAAGGTGATTGAGGCAAGAAATAAGGCAAAGGAGCTTTGGGTGTTGCCATCTCCTTAATTAGTAACCTCTAGTTACTTATTGTAGTTGAAATAATATTATGGTTCTATTGAGAGAGCCAGTCTCTCTCTCTCTCAATATATATATATATATATAAAATAAAAAACCTTTAGCAAACAAGAAAAAATCGATATTTAAATAACTGTTCACCATTGGTTGTGAACTACTTAGAATGTCAAATTTCAAAGTGACTAAAATATGCCTAACCTGTGCTATTACACAAAGGGAAACGAGGTCATTGGCCTGCCCTTTTGGTGCCCTCAAAGTTACCCAGTTTCTTATAATTCATATAAACATGGTCATAACAATGAATTTGAGGAAAATAATAATAATAATAATGAGAATTTATATTGGCATAACCTGAATCCAGATGACATGATATAATAGCTAGCTGCATATTTGCATACCGGCCTGGTCTGATCCTGGTTGGCAGGGTGCACTCTGTTTGCTGTAGTTTCAGCTTTAGATTGAATAATGGCAGCTGCAAAGACACACAAAACAGGGCAGTACATTCACAACATGAAAGAAGAAAGTAGGGCATCACAAAATATGGAAGAAGAATGAAAACAGGTGCTAAACGTGCTGCTGTAATGACCCCTAAACAGCCACCGCATGCCCTATATATATACAAAAGCTTTCCTGACAAGACACAACAAGCAAGATTACATCGATCTTGACCCTACTAGTGTCCTAATTAGCCACCTTCATTTCAGATACAAAAACACAATTATAACCCTTCAAATTTAACTACAAAACAACAAGCCAAACAAGCTTAAGGCATTAAGTTTAAAACACTCTAGCGGAAAATAGTTCACAATATTGTAAATGATTTTCGTTCAATTCAGTGTTGAATCACAAGGTTTGGATTGGAAAGCAGCCCAGCAGGTGAGGATGATGGGTGCATGGTGGTTGTGAAATCTCTACTATAAGGGATTATCGTAGAATCAAAGATTAAGATAGCACGTTAAAAGGAAAAAAATAAAGAGACTAAAATTTGGTCCCTTAGTAGCAATATTCTTTTAAAAAAAGATTTTTTTTTTTTATCTACAAGTTCAATTTAACTTCCTTTTTACCCACAAGTTTGAGTAAATATCTTTTGGATCCGAAAGTCCATTTTTAAAGTAAAATGTTCAGTTTTTTAATTTGGTAAATTAGTTATAGAAGGTTTTTTTGAGAAAGAAGATTGTACTTTCCATTTTCATATATAGAGCTTCCATAATCTTCTCGACAGCTATGGAGATTTGTTCGTATATGCACATGAGATTTTTGATTCGTTGTACGTGTTCGTATATGTTTGTGTTGAGGTTGGGTTTTTATGAGCACAGATCTATTTTCTAGCTTTTTGAAGTCCAGAGAAGTGATTCATTTAATGAACAGTTTTGATGTCTTTTCAAATTCCACCCAAAAAAAGAAAAAAGAAAAAATTTATGCATTTCTCCGTAAACTGATGTATTTTTTATAAAAATTGAAGGATGCTTCCAAAAACTGATTAATCTCACAAAAAAAAAAATGATGCAATTTTCAGTAAATTGATTATACATTAGTTTCCTACAAAACCAAGAAACATAGCAAAACAAAGTGAATTAACAAAACCAAAAAGACATATCAAAACGAAATGATTCATGTATACATAACCAAAAAAAAAAAAAAAAAACAAATTTTTTTATTTAAAAAAAACAAAAAAAAAAAAAAAAACAACCTTGATTCATATGAAACTAATCTAACGCAAGAAGAACCAACCTTGATCATTGCCTGTAAGTTCTTTGAGATAGCCATGAGGTTCCTACCGGTAATATATGGCCTAGCTAGAATAGATTAGCAAGGATGAGATTTGGCTGCCAGGCGCATGTACGTAAACTTGGTTCTTTCGTTAGTTAATTTGTCTCCCAATTCCTGTAGTTAATCAAATGGGGCTTCTATATCAAAGCATAGGAGGAGAGTGTCATGCATCATTTCCAAGCACTTTCATTTCATGTCATGTTGTTATATTTATTCCTTCTATCGTGAGTATGGAAATATGATGAGAAGTAATCTTTACTTTGACACGTGTCGACGTACCCGGGAGGTTCAGTACAATTATCAGGTTGGGGCATTTGAGAGAGAGATAGAGATTGATTGAATGATTTCTTTCTTACCCAACTTTTTGTTTATTCCTAGCTAGGAGGCCGGGTTAGTGAGTGTTGGATCTTCTTTGATCCAAGGGTACGTAAGAAATGTGGGTTTAAGTGTGAAATTCAATTGTAAGCTGAACCCATCACTTTAAATTTATAGTGAGTTCTTGCACATTTACGGTAAAAGATTTTTTTTTTTTTTACCCTTCTAATTTTTAGTTAAAATTAATATGACTTAACATGTTAAGGACATGCATTAGCTCACACCACTAACTTCAGATACACATAAACGAATTTTTGATGTATTAACATGGGGTTTATATAGTAATGTGCAAAATGATAAGAGTTAATGTGTGCTCTGAGCATATATATCTACACTAATTAATAGGACTCAAGTAATAATTAAATAACAAGACTTGGGGACTGTTTGTGTTAGCTTTTGCCTATATTTTATAAAGAAACAAGACTTAGGGACTGTTTGTGTTAGCTTTTTTAAAAATCAATTTTATAGTACTATCTCTTCACATATCTCTTTAGATTTATGTTCAAATCATGTCTTCACGTATCAAAATTTTAATACTAGGAGTGGTTGTCACAAAAATTGGGGGGGGTCTAACTTTTGCCACAATCACTTCTAATATAAAAATTTTGCCAGCCATCCTATCACCTTTTAAGTCATCTAAAAATCACTTCTAGTATAAAACTTTTGTCAACCATCCTATATATCACCTTTCAAGTCTTGTAGAAGTGATAATCATTTCATCTCTTAGATCAAGTAGAATTTTGAGCTTCAAAAGTGATTTTAAAAAAAGCTAATGCAAACAAGCCATTATTATAATGAAGAATTTTTTATGTGTTGGAAGTATAAAATAATATCACAAATCCTTTGTAAAAAGAATAAAATGAATGGAGCAAAAAGTGAATTAAAATTTAACGATTAAAATGTGAGAGTACACCCAAACATCTTGGGTTCATAACAGGCCAGCCAAACTCTATTGGCAAGCCATCAATCAGGGCTAGTAGCTCAGGTGTTATACGACTTCATGGAGCGGTGGCCTTGCATTGGAAGCGAGGATTAGTTAGGCTTTGATAGCTCGGACACCTTATTGCTTGGCCTAAAAAAAAAAAGTGAGAATATACCATCCTCAAGAGCTAATCACATTCTTTAAACATAATTCTTTAAGGGTTTTTTTAGCCAAAAGTCATATTTTATAACTCCTTATTGCATAAAGCCCTTTCAGAGGATTTTTAATGCCAAAAGTCCTATTTTGGCATTTTTTTTGCAAGTAGTCCTATAAATTAAAATCATTTTTTAAATACCATGATTACCCTTTTCACAACATTTTTTTTATGAATTCACTGCTTTGTTATTAATTTAACTGCACATTTGATGATTTTCACTGCACTTTTGAAACATTTCACTTGATTTTTATGAATTATTTGAAAGAGTACCACATGGAAACGCAGCGGAAGATAGAGTTTAAAAATTTCCATGGTGTATTCATCCAAGAATCTACTCAAACGATAAAATGAATCAAACTTTAAATAAAACAATAAATAAAGCTTACTTGTAATGATCCTTTGCAATGCACTCCTCCAATCCTTCAAGCTCCAAAGTGTATGGTAGCCTCCAATGGTATCCACACGAGCACAAGATCACTAGAAGCCATGCACCTTCAAAACACTTGAGAGAGGAGCAAGCATGGAGAGAGAAAGAGAGGGTGGCAGCTAGGAGAGATGGGCAAACCAAGGTGCACAGCCCTAGGGTTCTCTCCTTAGGTTTTGCCTCCTTCTCCTTTTATGATGATGAGTTACTTAATGCTAGCTCGACCTATCATCATATATTTATAGTAAATATTCTTTGTATTTATTATTTGGTCCCTTTCTTATTAACTCTTAATAGCAAGGGCCTAAACAATAATAAATAAGAATATTCATCTCCCCTATATTCAAGTGACTCACTTATGCCCTTATGTGTGTGACCCATTGAGTTCATCCCAACTTAGTAGTGACTCGGAGACATCTCATGTCTCCCAAAAATAGAAACTTTCTATTTATGGTTCGATTGGAACAATTCCAATTTTGCCCTCAATGATAACACTTATCATTAGGCCTACACTAGTCATGAGTGACATCTAGCAACATATCATGACGTACCCTAGGTGTGGGTGAATATACGAATATAAATGAACCCTGCGTGATATAGATAATCCTTCACCAAACAATGTCATAATTAAGTTGGTTGGGTATGGATTCATGTCAAACCCTAACTTGATCCCGTGTTACCTATTCACCAAAATATAATCTCAATTAGGTTAACCCTTGAAAACACTTTTCTTGGTTACCTACTGCTTTAGCCAAAGACTTTATTCAGATTGTATATTTGTGAATTAACTTTGGCATTCTCCCTTTTATATCAAGGGTGGTGATTCCCTATTGCACACTCACTTATCTTCATATATAACTCACTAGAGCCAATGAGTACCAATTACATTCTAATGGTTAAGAACGTACGAGATACTATCAAACTCTAGTAACCTATGTATAAGATAACTAGTGGTGTCTCAGGTCTAAGGATTACAATTGTGACTATACACATGAGTAGCTTTTGACATACAGATAAAACTCCATTAGCTATACTCATATTGGTCACGTTCAGTGTACTTGTTCTCAACAAGCACCCACAGGCTTACTATAGTGTCACTACACAAATGGTATGAGACTCACCATCCTCCCATTAGAGCTAGTATACCTGTGATAATCTTAGCGGTTTATAATCGTCGAAATATATAAACCTATGATTAGGAACTAGTCTAGGATATATGTACTTGAAAGTTGTAAGTCTCTCTATCTCAACACTTGAGATACAACTCTCTATCATGTTATCCAAGGACTTTATCATGAACAGTAATTAAACTCAAGTTTACATGATAAATAAGCCATTTCATAAATGAATAAAGTTTCACATATGATTATAATGAAATATTATGTTCCATAATTACAACCTAACTATTGGTTTTAGGGCACATATCTAACATTATTATGTATTTCTTACGAATTTTTACATTATTCTGCAAATTTCACTTTTGATGACAAATTTCATTTTTGACAAATTTCACTTGATTTTTTTGAATTATTATGTATTTCTCATGAATTTTTACACTATTATGCAAATTTCCATCCAAAAATTATTTAGAAAAAAAAAACTTTATTCTTCAAGCTCCGAAGGAGGATCTTTGCCCACACTTTCTCAACAAACAAACATATCAAGAACAAACATATTTTAAGAAATGAACTCTGTCCTTGAGGCTAAACAGAGATGACTTCGCCGGCGACATTTTAAGGCTAGGAACTAGTTGCGGATCAGGTAAATTTACGTTTAGAAACTATAAGAGATTGGCTTCTCTGGAAAACATCGTCTTCTGATCTATTTGGTCGCAAGTTTGCCACCATTTGATCTTAATTGACTAAAAGATTAGTGGTTGGATCACCGTTTATAATGGGGGTCATTATCGCTATTGAAGGAAGAAGAAGATCAAGGTCAATCAAAAAAAGAAGATCAAGGTCATTATTGTCATTGCCACTAAGAGAGAGATATCGCGATAAGATTAAGACCAAGTAATAGTCAAAGTCAATCAAAAGAAGAATATCAAAGTCATTATTGTCATTGCCACTAAGAGAGAGATACGGTGATAAGATTAAGACCAAGTAATAGCGATGGTCTGCGAGGCAGCAGATTCCTTACCCCTTGCTTCCATTATTCGATCAAATCCAAGCATCGGTCTGATTTACATAGAGATAATATCACAATTGCCTTCTTCATCTTCATCTTCGAGCTCTGTGTAAGCATCTCCGCTCATCTTCTTTATCTTCAATCACTGTGAATATCATGATCCAAGCATCTCCGGTCATCTTATTCACCTCATAATCATCTTCTTAATCTGATAACTTTGATCTCCGAGCTGTTTCCGTTGAATTCTATATCAAAGCTTGAAAGCTTACCGGTTGCTGACAAGTAAGGGAATCTAACCAGTAATTCACAAAAGTCACTTGAATTGGTGAAGCATCTCCTTACTATTGCTCATACTGTTTAACACATATTTCACATGATTTATATAGTGTTTTTATTGCTTTTATCATACATTTGGGATGCTTTATGTGTGGAATAGGTGCGTTTGACAGTTTGGTCTTGTTTCAGGACAATGGGTGTCGAACGGTGCAATTCTCCCTTCTTTTGTGTACAAATGAGCTTTAACCGTTATCACTTCTCGCCGTTGCCGGTTGTTGGCAAGTCAGTTTTGCCTAATCAAGGTGTTTGGTGAAGCCCCTTTGATCCTTGGAGGTGTTCGGAGAGTGGATTACCTGTAAAGCTGGGAAATAGTTGTAATTCAGCATTTCTGCAATTTTGTACCGGTACAGGAAATTTTGTACCGGTACAAAATGTTACTTTAGATGCAGTGTGTTTTTGTACCGGTACAGGCAATTTTGTACCGGTACAAAAGATCGTGATCTCAGCAGTGTGTTCGTAAATTGTCTTTTTTGTAAGGGCACTCTTGTCCTTTGGCTCCCATTTCACTGTAGCCCTTTGGGGATGTATAAATTCGCCCTCTCTCATCTGAATAGGGGTTCTTCATTTTAGTTTTCTCTTAGGTTACTTAGTTTAGTTTAGGGTTTTCATATTTTTAGGGTTTTCTACATAGTTTAGCTTAGATTTCTTCTTGTTCTTGTTAATCATCAGTTGTAATCCTTAGTTTGACTCTTAAAACTAGTTTCTTAGTGTTTGAACATTATTTCATTGTCTTGTAATCTTTTAATAGAAGTTATTTCTCAATCATTTTGCATTTACTACTCTTGTCTTGCATTTATTTCTTGTAACCTAGCTTTAATGGAGTTCTAAACCTCCAAGGTAGGGTTCAAACGGTGGAAACTCATCACCAACAAAGGTAACAACACTCTCTCATCTCTTTGTGTTTAATGGAAAGGGTATGATGTTAAATACTCACTACTTCTTCTCTCAATGCTTAGTATGGCATCTTCTTGACAATGTGTGAACAAGTTAACCTTGGTACACATTGTGCTTGAACCTAAATGCATGCTAAGTGTTTGCAATATTGCTTAAGTGAGCATTTGGTATCATTCTCTTATTCATCCTTGTTTAAAAAGCTTTCAAAGTTATATTATCCATCAAAGACCATTCTTCAATGGATCCTAGATGAGAATACCAATGAGAGATGCTTGTTACCTAGTTGTGGATGAGTGGAAACCCTAGAACCCTACCATTTGTTTTCCTTGTGTTAATTACCATCTTAACCAGTTACCAAATCAAATCAATCAACAAAACCCCCATGATTTACTTTAATTGCACATTCATTGGGTATCAATACCTAAGGATCTTTCTTAGTCCCCACTCCCTGTGAAGATGACCTGTGGATTCCCATAGTTTTATTATGCTTGGCGATCTTGAGTTCCTACGCTTGGGAAGTAATTGAGCACACCACAAATTGACAAGCACATACCAAAGCCGTGAAAAATATTATACGCGCAATTGCTTGACGACAACTATTCGTGGAAGGGAGCTACAACACAGTAAGGAGAAAGGAGCCGACGAGTCAACACAGTGAAAATCGAAGTCTCTTATAACCTCCCCTGTGATATTCCTTTCTCTTTGTCTCTCTCTTTCCGACTTCTTTCGCTTTAAGTTCTCTCTGCTTCTCTGTATCTCTCTCTCTTCTAGTTAAATAGGGATCTATAGCTGCTTCTCTCTCTCTCTCTCAATTAAATAAGGAAAAAACCATGAAAAGAAGCTAGGGGCATTTTAATCCTAATGAGTCAAAAGGACTTTTGGCCAAATGGAACCCCTCCTAGGACCTTATGTAGCAAAAACCAATAATAGAGAACTTTTCACCAATTTTTCCATTCTTTAAATCACCATATTTAGCAGTTTACCTTTCAAAATATAACAAATAATGTGTAATTGCATATTTATACATTAGTTATGGTTACACATGGCCAGACATGATTAACAATTGAAAAGTTACTAAATTGAGCTAATATTAAGGAGTGCCCGAATCTGATCTAAACCGACCAGGTCAACCAGTATTGAGGTTCCCTTCTCTTTGATGAGCTTGATGACTCTCTCTTTGTGCACACAATTCATTAATTTGGCTTCATCTATGGTCAATGAATCTCTCTCTATAATATATATTATAGTTTTTCATTACTTATTAATATGTTGATATTTGCACACCAGCTTTTTGTGAAAATTTGAAGCCGAAAGTGTTTGTAGTTTATGATTCCAAGGCATTTAGTAGTTTTCATGTGTGTGGTTGTTTGGTTGATATTTGTTGTAAAGAAAATAGTGTGGATAACCACCACTTTATGCAGATAGTGAAAACCAAAGTCTCCCCATGTGGTGTGGATAATCACTTTATGCAGATAACCACTTTATGCAGATAGTAAAAGGATAAGAGGAAAAAATAGTCCCACCAATTATTTACTTCTTTTTCTTACTCTCTATATATGTTCGCATCTAGGAGAATGAAAAGCGGGACACATTAAAGAATAGAGAAAAAAAATATATTCAGAAGGCACGCGAGATAACATAGAAAAGAAAAGAGCAATATGAGTGAGAAAGAAATTATTTGTGTAGAATTTGTTCTTAATAGTTGAATCTCTCCCCGGGGACGTAGGCAATTTTTCCAAACCATGTATATATCCCGGTGTTCGTTTATTTAGTACTTTTGCATTATTTTTCACAACACGTTATCAGCACGAGACTCTAAAGGTGTAATGTCCCATTATTATTTTTTTCTTAAATACCATTTCCTTTCAAACCAAACAAGCCTTAAACCTTTTTTAAAAATTACCTTCATATCCCGAAGTCTTTTTTTTTAGAAAATGCCTAAACCCACCAGACCCTGTTCAGCCGTGAGCTTGAGGGAAAGAGTGAGTGAGTTCGGGAGAGTGAGGGAGGAAGAGAGTGGGGAGACAGCCGCCGGTGCACCTTGCCGCCACCTTCTCGCCGTCGCCGGAGGCCAGGTAGGTTTCTCTTTTCCGTTCTTCTTCTTCCCTTCTCAATCTTTTTGCAGTTTTGATTTGTTTATACCCATTTTATGGGTTTATGAGACGAATCTTGTGTAGATTTTGGGGGTTTTGTGTTGTAGCTGAATGTGGATGTTTGGGAAAGATTTGTGGTGATGTTTAGACTTGGATTCATGCTTGAGACCTAAAAATTTGGGGTGCTTTTGAATGTTTGAACCAAAAATGGGTTTATGAGGGTTTTATACCAAAAACTTTGTGATTCTTGAAAATTAACCATTAAATCTTGATATTTAAACTTGATTTTTCGTATTTGGGGTCTCAAGGGTATGGATCTAATATCTAAGGGTTAGATTTGTGTTCGAATGAAGTTTGAAGTGAGTTTGGTGCTTAAACCCATAGTTGTAAAGCAGATTTTTGCATTTTTGGGTATATATATATATCTTTAACCAAGCTTTTATGGATAGGTAAGCTATCGATAGGTAGTCTTCACCTATCGATAACTGAGGTGATTTTTTTAGGGATGTTTTAACCTTCTTTTGTGGAATTTTCTCATGATATTTATTTATTTATAGTCCAAGACCATGCTTTGATGGTGTTTGGCAGTTTGTTATGGAATGATATATATATTTTATATATATGCACTGTACCTTTGATTTCAAATCCAGATAGTCCCGAGGACTATCCTTACGCTCGTTGAGTGCTGCATTAGAGGAGTGGGCTTAAGAGAGAGTCTTGCATGTGTCTCAAGGTAGGATACAATAACCTCAATAACGTCAATGATATAATTTGGGAAATGATTTATAGTGAAACCTATTATTTGTCAAATATTTTATGATTGTGAAACCTGATGCTTGGAATACATATTCTGTTTAAACATGTGGTGAAGGAATGTTTATGAAATATATTGGTGAATCGTTTTTATGAAGTATGCTCATTTTTTTATTATTATTTGAATACACTTGAGCTACGATGAAACTGCTGATTTGAGGTATATGATATTTTTATGATTGATACTGGAAATGTATGCTTTAAATGTGCTTGGATTACTTTGATGTAACATATATGTATTATGATGACTTATGAGATATTTCAGACCATGGTCTAGGGTGGAGCCAATGGCATGACCCTACTGGCCCGCTAGAGCCCGGTGGATTGACACAATCTAGCACTGGCCCGCTAGAGCCCAGTGGATTGACACAATCTAGTACTGGCCCGCTAGAGCCCGGTGGATTGACACAAACTAGCACTGGCCCGCTAGAGCCCGGTGGATTGACACAATCTAGCAAGTATCTAAAGCACTTCTAAAGCATTAAGGTTTCGATGTACTGAATTAAAAATTATTGAAAACCACTCACCACTCTTGAAATGATGATTTTACCTTAAAATGTTGAAATATCTTTATTTAATATTCTTTGCATCAATATTATTGCTGTTATCTGAGGTTGTATTTCTACTGAGCATTCCCAAAGCTCTCGCGGGTTTTTATTCAGCAAATTTTCAGGACATTAGTAGTAGTTCAGCTGATGGTAGGCTGGCCCCACAGTTTTTGGCAGGATTGGCTCTGCTTTGGATCTTATTGCATTCTCGTAGGACTTAAGCTTGAGAGGAAACATTTATATTGTTATTATTTATAATAGTATATTTGATGCCTACTATGCCAGGGATGTTGGCAATCAGATTTATTATTATTATTTTTTCTTCGGTAGGTTGAACTTTGGATTTGGGATATATGTGTGTGCTTTCATGACATTGCACTTTGATGTATATTTAAGTCTTTCTTTTCCCTGGAGTATGGATATATAAATGAGCAGGTCAGGTTGTGGCTTCAAATTGACAAGGATTGACCTACCCGGGATGGTCAATTTAGGGTCAGTTCGGGTCGTTACAGCTGTTCCATATCTTTTTTTAAGGTAAAAAATTTATAACTTTATTTCAATTTCTAGTTTTATTTCAGAATATATTATTGTGGTATATATATTCTATGGCCATGTCAAAAATCACAAATCTTCAATTTTCTACCCTTGAAATCTCGGGAAAAAATTACTTATCATGGAAAATTGATGCTGAAATACACTTTGATTGTGAAAATCTTGGTGAAACAATAAAATAAGGAAATTAGGCATCCTTACAGGATCACGCAAAAGCAATGATTTTCCTAAGGCATCATATTCAAGAAGAGTTAATATATATATATATATATATATATATATATATATATATATATA
>JAESVK010000811.1:586261-598517 GCA_017140935.1 Hamamelis virginiana
ATATATATATATATATATATATATATATATATATATATATATACATATATATATATGATGGTAAGAGATCCATTTACTCTTTGGAAATTTTTGAAATAAATATATGACCACCAGAAGACGGTTATACTCCCCAAAGCCCAGTATGATTGGTTGCACTTGAGGTTGCAATATTTCAAAACAGTAAGTGAATATAATTTTGCATTGTTCAAAATTACCTCCCAAATGAAATTATGTGGAAAGCCCGTGTCTGATCATGAAATGTTAGAAGAAACTTACACAACATTTTACGCCTCTAATAAGCTCCTACAACAACAATACCAAGAATGCAGATTTAAAAAATATTTTGACCTGTTTGAATGTCTTTTAGTAACTGAGCTAAATAAGCAGCTACTGATGAAAAAACATGAATCACGACCGACCAGTTCTACTACAATTCCTAAAATAAATGCAACTTTATCTATTAATCGTGGTCGTAGTCATTTTCGTGGTCGTGGTCGTGGTCGTGGTCATACCCATGGTCGTAACCGTTGACATGGACGTGGACATGGAAGGAGCTGAGGTAAAAATTATAATTGGCACCGTAATGGTTATAATTATAACTAGTATCTTGATGGTTATAATCATAACTCCCACCGTGATAATTATAATCCTCAATTTGAAAAAGAAAAAGATTTACAGTGAATGTATAGTAGACAGTGCAACAACACATACAATCCTTCAAGAGAAGAAATATTTTTCACATTTAATATATAAGGAAGCTAATATTAATACAGTATTTGGAAAATCAAATCTGATCAAAGGTTATGAAAAAGTCAATATCTTTTTACCAAGAGGTACAAAAATTCATATTAATGATGCTCTATATTCTAACAAATCCAGAAGAAATCTGCCCAGTTTTAGAGATATACATATCAATGGATTTCATATTGAAACTATTGATGAAAACAATAAAGAATATCTTTGCATTACTTCTAGTGTATCAAGCAGAAAGCTTGTATTGGAAAAAAAATTTCTTTTATTATTAGGATTGTATCATACATCTATAAGGCCAAGAATCACATTTTGTGAAGAATCAAAGTTTTCTGATCCAAAAACATTTATGCTTTAGCATGATAGACTTGGTCATCCTGGGTCGATTATGATGCGCCGAATTGTTTAAAATTCAAATGGACATTCATTAAAAATTCAGAAAATTCTGTTACCATGTACAGCTTATTCTTAAGGTAAATTCATAACTAGATCATCTCCATCCAAAGTCGCCTTTGAATTCTCAGCTTTTTTACAAAAAATACAAGGAGATATTTGTGGATCTATTCACCCAGCATGTGGACCATTTCGTTACTTTATGATCTTAATTGATGCATCAAAACGATGGTCACATATATATCTACTTGCAACCCCTACTGTTGCATTTGCTAGACTTCTTGCTCAAATAATTAAGTTAAGAGCACAATTCTCTTATTATCTAATCAAGACAATTTGTCTGGATAATGCTGGGGAATTTACATCACAAGCATTTTATGATTATTGTATGTCAATAGGAATTGATGTTGAACATCCAGTTGCACATACTTATACCCAAAATGGTTTAGCATAATCTTTTATTAAATATATCCAGTGGATTGCCCACTACTTTTAATATCAAAATTAAATTCTGCTTGAGTACATACTATATTATATGCTGCAGCATTGGTTCGCATTCCTCCAACTGCTGACCATAAATATTCACCATTACAACTTGTAAGTGGACAACAACCAAATATTTCCCACCTAAAAATTTTTGGGTGTGCTGTATATGTTTCAATTGCACCTCCACAAAGAACTAAGATGGGGCCACAAAGACGACTTGGGATTCATGTTGGTTTTGACTCTCCATCAATAATTAGATATCTTGAACCCTTGAAGGGTGATATGTTTACTGCAAGATTTGCATATTGTCATTTTGATGAGTCAATATTCCCTTATTTAGGGAAAGAAAAGCTGAAAACAGAAGAACAGCATAATATTCCATGAAATGTATCATCTATGTTGCATCTTGATCCTCGTACAAATTAATGCAAACTTGAAGTTCAAAGGATCATTCATTTACAAAATATTTCAAATCAATTGCCATATGCATTATCTGATCAAAAGAAAGTGATTAAATCACATGTGTCTGCTGCAAATACTCTAACAAAATTAATTATCCTTGAAAACAGACTGGCAATATAATCATATATGAATCTATGGCACGCATGAAGCGTGGTAGACCTACCGGTGCGAAAGATAAAATTCTCTGGAAAAGAAAAGGAAAAACTAGTGCTCTTAAAGAAGCCAAAGCAAATGCTCAATCCAAAATTGTTGAACAGATTGCTATTGAAGTGGCATATAAGCAGATCACTCCTAAAGGGAAATCAAGAGAAATTGCTTTAGAAGAAGCACATATACATGAAACTAAAGAGATCTAAATCAATTATATCAATACGAGAGTAGAATGGGACCGAAATAGAGTTGTTGATAATGCATTTTCATTTACGGTCGCTCTCGATATAATTGAAAATATTGATGATCCGGAACCACATAAATATGGAAGAATGTCGACGTAGAAATGATTAGCCAGATTGAAAAGAAGCAATACAGGCAGAATTGAATTCACTAGCAAAACGTGAAGTATTTGGACCTGTAATCCGAACACCTGAAGGTGTAAAGCCTGGAGAGTACAAATGGGTACTTGTATGGAAAATGAATGAGCAAAATAAAATTATGAGATATAAAGCGCACCTCGTAGTTCAAGGTTTCTTGCAAAGACCTGGTATTGATTATAAGGAGACACATTCTCGTGTGATGGATGCAATCACATTCCGATTTTTGATAAGTTTGGCTGTATCAGAAAAGCTTGATATACATCTTATGGACGTAGTTATAGCATACTTATAAGGATTACTTGATAGTGATATCTATAAGAAAATTCCCGAAGGATTTAGAATGCCTAATGCATTTAATTCAAAACATCATAACTTATACTCAATTAAGTTACAAAGATCATTGTATGGATTGAAGCATTCTGGACGCATGTGGTACAATCGCCTCAGTGAATACTTATTAAAACAGGGATTTGTAAATAATCAAATTTGTCCATGTGTTTTTATCAAAAAGCCAAAAAATGGATTTGCTATTATTGCAGTGTATGTGGGTGATTTAAATCTTGTGGAAACTCTGAAAGAATTTGCAAAAACTGCTACTTATTTGAAAACTGAGTTCGAGATGAAAGATCTCAGAAAGACAAAATTTTGTCTTGGTTTGCAAGTGGAGCATTTGTCAAGTAGAATTTTTATTCATAAATCAACATATACTGAAAAAATTCTAAAGCGTTTTAATATGGATAAAGCTCATCTATAAGTACTCCAATGGTTATTCTATCGCTCAATATAAATAAAGATCATTTTCGCCCTAGAGACGATGATGAACAACTTCTTGGCCCTGAATTATCATATCTCAGTGCAATTGGTGCTTTATGTATCTTACAAATTGCACTCAACCAGATATAGCATTTGCAGTAAATTTGCTAGCAAGATACAGTTCTGCACCAACTAGAAGGCATTATTGGAATAGTGTCAAACAAGTACTACGATATCTTTGTAGTACAATTGATATGGGATTATTTTATTCAAAAGAAGCAAAATATCAATTATTTGGCTATGCAAATGCTGGTTATCTCTCTGATCCACATAAAGCCAGATCACAAATAGGATATTTGTTTACTTACGGTGATACAGCTATATCTTGGAAATCTGTGAAGTAAACAATGGTCGCAACTTCCTCAAATCATGCTGAGATCTTAGCAATACATGAAGCAAGCCGAGAGTGTGTATGGTTGAGATATATATCACAACGTATTCAGGAATCATGTGGACTATCCTACAACAAAGATAGCCCAACAGCATGAAAACAATGCTGCTTGTATTGTTCAGATAAAATGAAGTTACATTAAAGGTGATAGTGTAACGCCCCTCACAGGGTAACCCCTATGCGGAAGTGCTACAATGACAGAAATACCAAGCGCTTATCTTCAGATATTATCATTTAAAGTTAATAAGGGTTTTACAAAATTCTCAAATGCGGAAATTTAAAATATGTACATCATCTCAAAAGAAGATAGCGCTGAGTACTAGTCTATATCACGAGTACAGTCCCGTAATGTACCCAAAATATATATTTTTATACAAACCCAAGCCAAATGTCCACAATAGAGAATGAACAGTGTTGCTAAAAAAACTTCCATGATATCCACTATGCCCGAAATATCCATGTAAGCTTACTGATGTGATGGTCCTGTGGGGGGGAAACACGGGGTGAGCAAAACCACTTTTGCTCAGTAAGATTCATAAACCTCAAATACCACACAACGTTTTTAAAAGAAATATCAGGCATTTCATTTTCATAATACAAAAATCAACATCTCATAATAAGATCATCATATCTGTAAGTTATTTTCATATTACAGAAGATATTCATCACTCTTTCACAATAAATGATCTCACACAATATACGATGCAATGCTCATGCAGTCATACCTGTCATTTTCTCTGTTCTGCTATTTTCTCTGTCCTACAAAACAGAAAAATTCACACATGGATGGCTACCTCATTTTAGGGTACACAGCCATCCACCACAACAGCATACCTTCGCCCCCGGTGCTAGGGTATGTATATCACCCAGCCCCCACCTTTTTAGGACCTACCGCGATTGCCATTCATTGACAAGAGGGTTTACTTGCTGTTTTTAGCAAGGGTGATATATTAGTGCACTAACTGTTTCCAGAATCTTTTGTCCATCGGTGGTATCTCAACACTTCACTTCCACAGTTCATAATCACAGTTCATAATATGCATGCCAGTTATATCAATGCTATGCATATGGATCATCATGCCCACTCACTGGAGCCACCACTTTTTCACAATATCTCGCATGTAATTGTGCTTCATGCCAGATGCAAATATTTCATGCGATGAACATGGCATATATCTCATGTCTACAGCTCATGTATGACAATTCACGCATACACCTCATGGCATATCAACTCAAGCATATGTCTCATTGCAGGATAATTTATGCATTTATCCAATCATATAAAATCATAAATAAATAATTATCACAGCAAGAATAATAATTGTATTCAATTTCACCATTATTTTCAACATTTGTTTGCGTAGAATTTTGGGTTTCGATCATGTGGCCTATGGGTTATGGACCCACCACGCTTCCGCTGCGCACTCTGACCCAAAACATATCCTAAAGAAGTCTAAGGATTAGTTCTAGGTCGAGGGAATAATTTCCTTTTAGAAATTCAACCCATTTGTGAATAAAATTTCTCCCAAACCCTTAATGAATTTCAAAAATTTGCAGAAAATTAATGAGAAGTTCTCAGTCTCGTTTCAATTTACCAAAAATATTAAAATGTGTGTAGAAATATGTATGAAGTAGTTTGAGGTAAAATTTGTTAGAAAATTATAAGGTTTAAGTCAAAAGCTTGACTTTTAAAAACTGCGTTGAACTTTAAAAATTCACCATGAATTTTCTAGCGACCAAACACACCCTAAACCATCACAAACATAATTAAAATTAAAAATTACACATTTTTAAAAAAATTGGGGGACACGTGTCGGCCACACGCGCCACCACGCGCGCGTGGGGGTGACTTGGTTACTGTTCATCATCTTCCTCTATTTTTCTCCTATTTTCTCAGATTTTGTTTTTTTCATTTCTCCCTCGAAAAAACTCCAAATTTGATGAAACTAGTTTCTAAATTTCCCTAAATTCGTCCTCTACAACATATCCAAAATTTGGAATTTTTGGAATTAACCTCTATTTTTCGGGTATTTTTCTCTCCCACAGCTTCGGAAATTCACCAAAAATAATATAATAATGGGAAAAATATGAGGTCACCATGATAATTCATGGTTGAACCTATAGTATCCATGAAAAATAGCCACAGCTTTCAGTTAGGTCGTTTGGCATGAAAACTGAAAAATCTCCATGGTTTCCACCATTAAAGCTTCATGGAAGCTTTCTCTCTCTACAAATTCTCACTCTACACTCATAATTGGAACTTGGCTCACTAGGGTATCTTAATAGGACTAAAAGAAGAAGTTTTAATGCCATGTGGAGTTCCAATTCGTAGTGTATAACAAAATTGAATTTCACATGAAACCATATAAAAACATGATTTTTATGAATTTTGAGTGAGTTTTGGAAGCTTGTAATGGCTCCCAAAATTCATAAATTTCATTCAAAACCATCATGGGGTATATAAGATATGAGAATCATACCTTACTTGTGATTTTCGTATGAGTATGAGTGTCTAAAAGTTGCTCCAAAATTGCCCCTTCAGCAGTCCGAAATCTGGAAATTTGTCTCTCTTTTTCTCTCCCCTTTTCTTCCTCTGCAGAACTCCCTCACTATCCACCACGAATTCTCTCTCTCTCTCTCTCCTACTTCTTGCTAACCAAGTAAAATATCTCTCTCTCCTTTCCTAATGGCAATTTCCCATTGGCTGGCATAAAGCTACCTTATCCCCAGCTGAAACCAGTTGTATGCTTCCCATTGGAGACCTTGATTGCCAAGGAACCAGTTGTATGCTTCTCATTGGTGACCTCGGTCACCAAGAAATGGTGGAATTTCTTGGGTGCATTAAGATGCACCATAAATAATCTAGACCCTCATACATGTTTTGACACTTTGCCCAATCAAAATAAGCCATTTGAGCAATCAAAGTAATGAATAAAAAAAAAATTTATATATGCAGAAATACATATAGATATATATACATATATTCATGCATACATATGGTCATATACTATGTAATTAAATTGCAGGGTCTCACAGATAGAACCAAGCAAATTTCACCAAAATTCTTATACACTCACGAGCTCCAAGAGAGAGGTGTGCTAAACATTCAACAAATATGTTCAAGTGACAATCTTGCAGATCTATTCACAAAAGCTTTACCAAAAGCAACATTCAAGAAATTAGTGCATAACATTGGAATGCATCAACTTAAAAATATTTAATAATTATCAATTCCTGAAATATCTATATGAAGGGGAGCATGGTTGTGAGGGGGAGTTATCAAACATGAATATTTATTATATGGTGGATATCCAAAGGGGAGTGTTGTAAAGTAAATAGTGTGGATAACCACCGGCCATTTTATGCAGATAGTGAAAGGGTCACCAAAGTCTCCCCATGTGGTGTGGATAACCACTTTATGCAGATAGTAAAAGGATAATAGGAAGGAATAGTCCCACCAACTATTTACTTCTTTTTATAAAAGGGTTATTTGGCCAAAAATACTTTTTCAAAGTTGCATATCGGCTAAAGTCCTCCTAAAAGTATTTTCTTTCCAAAAGTCATTGAGGGCAAAATTGGAATTGTTCCAATCGAACCATAAATAGAAAGTTTCTATTTTTGGGAGACATTAGATGTCCCCGAGCCTCTACTAGGTTGGGATGAACCCAATGGGTCACACATATAAGGGCATAAGTGAGTCACTTGAATTTAGGGGAGATGAATATTCTTATTTATTATTGTTTAGGCCTTAGTTATTAAGAGTTAATAAGAAAGGGACCAAATAATAAATACAAAGAATATTTACTATAAATATATCATGATAGATCAAGCTAGCACTAAGTAACTCATCATCATAATAGAGAAGGAGGCTAAACCTAATAAGAGATACCCTAGGGCCGTACACCTTGGTGTGCCCTCTCTCTCTAGTCGCCAGCCTCTCTCTCTCTCCCCATGCTTGTTCTTTAATAAGGGTTGTGAAGGTACAAGGATTCTTGTGATCTCGTGCTTGTGTGGATACCATTGGAGGCTACCATACACTTTGGAACTTGAAGAATTGGAGGAATGCATTGCAAAGGAACATCAAATAAGCTTTTAATTTGTATTAAATTAATTGTTTTGATTCGTTTATCGTTTGAGTAGATTCTTGGATGAACACCATGGAAAAATTTTAAAACTATACATTCCGCTGCGTTTCCATGTGGTATTCTTTCAAACACAACTGCATTGAGGTAGAGATAAGTAACCTTTTACCATTAGTAATAATATATCTATTTTAAAACTGATATGAGAACACTACATGTTTCTAAACACATTACTGAACATTTTGATTTACAAATGGCTACGAACCTAAATCCTTGTTTTTATAACTGTTATGAGAACGATTTGAATTATGAACCTTGAATTATAAGAATACGGTTTACGAATGTTTAAGAATCCTGTTTTATATTTAAACTGTCAGCTAGATACATGGAATACACTTGCTTATGAAATGTAAAACTTGTGTGGCATGTTTATGAAATATATGAAAGGTTTTCCATAGAAATGCTTTACAAATAGTGTATTGTTTATAACTATGGGAATGGGCTCTTTCTAATAAACACTTTATGAATATGGCTGATTGGGCAATAAACTAAATTGTTTTGATGAAATGATGTGTGATGTTGGTATTCAAATATATCCTACCTTTCAAACGATTTATGGACAAAGAAAATGGTTGGTTTTACTCGTAAGTCATTCCCAACTCCTTTTTGAAAGACTATGATTTTGAAAATCTGTTTATATAACTGTTTTGAGCTGGGGCTCTAGAAATGTTTATATTTTAAAAGGGAACGCCTGCTTATGGGTTCCAGTTCACTGTATTTTGGGTACCATGCGTTTTCGAGGCTTAGGCTTGAGCTTGCTCCCCTAATCTCATTACGCTGGATCCTAGTTTTTGAGATATTACCACGCGAGGATGTTGACGACAGTGCAACTACGGTCTTGGACTCATCTCGGTGGATATGACATGATGATTAGTTATATATCTTTCAGGACATGCATTATTTTATATATATATATATATATATATATGATTGTGGACTGAATTGTATCATTGGGGGTTTGGGGCCCGTGGCCCCTTTCGATTATATTTTGGGTGCTGCAGTAACTACGGTCCCCGGCTTGGTTTAGTAGTAGCCCTATTGAGCTACAGGTTTGTTAGCCTAGAATCAACAGCCCTATAATATAATTCAGTCCAAGATTGGATATTCTATGGACCCTGTGGGGAGACGTATACGCCAATTAGGCTGAACTCCGTACCGATGGGTATACTATGGACCTGCGCGTGATTAAGTATTCTCTATATATATACTTTAGGCCCCGTGAGGTGACGTATAGTGCTATGCTATGGATTAGGACATTATTTGGCTATTGTCCACATGCGACGGGACATTCCGCACGTGGGACATTCCTCATGCGAGGCATACGCCTGGTTACTGGTATTGTTACTGACTTTAGAGACTATATTTTTTCACTGAAAGTCCACACTATTTCATAATTACTGTTTACAAGACTGATTTATAAATCTTATATATTCTTGAAATGTAAACTTTATATGAATATTCCATGTATCACCATGTTATTATTAATGTGTAGAGGTTATATTATCCCTGCTGAGCAAGTTAACGCTCACCCCTGCTTTTATGCAGCAGATTTCAGGTTGACTCGGGGTACATGTTTGGTTGCACATTTTTGCTGCTTTGGAAGTGATGGATAGCTGTATAGTTGATTCCTGCATTGGTCTTATATATTTTATGAGATATATATTTTATTTTATTCAGTCATTTAGAGTAGTTTTGATTCATGATTCAGCCCATTTGCTAAGGATGTTAGCATTATATTTGATTTTCTATTTGTATTATAATTGGCGATTGGGACATAATGCATGAACATGACATTTCATTTTGTATATTCATTTCTTGTAACGCATGAGGAAATACGAATGAACAGGACAGGTTGTACCTCTATCTTGACACGTGTCGACCTATCCAGAAGGGTCAGTATGGATGTTAGGTTAGGGCGTTATAGAACTTAATGTGGTTCATGTGTTTTGATTAGTTCATAAATGGTGTCTTGGATAATGAAGAGTCTTTAAGGGGATTGATGATGCATGTATGTATATATGGCTCTATATAAAGGGGCAACACGACACACATATTGTGACTAACCAAGTGAGACCAAAAGAGAAAGGTATAAAAGAGACAAAGCAAGTTTGAGAGTCTCTTATGTATTTGTATAAGAGCTCTGTACAACCTTTAAGGTGTACATCTCTATATGCTCTATAGGAATATGTACAATTGTGTTTGTGTAATTAAGCCACCACATTTCCAACAAAGTGATATCGTATGCTTCTGCTGAATCCCCAATGAAATAGTATAAAAGCAAGCTTGATTTTCCCAACAAACTCTCTCAGCTCCCTCGTAAAAAAGCTAGCGTTTTTTCTCTCTCCATGATTGAACCTTGACAAACACATACAAGAAAGAGAAGGAAAGAACGTAATAAAAGAGAAAAAGAGAAGATGACTTTGGGACTGATTATTGCGAATCCAGTGGTTCACACCAAGAAAGAGAGGATCGCTCGTACCGAAGATTTTCATGAAGTCGTCCGTTAATCCTCTTAAAATCTATTATAGACGATGCCACTAATTCTCTCGAAACCTATAATTTCCTCTATTTTTTTCCCTTGATTTTTTTTTTTTTTTTACATTTTCAGTTTTTATAGATTTCCCCTCTTTTTAGTTATCGAGGAAACTAAAGAAAAATTGTAGAAAATGAGATAATATTTTTGTATCATTGGTTGTTTGGATGAACTGAAATGGTGAAGAGGAGGACCCAAATTTTTTTAAAAATAAAATAAAGAACCCTAAGACTAGTTAGGAGGAAGACGAAAATTTGTTTTAAACCTAAATTCAAACCTCAAAAATCCCCAATCAAACCCAAAATCAAGCAAAGAGTGATTTTGAAGAGAGGAAAGCTGGCAGCATCATCAAGCAAAGAAAGGTAATGTTGTTCTTCTCAACTGTGAGAAGATTCAGCCTCTTCCCATTAATGAAACTCCTGATTATTGCTAGAGAGAATTTTTTATTTTATTTTCTTTTCTTTTTTCCATACTGGAAGGCATATGCTTCATGTGTTTGATGAAAATCTGTGAGAAGAGCTAAATTTTCTTAACAATATTTGATATTCTGATACTTTGAAGAAGATGGAGGAGGGCAAAGAGTGAGACAAAAAGGAAAATTAAGAGGGAGAAGTATTGTTTTGGGGTCAGAGGTTTTTGCAACGTTAACTTTAACGCTGCTAGAATGCCCCAAAACGCTACAAGATGAAGATCACAAACGAAAGCCTTAAAATGGTTTTGTTGAACCTATGATGAAGATCTATACAGAAAAGATCTTGTCGAAGCAAGTGCCAACATGAAACATCGTCGGAATCCAGGAACCGACCAATAGTAGCTATGGGAGTAAATTTTGCAGCAATCATGAATACAAGATCTAAACCTCTCGGTTGTAATTTAAGTATACATAGAGAGAGAAAGAGAGAGAGAGAGAGAGAGAGATAGAGATAGATGAAGCAGTGTCATATTATTGTGTTTACAAAAGAACTCTCTATACACATTAAAAGAGATCGAGGTTAGAGAATGGAGTTTTCAAATCACCACCACCATAATAGTGTCTATGTTTGCAAAGATCATGATAGGAAATTCATCGAGAAAGGAGAAGAAGTGGTTTTCCACCTTAGCAAGAACCTCACTGCCAGACAGAGCTTCTATTCACCGGAGATAGAGCTCGCCGAGGTTTGTAAAAAGTGGCCGGATGGAGCTTCTAATAGATCTGGCACCTGTTTGGATAGGATTTGCTCTTTTTTTTCCTTTTTTTTTCCCAGCCAAGTGAACTCAATTTTTAGCGTAGTGAACTCTGTTTCAAGCATAGTGAATGCTGGTTTTGGAGTAGTGAACTTTGGTTCCAACATAGTGAACTCCAATTGGGCGTAGGTGGCATTAAAAGTTGTTTGGGGAAGGAGGGGTATTTTTGTCCAACTAATGCCAAAATGACTATTTTTGGCGTGAAAGATCTTTTGAGAAGACTAGCGGAAGTAAAATCTTTTTAAATTGACATTCCTTGAGGCTTTCTGTACAGTATTAGTGCTTCTTTATTTTCGATTTATAATTGCACTTATCTAATCTCATCAATCAAAATGAATTTGCGGTTTGCACGCATTAGTTCACTACCACAAAAAAAGGATTAGAAGACAGCTAAAAACTGTCTTCATAGACATACGAGGACAGTTAGGAAACTGTCTTCCCTAGCCGTGTCTTCTAAAGTCCGGACCCTTTTGAAGACAGTTTTTAGCTGTCCTCGTATCTTAACCTTCGAAGACAGTTTTTAGCTGTC
>JAESVK010000811.1:645297-680936 GCA_017140935.1 Hamamelis virginiana
ATCTACCATCTTCTATCAAAGGGTGGAAGAACAGTTACTTCTTCGTTAGTGGCCCAGGTTGGGAGTTCGGGGTTGACGAGCCACAAATCTTCCCAATTCCAAGGGAATGGAGTCCCCGACTAGGTAAATGAGATTGGGAGTTTAGGATTTTTTTTTTTTTTTTTTGACAATTCCTTTCTTCGTGCAGTTGATAAGATTACTCGTTCCCCGTCTCTGTCCGATCGTATCATTAGCCGAATAGATCGGTTGTGGAGAGAAGAATGAGGTTTCAACGCTCTTCGCGACGACAGACATTGGGGTCCCCATTATCTGGCTCACCAGCTAGAGGTTCGACCTACCGACCTCGTTCCTCGCCTCTTCAGGGATCGGACAATTGACGATCGCCTGATCGCACCTCTCCTTCGACAATATAGGAGGTTTGTAATAAGACCTTCGGATCGAGAAGACGAGGTACGAATCGTTCAAGTAATCGAGGATCGGAAGAGCAGACCAAAGGTCCGGAGACAAGAATCAAACCGATCTAAAAGAGGTAAATCGATCTGTTTTGCTCAACTTAATTTTTCCTTTCTTTTTTGTCAATTCTCTTTTTATAACGCAATACCTTTTGCAGCCATGGACATTAATTTAGACGATGTGTTGGCTGGTGCGGCTCCTGGGTCTTCCTCAACTCCAGCTCCCGCAGATCGGGTTAGGCCAGAACCTTCTCGGAAGAAGAAGAGAAAGGTTGATGAAAATATTTCCACCGCGGTTCCGGTGATCACCGAGGTCGGAATTGGGTCGGCAGCCGGCTCCGGTTTGGGAGCTCGCCCCTCGCGTGGGTCGGCGGGAGAGTAGCTCAGTGCCAGCCTGTCGGCACCTCTGATGCTGTCAGGCTTAACGGTTGGGAGTTCTTTTATGAACAGTCCGACCTCAAGCCTGAAGGTTTTTGAGGGTCTTCTAGGTCCGGTCGACCAAGAAGCACTTTCACAAATGACCCCAAATGACATTTTCGAGCAGCTAGCTCATTCTGCGATAAAGGAAAAAATTTATTTATTTATTTTTGATCTTCCAAGTCTTGCATATTTCCGACCTTGATTCGTATGTTTGTATTCTAGAGTGCATTTCTCGGGCTGCATTCTCTTCGGGCGGCTCGGGAAGCGAGGCGTTCAAAAGGCGCTACTGAAGTGGCCAACCGAAAGCTAAATGAGAAGGTCGATCATCTGACCCAAGAGGTTCGGGATGCGAAGACTTTGTTGGAGGAGGAGAAGACTAAGTCTAAGGATCGGGAGGATGATTTCAGAAGAAAAATTGAAGCGTTGGAAGCCGATCTCTAGAGGGCAAAGGATGCTGAGGTGCAGATCGCTCAGAAGGCCGTTGAGGATTACCGATCTTCTCCGGAACTGAAGGCCCTTGTGATTAAGACGGCTAGTCCGTTTCTTGTCCAGGGTTTTGGCTTGGCGAAGGACTTCATAGCAAAACTTCATCCATCGGCTGATCTCTCTAAGGTCACTTTGGAGGAGGTTAGGGCACAACGTCAAGCTTTAAAAGCTCCTGTCAATCCTGAGGTCGAAAATGTTAATGATGAGGAGACCATCAGTGACCGGGAAGGTACTGGCCAGAATGCTCCGATCTCACGAGATGCAGCTGATCCCTCTATTCCTATCGACAGATCTGATACTCCGACCTCTCATGATCAGACTGTTCATGTTGACGACTAATCTTCTATTTTGTATGACATTTTCTTTTTTATCACTACTGATGTAAGAATTTTTCAATGGAATGAATGAATGAATGTTTTATTTTAACAAGTCATGTTCATCGGGTTGCAATGTGTTGAATGAATGAATGTTTTATTTTAACAAGTCATTGTCATCGGGTTGAAATGTGTTGACTTTGTTTGTCGATCTCTAACGTGCCCCCAGTTCGGGGTCAAATCATTTTTTTTTTTTTGTATTTGAACTCCGAACTCTTTATGAAGAGATTTTTTTTTAAACTTGTAATGGATACCGTAGTATCTAGGGATAACGTTGAGACGTTTATGCCCCTTGACCAAACTCATTGATCGGTAGGAGCAAAAAACAACTTTTGCTGGCCCAGTTTGGTTTGGGACTTAATGTCGATTTCGAAATGGAATAAATGTATTATCATCTTGTAAGAGAATTTAAACAATTTAGATAAGGAAATAAAGTCGGGGAGAAGAACAGTATAGTTTTCAAGAACAGTTCGGGATGCAAAAATCGAGACAAATTAAGTAAGAACAGTTCGGGATACAAAATAGATACAAATCAAGTAAGAACAGTTCAGTATGCAAAAATAGATGAAAAATTAAGCATGAGATCAGAAAAATGATGTTTATAGAAAAAAGAAAGATCATACATCAAAAATTAAATCTCCAAGTGGAAATGATCGGGTAGCAACTCGTGGTTGGCTATGTCCCGAGTACAAAAAGATGGGAATGAGTCCCCTACTGATAGTATTTTTTGAGGTGTGCGGCATTCCAAGGTCGCTTGATCAGTTTTCCCTCAAGATCGGTAATCCAGTATGTTCCGATCCGATTGAAATGTCGAATTTTATAAGGACCTTCCCAGTTGGGTTCAAGTTTGTTAGGATTGAGCACTTTTTTGAGAACAAGGTCGCCAGGTCTGAAATGCCTTGCCCTTACATTTTTGTTGTATAACAGAGCCATGTTCCTTTTGTAAGATGCAATTCGGAGTCGGGTTTCTTCTTTTTTTTCCTCCAAGACGTCCAGATTATAACAGAGTTCGCGATCATTCTCTTCAGGGTTGAAAGTATCAATTCGGTAAGAAGGCATACCGATCTCGACTGGGATCACTGCTTAAGTCCCGTAAGTGAGATAAAAGGGAGTTTCACCCGTGGAAACTCGACTTGTGGTATGATAGGCCCAGAGAACTGATGGGAGATCGTCCACCCATAAACCTTTTGCTTTTTCCAACCTTTTTTCTAAGGTGTGGAGGATTGTGCGATTTGTTACCTCGACCTGTCTATTTTCCTGTGGGTGACCTGGTGAGGAGAAATTGTTCTGAATTCCAAGGTCGCTACATAACTTGCGGAGCCCGTTGTTGTTGAACTGAGTTCCATTATCGGCGATCAGTACGCGAGGGATACCGAACCGACATATGATGCTTTCCCAAATGAAACTTCTGATGCTGCTTTCAGTTATCCGGGCAACAGGTCGGGCTTCGACCCATTTGGTGAAGTAATCGATTGCTACAATCAGAAATTTCTTTTGTTCTTTTGAGTTTGGAAGTGGGCCGACTATATCAATTCCCCATTGTGCGAATGGCCAAGGGCTCGAGATCGGGGTGAGTTGGTTCGGTGGTTGATGCGGGATCGGGGCGAACCGTTAACATTTTTCGCATTTCCGAACTAAAGTGATCGCGTCCTTTTCCAATTTAGGCCAGTAGTATCCTTGCCGAATTGCTTTCTTTGCAAGCGATCGGGCACCCGCATGGTTCCCACAAATCCCTTCCTGGATTTCTCTCAAAACGTAGTCGGCCTCGTTGGGCAGAACGCATCGGAGGTAAGGTCCGTAGTATGATCGGCGGTACAAGCTGTAGTTAATGATGCAATATCGAACGGATTTGCTCTTTATCCGGCGGGCTTCTGCTTTATCTTGAGGGAGAGTTCCTGATCTGATGTAGTTTTTGATCGGGTCTATCCATGTCCGATCGGACTGAATTACGAGGATTGGTTTATCCTGTATGTCAATAAGAGGATGTTCGGAAAGCTTCACAACTATTGATCTAGGAAGATCTGTTCGGACAGCAGATGCGAGGTTAGCCAATGCGTCGGCGTGACGATTTTCTTCTCGGGGGACCTGACTGATGGAGATAGAAGTGAATCTACCGAAGGCCTCCTTGGCTTTGGCTAGATATTTCTGCATGGTTGATTCTTTGGCTAAATAATTCTCGTTAATCTGATTGACTACCAGCTGGGAATCACTGAACACATGTACGTATCGTACAAAGACGTCGGCAGCCATCTGTAGTTCAGCCAATAATGCTTAGTATTCTGCCTCATTATTCGTTGCCTTAAAACAGAGCCTCAAGGCAAGTTCGATCTTTTCTCCTTCGGGTGAGACCAGTACAACTCCTGCTCCCGACCCTTTGCAGTTGGATGACCCGTCGACAAAAAGGTGCCACGCAAGATGGGATGGCTGATCATTGGATGCCTCGAGGGATGATTGGGTCGGGATGGTCAGAGAATCAGCTTGAGCCTCGGGAGTGAATTCGGCGATGAAATCAGCGAGTGCTTGTCCTTTAATTGCCAAACGAGGTCGGTAATCAATGTCAAATTCACCCAATTCCACTGCCCATCGGACCATTCTTCCCGATGAATCAGGTCAATGAAGGATGTGTCTCAACGGTTGGCCGGTTAGTACAACAATTTGATGGGCTTGAAAGTATTGCCGTAGCTTTCTGGCCGAGACGACAACAGAAAATGCCAACTTTTCCAGATAGGGATACCTGATTTCAGCTCCGACCAGGGATTTGCTTACATAGTAGATTGGACTTTGGATCACTTTGTCTTCTCGAAAAAGAGCCGAACTTACTGCGGTTGGGGAAACACCGAGGTAGAGAAAAAGTGTTTCGTCGTGCATGGGTTTTGAGAGGAGTGGGGGAGAACCAAGATAAGATTTCAGTTGCTGAAAAGCTTCTTCTGCTTCGATAGTCCATTGAAATCTTTTATTTCCCTTTAGGACCTTGAAAAAATGAGATCCCTTTTAAGAAGATTTTGAGATAAACCTGTTTAGTGCGGCCATCCGACCAGTGAGACTCTGAATCTCTTTGATGTTCGTCGGGGATTTCATTTCAAGAATGGCTCGTATCTGATCGGGATTTGCTTCGATGCCACGCTCGGTTACAAGGAATCCTAAGAATTTGCCGGATGAAACCCCGAAAGAGCACTTGGTCGGGTTGAGACGCATCCCAAATTTTCGCATTATCTAGAAGGCTTCATCTAAGTGTTTGATGTGATCGGGGGCCTTTACACTTTTAACCAACATGTCATCAATGTATACCTCCATTGTTGATCCCAAAAGTGAGCCAAACATCCTCGTCACAGTTCGTTGATAGGTTGAACCGGCATTCATAAGCCCGAAAGGCATTCGGAGGATACAGAACATGCCGATCGCCGTTATGAAAGCCGTCTTTTCCTTATCAGTGGGGTGCATCATGATCTGGTTGTAGCCCGAGTACGCATCCATAAAACTGAGGAGTTCATGCCCGGCTGTCGCGTCTACCATCTGGTCAATACGCGGAAGAGGAAAACTGTCCTTTAGGCAAGCTTTATTTAGATTGGTAAAGTCGATACAAACCCTCCACTTTCCTGTTTTCTTCTTGACCACTACGCAATTGGAAAGCCAGTCCGGGTGAAACACTTCCCGAATAAAACTTGCCTTGAGAAGTTTTCGCACTTCTTCCTGGATGGCCCTAGCCTTTTCTTCTGATGAAACCCTCTTCTTCTGCAGGATCGGTTTGAAGGTCGGGTCAACCAACAGCTTATGCATAGTAACATCAGGATCAATCCCGGGCATATCTTCATGCCCCCAAGCGAATATGTCCCAATTTTTCTTTAAGAAGGTTGTGAGGTCTGCCTTCATTTCAATTGATAGCTCGGCTCCGATCTTGGCAGTTTTGTCCGGGTCGGTTGGATGGATTTGAATTTCGATTAGTCCTTCCATGGGGGTCGTTCTTAAACTGTACTCATCATGAAAATCCTCCATCCCAGACTCCGTGCTCTTTGATTGCTATGAGGGGTGATCATGCTGTTGATCGGTTGGTTTGTTGTTACTGCATGAAGGGTCGGTGAGTCTTTTGGGGTGATTTTCTTGAAAAAGCTCCTTCTCTGGCAGCTCTTGCTGGTGATTCAGTGATATGTTGAAACATGATCGGGCTAAAGCTTGATCTCCTCTGACTTCCCCCGTTCCATGGGAGGTCGGGAATTTGACACAGAGATGGAGAGTTGATGCTGCCGCTCCAAGGTCGTTCAAGGTCGGTCGCCAGATTATCGCATTTTAGGCTGAGGGACAGTCGACGATCATGAAGGTCGCATCTCTTGTTGCTTGTGCTGGTGGATCTCCTATTGTGATTGGCAGTATCGTCCATCCTAGTGGTTGCAGAGATGATCCGTAGAATCCGATGAGGGGCGTGTGGATCGGTGAGAGATCTGTTACTTTTCTTCCCATTCTTTCATGTGCTATCACGAAGAGTACGTCTGTCGAGCTCCCCGTGTCTACCAAGATCTTGCTGACCTCGTAATTGGCGATGATGGCTTTTATGACTAAGGGAGCATCATGTGGTAGGTGTACTCCCTTGAGGTCTTCCTGGGAAAAAGTCAATAGACCGTACCGATTTGGTTGTTGATGGGAAAGGTTGTATATCTGATTCGTGGGGGACGTGTGCGCTGATCTTGCATATGCTTTTCTTGCCGATCTGCTTTCTCCGGCGTAGGTAAACCCCCCATGAATAGTATCAATTACCCCAGCCAGTCTCTGAGGCTGATCGGTTTGCACCTCACCTCTATTGGTATTTGCTTGCCTAGCATTCTCCGTCCTTGCCGGATCTATGAATTCCTTCAGGAATCCCCTCTTTATCAAGCTTTCGATCTCATTTTTTAGTTCGTAACACTCCTCGGTAAGATGGCCGTGATCTTTGTAGAAGTCGCACCATTTGTTTTTGTCTCTCTTCTTTGGGTCGAATCTCATTCGCAGGGGCCATTTTACATAAGGTTGATACCCGACCTCGTTTAGGATGGCATTGATCGGTAATCGGAGAGGTGTGAATGATGTAAATCGCCTGGGTGGAGACTGTCGTCCTTCCACATCGACCTTTTGCTTCTTTTCTGGTTGCCCCTTCTCATCTGGTTCCCGATCCTTCCTTTTCTGCATTTGTTGACGGTCCTTTTTGTAGGAATCAAATATGTTATCTACACCGATGTACTTTCTTGCTCTTTCCAGGAGTTCAGTTAGGGATTTTGGCTCCCTTTTTGCAAATGAAATTCGTAGGCTCTAGGCTCGGAGGCCCTTGATCATTGCCGCAATGGCTACCCCTTCGTTCATGACATTGACCTCTAGAAGGGCCGAACTGAATCGTTGAAGGAATGATTTCAGACTCTCTTCTTTTTCCTGTTCAAGATTTAGGAGATGAGTGGCAGGTTTCTTAGGCGGTGGCTGCTGACGAAATGGGCAATAAGGGCCGAAACGTGCTAATTGAGTTTGGAGCAAGCCTCTGGAACCAGGTTCTGGCCGGTCCTTTGAGGGTCATTGGGAATGCCCGACACATGATTGGATCCGTTATTCCCTTGAGATACATATGATCCTTGAAAATCAGAACGTGCTCCCTTGCGTCGGTAGTACCATCGTAGGGGTCGATGGTCGGTAGTTTGAACTTCTCCGGCAGAGATTCTCGGAGAATTCTAGAAACGAACGGGGGCGTTTGATCAACGTCCCGAGTATCAGATCTGTGATCCCAAGCTGGCTCGTTTCTCCTTGGATATGTCGTAAACCGGGTAGTAGTGGGTCGAGGTCTTCGTGACGCCGATCCTCTAGTTTCATGAGAACCTTCTATCAAATGATCCCTGATCTGTCGACCGCGTTCAAGATTCGTTGGTCTTCTACGCGATTCGACCTCTGAACTGCTTCCCTCATCTTCCCGACGTTTATTTCTCTCGTCATGCTGTGCAGATCGCCTACTCTGACGGCTACCCTTCTTGCGGGTAGTGGATGAATCGTCGCTTGTCCTCCTACCTGCTGAGGCATGGTGGTGATCGGCGGTGGATTTTTGGGAGTGTTGTTATGGGCCTCATTGGATAGGAGCATTTCCTGCTGCCGAGTTAGTGATTGAATGATCAGCGTCATGTTCTCCATTTGTTTTTTCATGTTTAGAAATTGGAGCTGGTAAGGATCGCTTGAAGATGATCCTATTTCGTACCGAGGAGGACGAAACACAGGGGGTTCGTGATTCAGGAATGGTTGCGCGCTGGGCGAACAAGGTCTTGCCGCCGAGAAAGTTCTCGCTGCTGGTTCGGCCTGTTCGTGGTGAGACAGATTGCTGACCTGTGTCTGTATTGCTTGGTTGGTCGTTGTGTTCTCAACATCTTGATCGTCTTTTTTGAGTACACCGGATCAAGTGATCACCATCGCCGAGGTTGATTTTTGTAATGGAAAAGGTACCGAATGAATAATATCTTCGGCCCCACGGTGGGCGCCAAACTGATGATGTCAAAAAGAGGTAAAAGAGGTGATGATGTCAAAAAGAGGTAAAATAGGTGATGGTAAGATCAACCTGATGGATTGAACTGTTGATTGATGGGTGAGTTTCTTACACCGGTGAGGTGTTCGACCTGCAAAGCTCCGACGGTCAAGTCAGTGAACAGAGAATGCAAGAAGAATGTATTCTTTAGGGGGAATAATACGTACAACCTATGTGATTCAACTTCCTCTTTTTATAGGGTGGTCGTCTGAGCATCCATTCGAATGCTTTTAACAGTTCGAGGGTATGTTCGGAACTTCAACTTTTCCGTAACGGCCTGTCGCTTTCAGGTGATGGGAACTCATGTGACCTCCTGCAGAAGATCAGAGTCTTTCGGAGAAGATTCCTTTTTGATATGATGAGGCAGTTACCAGAGATCGGTGAACTCATTCATAGTCATTTTCACATGGCTTGTATAGTAGATCTCTTTAGGATCGGTGTGCGTTTCTACTCTATCATAAAAACATCGGGCAGAACTCGCATTACCTCATCGGGTGTGTATTTTATCCACGTGTCCACATCAGATCGGTCAACAGATTTTACCCTCTTCATCAACTATGTTACATTAAGATGTGTTAACCATATCAATCATGTTTATCCTCTATATTTAAAATACTTGCTGTGTATATCATTTTACCATTTGTATACTTCACCAAAATGCTATACAATCAGAAACTTTCACCCGAAATTAAAAATCACATTGATGTGTTATGTTTTGAGTGGTTAAGTTATTCTCTCAGATAGATTCTATCTTTTTCACACACCACTCAAAGCATGACACATCATGCTGGTTTTTAATTTCGGGTTAAAGTTTCTGGTTGTATAGTATTTTTCTATATATAAAGCAATACTAATCTTGGCCATGGAGTAGTCATCTAACACCCAATCAAACAACCAATCTTCCTTCTCTAAAGCTAACCACTTTATCTCTCTTAAACTTACTGCTAGTAATTTTCTATACTAGAAACCGCAACTTATACATATCTCCGTGGTCAAGACCTCTTGGGCTTCATTGATGACTCCCTTCGTTGCCCCCCAACAGAAATCAACGCACGTTGATGGTACACTAATTTCTAATCCTGCTTATCTTGCTTGGATTCGTCAAGATCAACTATTGATGAGTTTTATCATCACCTCACTATCCGAAGATGCTCTTCCCGTTGCTGTCGGTCTAGACACATCTCGTTAGGTTTATCAAACTCTTGAAGCCTCCAAAATGACCTAGCTTCTTGTTTTTCTTTTCTTGCGATTCTTATAAACATGGTCATAACAATGAATTTGAGCAAAAATAAAAAGAGAGAATTTATACTTTTACATTAGCAATTTTTGTATGCATCACTACAAGCTACACTACAAATATCGTTACAAGAAAGAAATATTGTAAATTAATTTTCACAACTACCCATTAAAGAATTTTCAAAACTATCCAAATTTTCTTCTTATAACCTTATTTATAGTGATTTGTTGTAGCGATGTATACTGTTTGTATTTTTTTTCTTCAGTCATGTACTCATGTCATTCTGCACTTGGCAACAAAAAATTATATATACATTGGTATAACCTGAATCCAAGAGAATCTAAAACCAAAAGCGGTACCAATTTAAAATTCCTCATTCCTTGCATTAATGACTCCGGATGAGATGACATTATAGTTAGCTGCATATTGGCATAACCTGGTTTGATCTTGGTTGGCAGGGTGCACTCTGTCGGCTGTAGTTTCAGCCTTAGAGTCAATAAAATATAGCAGCTGTAAAGACAATCAAAACTGGGCAATATAATCATAACATGAAAGAAGATCGAAAATATGGCATCACAAAATACGTGCGGAAGAAGAATGAAAACAGGGGTTAAATGTGCTGCTGTAATGCGCCCCAAAATAGCCACTGCCCTGTACAAAAGCTTTTCTAACAAGATTACATTTTTTGTCCTAATTAGCCACCTTCATTTTAAATACGAAAAGACAATCATAACCCTTCAAATTTAATTACAAAACAACAAGCCAAACAAAGCTTATGACATGAAAGTTCAACACACTCTAGCGGAAAATAGTTCACAATGTTGTCCGTGACTTTCGTTCAATATATTCAGTTTTGAATCTCAAGGTTTGTGTTGGAGAGTAGCCGAGCATGTGATGATGATGAGTGGTGGGGTGAAATCTCTCCCATAAACAAAGGTGTATCATCTGGATTATTAGGGTTCCACAAATTTTAATATGACTTTGAAGTGTAAGTCGTCTTTATTTATCCACCAAAACTTTAGCCATTAAATTAATTTAACCATTAGAATTGAAGTACAGTGCATGAATGAATGAAGGGATCCATAGTTTGTGTTTACACTAAATTTTACCGGCCAATGAGGATTGACCACGTGGAGATGATCTGGGAATTTAGCTAGCATAAAAATAGGATAATTGGTTAATATGTAGAGCTAGCTAATTAGGAGATTAAGATAAACAAGGACACGTGGCAGAAGTTTAAACTGATTAGAGATTAAGTCAAAGAGGAGATAGAAGTGGGACACATGGCAAGCTATTAGAGGAGATTAAATTGAAAGTTGGTTATAATTTGGATAATGGCTAAGGAGGTCCAGCCATTGTAGAAGACCACGTTTGGAGAAAACCATGTTCTACCAAAGGAGAAGACCACGTCCAGAGAAGTTGGCCATATCCAAGAGAGATGAATGCATAATGGGATCATGGGGAAGGCCATGATCAGGCAGGGAAGTTACTCAATGACAGTTGAAAGACCGTGGAGCTATAAAATGAAGAAGAGATGCAGCAATGAAACCCCCCAGCAACTTCAACAATCAAACTTCAAGCATCAAGTCTTGTCTTGCAATTTTCTTTAAACTTTGTTCTAGTTTTAATTTCGTCCAGTCTCTGTGTTCAATTCTGTATTTACTTTTGCATCCGACATCATTTTCGTTCAAGCATTTATCATGACTTTCGAATGATTGGTAAGCTTATCGTTTGTAAGTATTTTAATTCCGTCAATGAAGTTTAAGTCTTTTTCAATTTAATTTATCTTACATATCTTTGCTGTTATTCATTGATTATGATTTTCTGTTTAAATCATTTGCTTTAAGAACCCATAGGAAGTAGCACTCCTGACTTCCCCATAATCGCCTGATCGTAAATATAGCGACCTTCTAGGCCTTGAGATCCCCGGTCTCTAGTTTTCACCTGCCTAGTTAGGTGCTTGGGGTCGTGTTCAAACGATCTCTGGACTTTGATTAGTCCTGGCACGCCCGCGCATTCACCCATCACGTGACAAGAGATTTTTAGCCGAACAGTTTGATAAAAAAAAATCAAACTTAGTGCAATCCCAATTCGGTGCATGAGATGATTATATATGGGATCACCAGCACAAAGCAATTAAGAGCCCGTTTGGGTTAGCTTTTCTTAAAATCACTTTTACAGCTTAAAATTTCAGTTGATCTAAGAGATGGAGTGACAACCACTTCTAAACAACTTCAAGAACAATAGGATTATTGGCAAAATTTTTCAACTTTTGCCACTATTACTTCCAATATAGAAATTTTGATATGTGAATTGAGGACATATATATATGGTTTGACCATAACTCTAAAGAGATATATATGTGAAGAAATCGTTCTCTAAAAGTGATTTTAGAAAAAGCTAACCCAAACAGACCCTAATCTATGCTATATATCATATTATAAAAATAGAAATAGAAAAGAAGAAGAAATTAAGAAAGAAATTACCATTAATGCTAAGTTGGATAACGATATGCAACCAAGAAATCAACAGAAATGAAGAGTGGATCAAGTTGTCACCATGCATAATGCATTCTAGTGAATGACCAGCCAAATGGCCAAAAACTGTTAAAAAGGGAGAAGAGATGCAATAAATGCTCAAGCTCCATACTATTTAGGGTAACCAAGTGACATTTGAAAGCTAAGAAGATGCCAAATTTCTATAACGGTGACTGTTAATGCCATGACCCACATATATATTCTTTGCAAAAGACAGTCACCAAACTGCATGCTATATATCCCTATCTAACATACTCATAACCAAAGTCTCCAAGAGAAGCTCAATAATATACAAGCTCAAAATCAATTAAGTATATATTTCCATTTTCATACAATTCAGAAAATATGAAGGTAGCTGCAGTCTTATCAGTGTTGGGTGTGCTAGCCATGATTCAATTCATGGTACAGCCAGGAGAGGCTATCAATTGTGGACAAGTGGACGTGTCTCTTGCACAATGCATGGCGTACCTCAGGGGAGGCGGTGATCCTCCAGCAGCCTGCTGTGATGGAGTGAGAAGCCTCAAAGGAATGACACCAACCACCGCCGACAGGCAAGCTGCATGCAACTGCATTAAGGAAGCTGCTGCTCGCTACCAGAACATAAAGGACGATGCAGCTGCTGCTCTTCCTACCAAGTGTGGTGTTCAAATTAATATCCCCATCTCCAAGAGCACTAATTGCAACGCGTGAGTCTTTCTTTTTGCATATTTCAATGCAAGCAATCTTTTTTTTCTTTTTCTTTTTTTGGGTAAATTGTTAATTTTGATTCTTTCTTGTTTTCTTGTTCCAGTATTTCTTAAGTGATGGTGATCGAGGTAAGAAATAAGGCAAAGGAGCTTTGGGTGTTGCCATCTCCTTAGTAACGTCTAGTTACTTGGTGCAGCGGAAATAATGTTACGGTTCTGTTGAGAGAGCCGTATATATAATTATAAATAATATATATACCAGATTTCACTGAGTTCTTTGTTATGGTGTGAGAGCTTATTGTATTACATGTCTATTGAGGTTGTTGATTACTCTCTCTCTCTCTCTCTCTCTCTCTCTCTCTCTCTCTCTCTCTCTCTCTCTCCACTTTAATATATAACCAGAAATCTTTCCCCAACAAGCAGAGATCCATATTTAAGTACTATACGTTGACCATTTATCGCGATATACTTTAGGAATTTTTTTTTTTTTTTTTTTTAGTGATTAGTCCCTCAAAAAAGTCATGTAACCTAATAGATTCCTGATTTTTTTTCTAATTTAATAAATTTCTAACGATCTCATTATAATAGCTGGAAGTCAATTTTTTTTTTTTTTTTTTAAGACTCAAAAGCCCCCCGATTTAATTTCAGTTTGGGTTTCTCACCTAATTATTATGATATGTACTTTGTCAATTTCTGTTATACTTTAATTATCTAGTATTCCTTTTATAATCATTCCTTATTTATCTAAAGTTCAAATTTGAATATTTTTAGGAAAATGTGGGCTTGTTTATTTCGTGAAAATTTTCGCAATTTTCATTTTCATTTTTAATAAAAATAAAAAATGGCCTAAAAAATGCGTTTACTTGTAAAAAAAAATGAATACTATTTTCAAGAACATGAATTCAGTTTTTAAGAAAATGTGAAAACATAAAATAAATAAATAATAAATAAAAAAACATTTTTTGTATTTTCACGAAAACTGAAACAATGATTATATGGTGACAATGCTTATAAACATAGAAAAAAAATATGTAGACCAACTGTAAAACCAAAAAATAAAAATAATAAAACATATAGAGATAATATATATATATATATAGTTTTAGTAAATGCATTTACACTAGTTTTAGATTTTGAAAACGGTTTTAATTTTTGCAAAATAAACACATTTTCTAAATTTTGAAAACTGAAAATGAAAACTGTTTTTAAAATATTTTCACAGAAAATAAAAATTGTAAAAATTTTCACGAAGTAAACAGGCCCTAAGATATTAGGATTTTATTTTCTTTTTCAATATTTTATTTCATTCTTTAAGGATCCAAAACCTATAAAAATCAATAAAATAGGTAACATTTTTAATAAGTAATCGTTGAAATATATGTCATGTATGAAATATACATATGTGTTAGCCCCAAGTTCAAATGCATTGACCATATTTTGATGATTAACAAACTTTACTTTAGCTACTAATATATGGTTAAGTGTTTTTGTCTCTATAGAATCAAAGTCATATCTTGTTGGAGCTCATCAATACATTCAAGCCTCTCAATGTATACAATATGCAAGATATTGAATCATGAAGCTTGTGGAAATCATTTTGAAGATGTTTATTGAAGACCTCTTGAAGACAAGGAGTCTAGAAACCATAATTGTAAGGCCACTCATTTGACTAAACCTATATAGCTCAAACAAAAGTTTTCTCATGATTGCATTACATTAATTGTATTTAGAAAGCTTGCAAAAATATCTTTGAAAACTTTAGTTTACAAATATTGGACATGTTGAGTTGTATTAGACTTAGAAAATTCAAAATTTTAGCTCAAAACTATGTCTAGTCGACTAAGCTATATAGTCTAGTCGACTAACCATAGTCCAGAAGCTATGTTCTGAAAAATCTGAGTTTAGTCGACTAAACATACCTATTAGTCGACTAAAGACATTGTTCGTCGACTAACACTGCATGCCTAGTCGACTAAAGAAAGTCCAGAAGCTTTGTTAGAAATGCAGAACACTTAGTCGACTAACCAAGACTATCTAGTCGACTAACCGTGCCCGAGAAGTTTTTAAAACGATTTTTTAACTAGTCTAGTCGAATAACAAAGGAGTCTAGTCGACTAATCGAGCCCTGTTTTAAAAACTCAGTTACTTTTGCCTGTCTAGCTAGTCGACTAACCATAATTAGTCTAGTCGACTAATCTTGTCCGGGAACAAAATCATTTGAAAATACATTGTCTAGTCGACTAATACGATTGGCCTAGTCGACTAAAGCACCTACAAACTCAAAACGGCTATTTCTATTTTGGGCATTTCGAGCATTTATTACAACCTGCTCTTCTCCTCACATCCAATGGGATCCAAGCTTCTTTGAAATGGCCATTTCAGACCTCATTGCTTATATACTATGGTTTGACTCTCATTTATGAACAAGCAACAACTCTAGTTATTATTTATACTCTCAAGCATTCATTTTTCATTACTATTCTCTACAAAACTCTTGAGCTATATTAGTTAATCACTTGAAGAGCCATTAGTTGTGCCATATACTTGTGTAAATCGGCTTCTTGAAGCATCTATTGTACACATTCAATCTTGTAATCTTGTGTTGGCCAAGCATTCTTTGTGAAGCTTGAAGAAGTGTTCTTGGTGAACACTAGTGGGTTCTTTGTGAGCTATTTGCTAAGTTCATTGTGAGCTTGAGGTGAGGATCTTCCACCTGGGATAAAGAAGATCGTGTAAAGGTTTCTCCACCTTGAAGGAGCTAATTCTTAGTGAATTGTTAGGGAATCCTTGGGCTGAGGCACAAGGCGAGAAGTAGGCGGAGTCCGAACCTCGTTAAATTTTTGTATTTGATTTCTCTTCCCTTCTCTCTTTCAATTACTTGCATTTATATAATTGCCTCTGTTATTAGTAATTGAACACTAATCTTTATTGGGTAATTAATTGAAAAGTTTGCCATAAACCCTATTCACCCCCCCTCTAGGGTTTCATACTTCGGACAACAATATGTTCAAGGGGTTTACAAAGGCAATTTTATTGGGCAATATATTTGCCTAAATGTATATATACGCAATAATTCAAGAAAATCACTCCTTTTCTACTTATTAATACCCCAAACATTCAAGAAATATATGTGTTGAATAATTTCAAAGGTACCTCCTTTTTAGTCCAAGACATATTAAAACTGTATATGCACCACTCCGAAGCGATTGGCAAGAAATCCAGTGTAATAAGAAGCTTCCCGACGTCAAAATCCCGTCGACAAATGTGTTTGATGATCATGATTCATGAAAAATATAAAAAAATCAAGCCGTAACTACATATGAAAATCTAAAAATTTCAAAAACAAAACAAATTAAACCCAAATGTATGTCCCTATGCAGGGCCGGCCCTTGGCTTTTGCATACTAAAGCAATTGCTTGAGGCCCCCAATTTTAAGGGGCCCTCAAATTTTTTATTATTATTTATTTGATATGGGATTTAAATTTTTTATTTAGGATTTTAATTTAGGAATTAGGACTTTATATTTGCTTGGTATTATAGTATATTATTGCCCTTTGTTATGAAAGTGAGATTTTTAGATTTTGATTTAGGAGTTTAGACATGCTTTTGTATTAGCTTCGTATTACTATTTTTTTTTTTTTAATCGAAACATTATCATATAATAAATAAATTTTGACATATAAACATTGAAAATTTCTTATGAATTTTTTAAAGAAGTAAATTTATTTTTAATTTCTTTCTTGTTTTAGATTTGATCATATAATTATGCCCTCCTAGTAGAAAGTATATTTCTAGACATGAAAAAAGGAAAAAGAAGCAAACAATATAAGAATTTATTCAATCTCAAGCAGGAGCTCTTGACAAGTTTATTACTAGTAATAAACAAACAGATGCTTCAAATTCAGTTGAAGAAGTTTTGACTGAAAAACATCAGAATGTGACTGAATGTGACTGAGAATGAAAACTTTGTGAATGAATATAGTGAAATTGAGCCCGTATGTTTTTCTATTCAACCTCTTTTTTTGTAGTTGTATTTTCTTTTACTAAATGATTATAGTAATGATATGCACCATCAAACTTTGTATGTGTACTAACAAATACAATAATAAAAATTGGTAGTTATAAAAAAAAAAATTGTGTCATTATGTACTATGTAGGGCCCCATTTTGGAAGTTCGCTTAGGCCCCCCTAAATCTCAGAGCCGGCCTTGTCCCTATGATTAACCCTCACATATGTATTTGTGTGTTGAATAAAAAATATATTACAAAGCATACCCATGTATATATGACAAAACATACACACACATATACATGGGCGAAGCCACATGGAGAGCAGGGAGCAAATGCCCACCCTCAACTTTTTAAAAATTATTTTTGAATACAAATTTTATAATTATTAGAAATTCGATTCTTGTCAAATTTTAATTTTGTTCCTAAATTTTTTTATTGATGCAGCCCAACTAATTTTCATTCTTGTTATTTTAAATTCAATTTAAGTGTATTAATAATTGAAATTTGTTAACTAATTATATATACATATACAAAGTTGCTATTATTAGCTCGACTTAACGCAAAGTTGTGTCAAGTCACCTCCATATGCCCTGTTTTAAATAAGGTTTTGTAAAACCGACCACTAGATTAGATACCCCTCTTCTGTGTATCATACTTGCAAAAAATCACAGTGATCCAACGGTTGGTTTTTTGAAAAATATCATTGTGAAAATATGCAACTTATTTGTTCTTCAAAATATCACCATTTTTTTACGGTCAGTTTTTTCAAAACCAACCGTCGGATCGCTGTGATTTTTTGCAAGCATGACATATGGATGAGGAGTATCTAATCCAACGGTCGGTTTTACAAAATATCTTCTAAAACTGGCCATATGGACCTAATAATAGCATTTATGTATACATATATACTAAATATCTATTACCTCGGAATGTTGCTCCCTTGTTCGGTACAAATTTGTTAGGTCATTTATCAAAATCTTTCCTCTACTTTCAACTTAACAATCTTTTATTTCTCAAAAGAAGAAGGGTCTATTTATATTAACTTTTTCTAAAATCACTTTTGAATAACTATCTCTTCACACAATTCTTTAAAATTATATTCAAATTATGTCTTCATGTATTAAAATTTATATACTAAAAGTGATTGCGGCAAAAGTTGGTGCTTCCTAGCTTTTGACACAATCACTTATTAGATGAAAATTTTGCCAACATCGTATCTCATTTAAAGTTATCTAAAAGTGATTATCACTGCATCTCTTAAATCTAGTGAAATTTTGAGCTCCAAAAGTGATTTTAGAAAAATCTAATGCAAATAAGCCCTAATTATAATGCTTTTTGCAAGATGAATATACAATAAACTAATTACCAATAAAAAAATTTTCTTCCCCTAAAACAAATTCCTGGCTTCGCCCCTGCTCACACAAAACAGTCTCGTTTCCAATAGTTACTAGCTTGCCCTTTTGGTGCTCTCAAAAGAAAATATTGTAATAATCAAATAGACCAAATTCTTTAAATCATATGATATGATTGTATGATAGGATCTCGCTCTTGTGTAGTTAAAAAATACACTAGAGCAGAGATTCTATCATGCAATCACTTTAGATGGTTTAAAAGATACTGCACTCTAAAATGTGATCATCATAGCATTGCTCATCTCAAAACAATCAAATTTCTTCTTTTCCTTTCCCTGGCATGCAATTCTTACAAAGCTACAAACAAGGATATTTTGATATAAAGAAATAATGAGAATATATACTATTATGTTAAGTAAACCATATATATATTCAATATGAGTCCTTTTCTTACGAGGACGTCCTCCATATAACTTATGTGAAGATTGGATTTGGCTTTTAGTCAATATAGGATAAATATTTTGAAAAATCGGCCGTTGGATTGAATATTCTTTCTATATATAACATATATTCCAAAAATGATAGTGATCTGATGGTCGGTTTCTAAAATACAGACTGTGAAAAACTGTGGTGCTACAATTTTTCACAGTCTGCATTTTAGAAACCAATGGTTAGACTAATATGATTTTTGGTATGCATGACATATATTGGAAGAATATCTAATCCAACGGTCAGTTTTCTAAAATTCTCATCTTACGTACATTGACTAAAAAGGCAAATCCTCACATAATGAAGTCCTCATAAAAAAATTACTCTATCCAATATTGGTCTTTTTTTTTTTTTTCTTTCTTGCGCCTCATTTCCTTCTGCATTTGGGGAAGGGAAAAAAAAGGAGCTATATCCAAACAAACGATAGAGCATTCACCAGAGATTCAAGGGAATCTGAACCCAAAAAGGGTACGAATTTCAAATTCCTCATTCGTTGCATTAATTAAGTCTAAAGAGATGAGATGATATCAAGGTGGCAATGATGGGTGCGAATTTCAAATTCCGCATTCGTTACATCAAAGCTAAAATTCCTCATTCATAGCTTCATATTGGCATAACCCTGTCCAGGTTGACAGGGTACGTACACTCTAGTACTGGAAAACAGTTCACAATATTGTGAATGATGTTGGGAGCGGAAATCCCATGAACTCGTGATAGTGTTTATGGATCATGCCAAAAAAAAAAAACCGAATCCTTTAACAAATATAGAAGAATCTGTACCTTTGAGATCTGTCTGGATTGATCTCAATAAAACGAACTGCAGAAGATTGATTGCCGCTCGATCCTTCAAGCCTTCTACCGTATTCCCAAATGCCAGAACGTGAAGAGAGAGTGGCTCTCTTTATGCTCTCCTTGTTGGACGGCTGCCTCTAGGGTTTAGATATTTCGTCTTAACCTAGTGGCTGCCCAACATGGCATATATATAGGCTACGGTAGGGACCCAAAAGCAAATAAGTTTCGGGCTCCTAATGTAAATATTAAAAACCTATTTACATTAATTATAATTCATTCCACTAAAGAATTATAACTGCACTCCCTAGCTTATTCGAAAATAAATTTCGAGCTCTTTGTTATTAAATACTTATTAATCTCCCCACGTTAAGATTACAGATACCCGTTGATTAAATTAAATTACTGACAATATAATTTAATCAACATCTATTAATTTCCTTGAGACCTTCCACTTAACTTATTTGATATGTCGGATACAAAATCCACCTGCAGGGTTTGACATAATCAAAACTTATAAGTATCCTCAAGGGGGTATCATCAATCCCTATACCAGGACGTGGATTCCGTTAATAATAAATATTCACCATACAATTAATGCAGTTATCCAACTCATCGAGATTATTGACCTATAAAGATCTCACTCTTTATGAATCAAAATAACTAACAATAAATGCATGTGTCCATTAATTATTTCGGAATTAAGAGTATAAGTATTCATAATAACCATGAGGTATTAATTATTTTATGTGTCAGTATAAAATAATTACCTCAATACGGTCCCGTTCAATACACACAAGTGTACTAGCACAAGAAGTTGAAACTAAACCATTCCCCGTAGTCAAGACAGACCTACTGAAATCATGTGCTACAATCTTACCGATGGTGTGTCCAACTCAATCTCAGATTGTGAACAATAGGCTTATATTCTACAAGAACTGATGATCTGATCTTCTGTGTGTAAGCCGAACTCTACACACCATATCATCTACTATATAGAATAAAAGACACACATGCATAACATTAGAAGATAATATAATGCAAACATAGCTCATACAGATTCTCATTTAATATGCAATATCATAATTCATTAATAAATAAATACTAAGGTCTATTACATAAAAACATGGCTTTTAGTATATAGCCCTAACAAATGACTGAAGCCTTTAGTCCTGAATCTCAAGGAGGCAATGATGGGTACGTGGTGGATGTGAAATCCCCCCTCTAAGGAATTTTAGAAATGGATATTGAAGTACTGTTTTTTTTAAAACAAATATTAGATGGACCAAATTTGAAAAATGTGATCTAAAATTTAGTCCCTATAAGATTACTCTTTAGGGAAAAAAAAAAAAAAAAAGTAGCTAGTTTTTTGAGCACTCAAATCTCTCATTTAAATCTCGATCTTTGTGAATTTCACGTGCAAATTTTGCCTTCAATTTTCCAAATGCGGTAAACTGCATATATAGAATTTTTGTATTCTTCTTAATCTTCAATTTCTTTTGAAAATACGGCATCTAAGAGCATCTTCAATATATTCATGCCATTTGATATACTAATACCAAAATTTGGCAACCTAAACAACATCAATATATGCCAAATTTTGGCACTCTTTTGTAGGGAAAGTATGATATGACACAAATGGTAATTATCATTTGAAGTGCCAACTTTAGCGCCCTTACGTGCCATTTTCAAGACAATTCAAATGACATATCATTGGAGAAATCTATGCCAAATTTTGACAATGACAGTTTAAATGGCATTGAAGATGCTCAGGACATAACTAAAGAAGCGACAGTGTTATCCAACATCGATGATTGCTAGCATAAATGTCCTATGATTCTACCTCCTCATGATAGGTCACTTGGGTCTTTTTATAAAGGTCATAGGCTTCCAAAATCACTCATTTTTCATACTAGGAGAATTTGGAATAAGAATAGATTTCTACGTATTGGCAAAAAATATAATAATAAAAAGAGAATTTTATGTCAATAATCATAAGTTTTCGGAATATTACGTGAACAAATCTGATCATAAGATAATTACAAAAGTGAGCCTATCACTATTTTTTTGGACTAATATTCCCTTCGAATGGTTAAATTTTGACTTTGACTTTTAATTTTGCACATAATCTTCAATTCTCAATTTTACACAGAATTCTCAATCTCCAATTTTTTTACACATAATCCCCAATCCCCAACAAGTCCAATCAATATTTAATGCTTGTCATTCCATGTCCCCCACTAAGGGGTGTGTAATGATGAGTTGGAGTTGGAGATTGAGGACTCTATGTTAAATTGAGAATTTTGTTCATTTTTTGGGATTATATATTAAATCGGAGATTTAGTGCAATATCGGAGATTATAAACAAAAAAATTTAACTTTTAGACCGTTTACTTAGTAAAATGGTTATTATTTTGCCTAAATAAGGGTATTTTGGTTCAAAAAATATATATATATATTTACCTAATTATCTTTGGATCAAGTTAGTTCATGTAATATTTCAAAAACTTAAGTATATTGATGTAAAATGCCCTAATAAAAATAAACGTCTCAGGTTTTTCACAATATTCACCTAGTTTCTTGTTCTTACTATTTTTATTGGATTCATACCATACAAAGGAGAAAGTACAAGAGCACGACCCCAAATCAAACCTAAAAGAAAACAAATGAAATCCCTCCAATTATAGGGAAAATGATAAGAAGAATCCTAAATACGATTTATTTATCAAGAAGTCCAAAGCATAAGATACTATACCGATAGGCTCCTCCAGGTCAAATATAAAGTCAACTAGAAACACATATTGTCTAATATACCCCATTTCTTAATTTCAGCAAGATTTTCAATTTCAGCATTTTTTTTTTATTTTACATGATCTTTTAAGGACCTTTTTTTATTTAAAATATATCCTGAATGGATTGGATATGGAGTATTCTTTTTGAATTTGAAATGAGATGAACGTTTTTCTGGACCTCTTAATCTCTAAACAATTGTTTGGTTTTCAGTTTGCAAAATCAAAATGGTAGATGTTGTGTAATGAATTAAAAGAGGGACTTAAGATATAAAAGTGTTGCAACCTTTCTTGAGGGATGAGAAGTTTTGGCTGCTGATGTTGGGTTGATGAAAGCTTTCCAGACGTTCTTGAAAGGTTTTTTCCTTCTCCAACTTAGAGATTTGATTATGTTTTATATATATAGATCCACATACATTTGTAAACAGAGATTCTTATGTCCATAAAAATCATGGTGGTGTAAGTAGAGCTTCTTCATTTTTGCTTGTGTGATTGGTAGACATATAATATATTTTTACTTCGAATTCTGATTTATAGAGATATATGTATCTCTATAAAATGGATATATAATGTTTATTACTTCAAATTCCGTTTTATAGAGATATATGTATATATGTAACACGAATACAATATGTATACATTTCACGACTTCATCTTCGTTATGAGTCGTTTTACAGAGATACTTGATATATGTAATACGGATTTAATATGTATACCTTCCACACCTTCAATTTTCCCTTATGTTGATTCCTGTTTTACATAGATACATGTAGGATTGCAATTCGGATTTCATATGTATACATGCCACTATGTATATATATACTTTGAAATTTTGTTGCCATAAACGTATGCTTGAGTTTTATTATTGTGTTCTTTCATATGTATACATTAAAAGCGGCAAAGTTTATTTATAAATATTCCTACTTTTAAAAGTTGAATGAGGATAATCTCACATGTGCATTCTTATTAGTTTTTACATGTGATTACAAATTATTTCACATATGTACATGCACATATTGTTAGGGTTATATACTAAAAGTCATACTTTTATGTATTGGACTTTTGTATTTATTTACTAATGAATTATGTTATTTCCATTTTAATGAGAATCTGTATGACCTATGTTTGCATTATATTACATATATAATGTTATGCATGTGTGTCTTTTATTCTACATAGTAGATGATCTGGTGTGTAGAGTTTGACTTACACACAGAAGCTCAAATCATCAATTCTTGTAGAATATAAGTTTTTTTGTTCACAGTCTTAGATGGAGTTGGACACACCATCGGTAAGATTGTAGCACAAGGTTTTAGTAGGTCTGTCTTGACTATGGGGAATGGTTTAGTTCCAATTTCTTGTGATAGTACACTTCTGTGTATTGAACGAGACTGTCTTAGGGTAATTGTTTTATACTTATATGCAAGACAATTAATACCTCATGGTTATTATGAATGCTTATGCTCTTAATCCCAAAATATTTAATAGGCACATAAATTTAGTGTTAGTTATTTTGATTCATAAAGAGTGAGATCTTTTAAGAGTTAATAAACTCGGTGAATTGGGTAACGACAGTAAGTAGTGTATGGTGAATATTGTTTATTAACGGAATCCACGTCCTGGCATAGGGATTGATGATACTCCCTTGAAGATGCTTATAAGTTTTGATTATGTCAAACCCTGCAGGTAGATTTTGTATCCGACATATCAAATAAGTTAGGTGGAAGGTCTCAATGAGATTCACAAATGTCAATTAAATAAAATTGTCAGTAATTTAATTTAATGAACGGGTATCTATAATCTTAATGTGGGGAGATAAATAGGTATTTAATAACATGGAGCTCGAAATATAATTTCAGATAAGATAGGGAGTGCAATTATAATTCTTTAGCGAACTGAATTATAATTAATGGAATAGGGATTTAATTCAGGTTAAATTAAGTTTTCCTATTTACATTAGGAGCCTAAATCTTATTTCTCATTATGTCCCTGCTGTAGCCTATATATATGCTACGTTTTTCAGCTGCTAGGTTAATTCAGGATATCGAAAACCCTAAGCAGTCGTCAAAGAAAATATCTAGAAACCCTAGTAGCAGCCGTCAAACAAATAGTTCACGAACAGAGCCACTCTCTGTTCGAGTTATGGCATAAGGAGGAATATAGTAGAAGGCTTGAAGGCAGTCGAGCAGTATTCGAGTTTGATCGTGCGATTTATCTAGTATGTGTTGCAACAAGATCAAACCAGAGAGATCTTGAAGGTATGACCATGTTTCTGTCCTGTATGGATTGATCAAATCAGAGAGATCATATGATTTATCAGTTTTTTTTTTTTTTGGTATAGTCTATATGCACTATCATTGGTTCTTGGGATTTACGTTCCCATCACATTTGTATACACATTTTATATACACATTTTTAGAAGTGCATGTTTCTATATGTTTTTTTTTTTTTTTTTTTTTTATTTAAGTCCTTTCCAGAGCAACATGTGTATATATCACTTAAAGATTTTTGAAATGTATACATGAAACTTAATTTTATGTTATAGTGGTTAACGTATATGCATTTATCTCCAAGATTTGTTAAATATATACATGAAACTTGACTCTAAGATTTTTTGCATATTTATATTCATGTTTATTTTTTTATATAATTGAAGCTATATACGTTTATTGACTTTCTTTTTTTAAAAAGATTTTGCTATCTTGAAATCTTGTATAGATAACAAAATCAAAATTTAAATTTTCAAAATTGATGAAATGGCGACGAGATAATTTTTTAAATTTCGGATTTTTAATTAAGAGAAAAATCGTCTTTTAAAATATATATTTGAATTCTTTTTATTACTATATTTAATTGAGGGATCGTAATAGTATAAACCCCACAATTATAAACGAACTAGTCCCAAAATATATTGAAACTAAAGCCCACAACAAGCCCAAGAAGTAAGAACACACCTGTCTCATAAACCATCGAAACAATCAAATTTATCTTCGAAAATACTAGCATCCAAGTGGTGATGTTGTGCGCATGCAAGAAATACAATTTAATATATAATATATACAATTACTAGATCGAGCTAATAATACTAAGATCGAGGACCTGAATCTGATAGGCGTCAACACTCTCTGCGCATGGTTAATACTCATATCGGCTTCATCTAAGGTCAGTGAATCTCTCTCTCTCTCTCTCTCTCTCTCTCTCTATATATATATATATATATATATAGCAGTTAATCATTACTAGTTAATAGACTCTCTCTCTCTCTCTCTCTCTTTCTCTCTCACTTTCTCTCTCTCTATATATATAAATAGTTTATAGTCGCTAACTTATTAACATTCTGATATTTGCACACCAGCTGTCTGTGAAAATGTGTAGCTGGAGGTGTTTGTTGTTTTATGACACCTAGGCATTTAGTAGTTTTCACGAGAGTGGTTGTGTCATTGATATTATTATTGGCATGGAAAATGCTAAATTCATCGAATTTTATATCAAATTTTTAAAATCAAATTATGTGGGAGCATGATAAAATTCTACTTCACAAAAATCCACAAATAAAGTTTTATCATGCTGTCATATTATTTGGTTTAAAAATTTTGATCTAAAATTTGGTCCATTTAGCATTTTTCCCGTTGCTATATGCAAGAGATTGTTGAAAAGTGTGAATACATGAAGGCAAGATTGATATGTTGGTTTATAGTGAGAAGGTTACTATGTTTTCTTTCATAGGGTGAAAATTTTGGAAGAAGGTTTATGTATTTTCATGTCATTGATTGTCTTTTTGTGAATTTATCATCTAACCAGGTCCAACAATTTGGATAAGGCCAAGATTATTTTCTGAACAAGGCTTAATAGATTTATAATAATAATAATAATAATAATAATAATAAGGGACTACTAACCAAACAGCAAGGAAATAAAAATTGATCAAACTCATTTACAGTTGACGATGTTTTCATGTTTGCCAAACAGCCTGTTTAAACAAAAAAAAATTAAAAAAAAAAAAAATGGCTTAATACAAATTATTTTTAAATATGATACGGAGTATATGTTTTATGGCTGCAATTTCTTTGTGACCCAGGTTTGTCTCAACATCCATCTTCCCATAACCCAGAATATAGATCAGTTGACAGTCCATATAGTTTGTCTGTCTGGGCTGATTTGGGTTTAACGTTAAGGTTGTAAACTTCAATTAACTTGTTCTTCTCATAACTTTCATGTTTAAAATGAAATAACAAGAGAGGAAACTTAAGAATTCCAATTGACATTGCACGTAAATGTAAATTTTACATGGCTAGCTTTTACTCACATAAATGTAAATTTTACGTACCTAGCTTTTACTCTTCTTTCCTCCAAGTTCTTTGTAGTTTCATTTTGGTTTGGAAAGCCAAGATTTATACATGAAAATAGTTTTCTTGGTGTGAGAGTTACTTATTAAAGTAATGGAAAGCAACACTAGTTTCTCGTGCAATCAATTACCTAAACTTTCTTGCAAACTTTCTATGAAAAATTAGAACTTCCATGAGAAAGTTCCATCTAAATTAACCTCTGTCCTAATATGCCTACAACCCAATGATCATCTGCGATAAACGTGTCGAAGGGTCTTGTTTAACTGTCCACGATCTATCTAGTGATGTGGCTCTTTCAGGAATATTAACGTGATTGTTTAGCTTTTGTATACATCTTGTATATGGGCTAAAGGACATTTCTTATTTGAATATAATCGTGCTTACTTATCAAAAACATTGTAACATGTAAGGTTGTCATACAAGAGTGGCCTTGCAGCGTAAGCAAATAGCTATGTATGTTACCCAAAAAAGAAAAAATGAAAGTTGAAGATACTGATTAGAAAATATAAATAAGCAAGTTTTGTTCATAGATAATTTCATAAAATGTGGAATAGAAGCTACAAGCAAACACTGTTTTTTTAGCAGAGAAAAAAGTCTTAGGAAGTGGAGTAATGATCAATTCTTCTAATATAGTGAGTATATATGTTGCTTGAGAATCTATAGGAAATCAATTCTATAAAGAAAAAAATTCATTAGTTGGAATAAAGATGTCATGAAATGGATGCCTAGCCAGATTTTTTCCTAGGTGACACTTTATGCCAGTGGAGGGCCCCTGAGCTTGGTAGAATGAAAGCTGTCATGTTAGCTGGACTAACAGGAAGGGATGTTAAGAGTATATAGTGTTCAATTTTTTCCTAGCTACTCTCTTTCTAAAGTTGGCTCTCTGAATTTTTGCTAACAGTGTTCTTTCATGGACCGATGGAGTGGTGTTTTAAAGGTTCCTGTGTGCTCTAACGGCAGGTCTCACTGCAGAGTTGCAGCATCTCTCTGCCTTTCACCAACTTCCAAAGCCCTTACTGTAAGTTCACTTTACTCAAATCCCTAAGAGTACAATTGCTCATTCATCATACAACTTTTCATCTCTCTGTCCAAAATAACCAAATCTCATGTTTTCAGACCCTATATTCCAAAGTCAGTCACTTTGACTCTCCCTTTTGCACTAAATAAGTCCCTGATTCTGTTTTCCTTGTATGAGAAGCAGGTGCCTTTTGCAAATGCCATCTTCTTCAATGGAGATCGAGTTGAAGGGACAGGAAATCCAGTGATTGAGAGGATGTCAGATTTACAGAAAATAGCTGAAATTCTGGTTTCAAAATTTGGTGGTTCTATCAATGCCTGGGTTATTGAGGCTTCAACTTTTAATGGGCCTTTTGCTGTTTACAAGGACTTTATCCCGTCCGTAAACCAACGGGGAGAGCCAAAATCATACAGTCCCACTGGATTTCCGGCTTCTACATCTACTGTCTTGCTTTTATCAAATTGCCTTCAAGAGGTATGTTAACCAATTTCTCTTTTCGTGCTTTTTTCTTTTTCCATTTTTTTGTTTAACTTATTTGATTTGATTTGATTTGAGTTAATAGAAGATATTTTCACAATTGGCATAATTGACATAATTGACATTCCTAATCATACTTGTGCAATTTGGTCACCATATATAACTGACTTCTTAATCATAATTGACATTCCTAATCATCCCTGCATTGAAAATTTCCTGAATTTCTGTGTTTGTGATTATGGTAGGTAAAGAATGTCATTTCAGGAAGACAGAAACAACCATTCCCAGGCAAGTTATCCACATCAAGTTTCTGTCAGCCCAAAACTTTCATCCTTGGATTTAGCAAGGGCGGTACTGTACTCAACCAGCTAGTTACTGAGCTTGGCTTCTCAGAAAACAAATCAACTGGAAGCCTGCCCCACATGGAAGAACAGCTGATGGTTGGAGATTTTCCCAAATTCCAGGAAGAGAATCAGATCATACCCAGTTCAAAAGAATTCCTGTTAAACAGCATTTCTGAAATCCATTACGTGGATGTCGGCTTAAACTCTGCTGGTGCATATCTCACTGACCATGATGTGATCGAAAGAATCTCCAAACGCCTTATACAAGGAGCTGAAGGAGTTCGTTTTGTCCTTCATGGAACTCCTCGGCAATGGCGTGACAGCAGGCGAGTCTTGATCCGGAATGAGAAAGACAAATTGGTTCAGCTGCTTCAATCTGAAGCTCAGAGGAGTGGAGGGAAATTAGAGGTGTGTGAGAGATTTTATTTTGCTGATAGGCCTCCAGATTTGCAAATGCATTTTGAAATAATAGAAACTATGGATGTGAGTTGAGTGTTGTACATTTGTTTTTATGGAGACATCTTATTCTAAAGTTGACAACATGGTGGCAGTAAATTTATTAGGTGAGTAGGAATCTCTGTTTGTAAAATCCCATATTATATATGCATAACAAAGTCATTTAGTTGTGTATAATCCATGAATTTATGTATGAACTTTTTCAGTATTGTTGTGAGTTTTTCTTTTTGAAAAATCTAATTAATAATACAAAATAGCTAGATTTTAAGGAATCATCTTAATCATAACCATAGCAATAGATCATGCGGAAATCACTAATTATTTTCAAATTCCTAGAAGTTGGGATCATCTGTCTCCAAGATTCCGGTAATTAAGTACTTATCCTAAATAAGAAATCAGTTTTGTATTACAATAAGACAATCACTTAAAAAAAAGTCCCAATTGAAACTGAATTGGTCCAATTATTCGCGGATTCTATAAAATGGGACTTGCAATAGCTCAGTAAGGTATGTACAAAATCCGACACTACAATTGGTGCTTCTTATGAAAAAAAATATATATATATAATAATTGCATTTCTTTTACCATTCATTTTCATCTTCATCTTCTTTGCTGGATCATTTTACAAATTATTACCAATTAGAGTTAGTTTTAAATTTTTTTATTGAACCCATGATTTCTCCCTTATATATATATATATATATATATATAAGCCAACAGATGAACAGTTGCAAAATAATTAATTTAGCATAGAAAAATAAAATAAAATAAATACAAAACAATTGATGATCAAATACGTTTTTCATTTATAAAAAGGGCAAATTACCTTAATATTCCTATAGTTTGCAAAAATTACCTATCCAAACCCTCTTTCAAAATATTTACTATAAATATTTTTTTTCCCAAATTGCCCTTGCCAACGGTCAAATACCCAAATTTTGACTAAATACCAAAGTTTGATAAGAATATCCAATACCCATTCAGTATATAATACCCAATTTTTTTTTAAGAATACTCAATATCATACTTTTTATTGTATTGTCAAATCACATTTATTAGGGATGATTACAAACCTTGAAATAATAAATCCATATTTTTATTCTCTCTCACTCTCTCTCTCTCTCTCTCTCTCTACTATTCCCGGCGCGCTCTCTCTCTCTCTCTGGCTATACCATTCCCGACGCTCACAAGAGCAAAGGCGAGACTTTTCTCCATCCTTCCACCAGCATTCCCAGCGCTAAATTGAGTAAAAGCGAAACCTTTATCCTTTCGGCACTAGATTAAGTAAATGCGAGACCTTTCTCCTTTTTTTCAAACATCATTCCCACCTGAAGCCATTTTAGAGGTGCTCTAAGAAACCCTAAGGTCCTTTCCATGGTTCTTCTCTGTTGCGTGTGAACAAGAGGCATATATACATTCTTCAAAGCATACTAGTAATTGTGAGGGTGAGTGAGTGTTGGCGGGGACCTAAGGCGACGATAGCGCTGTAATTTGAGTCCATCCGTCCTCTAATTCTGGTAACATCTAACTTTTATAAGTTATGATGCTTCTTTATTGAAACACAAACACACGCACATATTTATGTAAATATATACACATATAGATGGATTATCCAACTGTAGTTCTCGTTTGGGTTACTACAATGTTAATCCGTTTGAGGGAAGGCCTCAAAATGCAAGAGTTGTCATAACTAAAGTTCTCATTTAGGTGGTCTTTTTTTTTTTTTTTTTTTTTTTTTTTTGGCAAAAGCAATTATTAGTGTTACCATAAAAATTGCACATAAGGAACTACATATGGGCAACTCCCCATATTATAGCCATTGGGAGACAACCCTATATGCAGAATTTTGTGATTTTATTATATTAAATATAGATAATAATTTTATTACATTTGTAGATGTATGCAAAAGTGAATACAGTAAAATATGTAGTAAAAATTGCTTCTTCAATTTGGCATTCATGATTGAAGCGATAAATATTAGATAAAATGAGACATCATTTAGGTTGAATTAAAAGGAAGAATAAGGAATGAGGAAATTGGCATGGTTGAGGTAGTGGAAAAACAGATGCAAAAGTATGATTTAACAAAAAATTTCCTGCCATAATAAACAAAAAAAAATAAGAAATAAAAAAATTTCATGTTTAAATGTTTTCAACAGATTGAAGAAGAGTAATATTGCAGAGTATTAGAATAAGATGAGTTGCTGCAGTAGAACTGAAAATGGGAGAATACCACCAGTAAATTTGTTTATTGTTGTATTGTAGATATATTAATTTTTATTGGCTTAATCAATGCATCCTTACTTTGCTTATGTACATAGGCATAGGAGCACTCCAAGAAGTTAAGTACGGCTTAGAACTCTATAGAATAAGAATTTAAAGTTGTTAGATCCGGGAGCACAATGAATTTTACTAAACGCCGATTTTGCAGATCCTTATCCTACTCTAGACTACTATAGAATCTTACCAAACAGTAAGCAATGCATGAACAAATATCAGTACCACTTGCTACTCTTGTATTGGAATTCGTTATATGCATGTAAAATGCAATTTGACTCGCACATATACTTGTTATGTGCTAAGACACAAATAGCTTAATTTGAAAAGGTTTATACCCATTATGTAATATGTATGAAGGATTTTCCATAATGTGCTTAATGATTATGTACATATTCCCACGGGTTCATTTGAGCGCATTAATTGAATAGTTAATTTAATGTTAAATCGGTCTTAAGTTCGGTCATGTTGTTATTTTCATTTTTCTATTATGCGTGAATTGCATGGCCATAGGGGATTATGTTGTTCTAAGGGTTGAATTAGCATATTGTTTAATGTTATAATCAATTCACATGATGAATTTAGGCATCTATATTTTGGGATACGAATGCTAGCGTACACTTTATATTTCATAAAGTTTTAAATTATTTAGAATGCTGGCAAGTGTTCCTAAATTTTGTTCATTATTTGTGTTTATATATATATATATATATATATGATTTATATGACCCCATAATCGATTATAAGGATGCAGCAATGAAGTCTGTCAACAGCATGTATAACTGCTCTACTATTAAGTCTGTCATGATTGGCTCTTGAAGCTCGAAAGGCCCTTTCAAAGCCCAGATTAGGGTTTCAACCAGAAACGACCAGGATTCGATATTTTTATCAAACCAAAGCCTTCAAAGGCTTCAAAACACTTTCCTAAAACATTTTAAAACTTGTTTCAAGAAGAAGAAATGATTTCGAAAGCAATCGGTTAGCAAATTTCAAAACCCTAATTTGAGCCCGGCAGGCCTTAAACAGCTAATCGGTCAACTTTTTCCTAAACCTTTGACCTCGGTCAATGAATTTTCATTTCAAACACTTCTTAAAACATGGAGAATCGAATCACGATCGTTTCGGCGCTTGAATCGTCAAATTTGGACTTAAAACGGGCCCGAAAAGCCGAAAAAAGCCGAAACCGAATCAAAATAGGCTGAAGTAGGTCAACACAGGCTAAATATGGCATGAAGGACCGATGGCCGTCCACCTAGGGACGGCCAAACGTCCTATGGTGGATGGTCGTCAATCCTTTCAGCCAATAATTGCTCTTTTTCAGTGTTTTTCCTGCCCGGGACTCTTCCAAGCCCTGCCATGTGTCTAGTTCGGCCATGGGGACTTTTGGATGAGTATGAACACCTTGGAAGACTGATTTTGAGCCCTTGGATCATTCCTAGGAGATTTAAACTCAGCCATTGATCAAACTTAGGCCTCCCTATAAATAGAAGGCCTTGAAATCAGTTTCAACACACAGAAAAAGCTTTAGAGAGCTAGCTTGGAGAGTAGAGGCTTGAGCAATTGCACAAGCTTCCCCCATAGCACTCTAGCTTAACTTTTAGAGTCCTTGAGTTCCTTGGAGTCCTTGGAGCTTGAAGAGAAGGCTTGGAGCTTGAAGGCTTGAAGCAAGGAGGCAGAGAAAGAGGTTAGTAGTTTTGTTCTTCTTCTTCTTCTTCTTCTTCTTTAATCATGTTAGGTTAGGTTTTTATTTTCCTAGTATAGGGTTTAGCTTCTTGTTAGTATACATAGGATATAGTTTATTATTAACATACATAGTTTAGGCTTTATATTAATTTGCATAATAGGCTAGTTTGTTTTTATGCATGCATATTTCTTCTTCTCTTCATCTCTTCTTCTTCCATTCTTCTTTGATCATGTCATATTAGATTTAGATATTTAGGATTTAGTTCATATCTAGAATACATGCTAGGAAGTTAGGATTTTACATATTATTTTATAGGAAAGCATATTAGTCCATAGCTTTGAGTCATTTTGCACATTTTTAAAGGTTGCATATTAATAGTTAGTGATTGGGTTTGTTTATATTATTATTGTGTCTTGATTAAAATGCTATATAAATTGTGATCGAGGGAGCGAGCAAAGGTAAGTCCCTTCCCTTATGATAAAATTAATTGTTTTCAAGCATGATGCATGATTATTTTGATATATCATACTAGGTTGCATATTAGGTTATTTTTACTTCTTTTATTCTTTTATTTTATGGGTTTTAAAACCCACTTTTTGATTACTTATAAATCTGTCCATGGATTTAAAGTAACTTAAAAGTGTACTAAAACTCATTTTTAGGGCAAAATCAACATAGAAACATGCCTAGGTTCACATAGAATAACTAGATTGCATTTAGGACATTTTCATGCATTGTTTACACTTTTGATGATATTTTTTTATTTATTTTCCAGAAATTCCAGCATGCATATTTTAATATTTTAGGTATTTAGATTAACCTAAGATTAGCTAGAAACCCTAGGATTAGGGGGGGTCACTTGATCCCACTTAAGACTATCCTTTGTTGTAAGAATTTTTATAGTAATAGAGTTCTACTTGGTTTAGGATTCTACTTCGAGAACAACTCTAAAATTTTGAAAGTTTTAAAATGGAATGAAATTCCATCTCTTATGCAAAGAAAAATGTTTTGATCAAATCCAAACTCTCGAAGCTAGAGTCCTAGATAAGATAAAGTTCTTTTGGCTATATAGTTCATTACAATAGGAGAGTCCTAATGTAATAAAACTACGTGGACTTTGATCTTTGTCAAGCAATTGATAAGGTACGTAGGCAGTCAATAGGGCGCAAGTCCAATCTTAGGTTGACTTCTAGTCTCCTAAGACCATTAGGATTGTGTATACTTTCATATTATATATTATTATTATATATTATATATCATATTTTGTGATTGATTAGATAACTATGATTGTTTTGAAAAGATTTTGATAAAGCCCAAACTTAATTAGGAGACCTTTAATTAGGGCGAGGTGGGTGCCTACAATGAGTTCCTTGGAAGCTTCCCACTTCGTAACCTAGCCCCCGAATCCAACTTTGATTCGAAAGACCATGCTTTTCCAAAATATGGGGTCAATGTTTTATTGAAAATAAAACTCTTTTTTGTGGTTTCCTTGTTCCCTAAAAATAAGGTGGCAACTCCTAGTTTAAACAAACTCTTATCCTTTTTCAAAAAACTCTATCTTGAGTGGATAATAGAGAAGGATAAATGTGGATAATAGAGAAGGATAAATCGAGACGGATAAACATCATCCACAATCCACTCAAGATAAACACCCCCCAAGAGTGAACGAGAGGGCCTCCCGATCCAGGTTAGTTGGTTCACAGACTGGCGACTCCGCTGGGGATGTCGAGGGCTAAACTCCAATTAATTATTTTTGGGCTTTTCAATTTCTTATTTAATAAAATCAATCACTTGCATTTGTATGACTGTGTGATTTCAATTCCTGCATTGTGTGCGCATTGACTCTGCATGATTAGGACGTTGTATGCTATAGCCAACGATGAGCCTAGCCCTGGGCCCGGTTTCTTTGACTCTCGGGTTCCATGTATGCGAAAGCCATCACCCTTCTTGCCAAGTACCCTCGGGTATATCAAACGGACCAATCAAGTACTGTTGGACCCACACGGCATTCCTGATGTCACATGTGGTTAGGTATATCGATTGGACCGAGCAAGTAAGGGACACTCAGCCTACCCTTTGCATTAGTCCATATAGACTGTCTCTGTAAGACACATACCCTACGTCACTTTTTAGCACATTATTGTAATGTTATGCTGCCGGAATTTACCCCCGGTTTTGTCTGAGCCATGATTGTGAAATGCGTAGAACCACTAGGACCTGGATCTGTAGGACTAAACCTTTATGAAATGCCCTAAAACTCTTAAGGGATGTATCCTCAAAGAGTCAAGGTACCTAATGAAGGCTAGTAACCCTATAGGTTCATGATCTTAGGCCTGTGGCAGTGTTATGCTGCCCGAATAGTGGTATTGATTTATGAGTCTTAGGAGAAGACGTGAGACGTGAGATGTGAGATATGAGACTGGGCTTTAGGCCCATGTCCTTTGGATACAAGAGCTAGATCCGCTGTGAGTTTAGAATGTGGGATTTAGGCCCATGTCGGTTGGATAGAAGATATAAGCCTGTGGTAAGATTGAGATGTAAGTTGTAAGCTGTGAGAATGAGATTCGTACTCAGACCTTAGGCCCATTTTTCATAAGATAGAATGTGAAGGTTGATTTGTAGGCTTTAGGTCTATATTCTTGTAAGCATGTGAGATTATCCTTATTCATCCCTTTTTCACACTGGAAGCTCTTAGTTGATTCAAATCTTTTCTCCTTCCCAGCATTCTGGCTTGGCGTCGTGATTCTAGCGGTTGGTTGTTTAAGGGTCTACCTGTTGATTCAAATATTTCTAGTAACAAGGATCATACCCCTATTGCCATTGGAACTAATGGAAAGACGACTGATGAGAAGATCGAGGCACTCTTAAAAGTGGTCCAAGAGTTAGTTCACCAGAAA
>JAESVK010000811.1:690936-738387 GCA_017140935.1 Hamamelis virginiana
CCTTTCGGGTTTTCTACCTAGCGGGCTTTTTTTTTTTTTTTTTTTTCTAAATTGATGAGATGAGCAAACTTAATCCTCTTTTAAAGACAAATAGCCCCGTTTGATAGCGCTCGATTAATGGTGCACAGACCTCACATCTTGGTTCGAATTCTTTTCTTGGGACTATATCTTATTGGGACTAACTCCTCTTCTTTTTCTAAGCCCCGGTGTACCATATTTTCTTTTTCTTGAATGGCTTCGAATGCCAATCATTTCTACTTTTTTTTTTTGGAAGCCCCATTCTTTGGGAGGAGCCCCACCATTGAATCTTCATCGCATGATCTAATCTTTTCTATTAAGACTTTTCCAAATCCTCGCGATCTTTCCCGAGTATAAGTATACTATGGGTTGATTCAATTTGGGAAGAATCTGCCTCTAGTTACTAATCTATCCTATTTCTTCTCTTCAGCTTCATCTTTCTTGACTTCTTCTTAATCTATCTTCAGAATGAATGAGAGGTAGTCACACCACAACGAGACCATCGCAGGACATATTGTCTTTTAACTTAAAAGTTTCTCAAGTTTACTTTAAACATGATACCCGATTGATTTCTTTTTTCTTGTGAGAAAATTGTTGGCCCAATCTTAATTATCTTAGACAAGTCATTTGTCCCTAAACAATTGATTCCAATTAATTCATGTAGGTTGATTGTCCCATATTCCTTTGCTCAACGAGCTCTAGAGAGACATTTTTCTTAAGATTTATATCCATGCCATAAACATCCACAGAGGAAGACCATGCAAAGAAGATGTAGAAGAGAATCTTTTTTATTTTTTTATTTTTGAACTCAAAGGTAAATGACAAAACAAAGAAATCCTAAACAACGGATCACCCTAGTCCCACAAGTGGGCTAGGGAAACACTTATTATTGAAAATGAAAATTGAAATCCTACACTCCTCAAAGAAAGCACAAACAAAAACTTATAAACTACTACTCGGCAGAAACAGCTCTTCATCTTTCATGGGCTTTCACTAAGGTTCTCCGTCAAGGGATCCATTGGAAAGGGGTGAGGTGGTGGGCTCAAGCTAACTGATTGGAGAAATTGGATGGTGAGACAACTTTGCGGTCAATCAGATCTTGGATTTCATGGCGAAGGCGATAGCACTGGTTGGTCGAATGGCCCGGGTATTGATGAAAATTGCAGTACTCATCTCCATTGAAAGATTTGGGTATGGACTTAGGGAGAGGCCTTGGCTCGAGGGGTTGCAAAAGGTTTTCATCTTTCAATATCTCGAGGACTTAATCGAAGGGTTTGCAAAGTTCGGCAAACTGGCGAGATTGATGTGAAGGCAATGTAGGTGGGATAATGGTATTGACTTCATCGCTTGACTCTTCCTAAAAAATGGTTTGTTGTCTTTTGAGAGATGGTTCGACTTCAATGGCTCTTTTAGTAAGGGCGTCTTCGACTTGGGTTCCAGCCCCAACAAGAGCTTTAAAATTGGGGAAGTACTGTGCAAACAGATACTTTTAGTATATGGGTAATAAGCTCTTGAGTACCATCTGGATTTGTTCTTCATCGGCTGGTCGGTTGATCATTTGAGAGGCCTTAGCCCTCTACCTCATAATAAAAGCTGAGAAGGTCTCATAGGGTTCTTGCTTAGTTGTTTCCAAATCACGACGAGTGATATCAATTTCTGTATTGTACTGATAGTGGCTAATAAACTCAATGCAAACGTCCTCCCACGTCTTTATCTTAGACTCATCCAAGTGTAAGAACCATTTCAAAGCAGATCCGGCAAGCGACTCATGAAACATTTGGGCTAGTAGCTCATCATCGGCCCCACGGGGATGCATGGCTCTTACATACATCTTCAAATGGATCTTAGGACAACACATCCTATCAAACTTTTCCAATTCCGGCATCCTGAAGTGGCTGGGTAAGCGGGCTTTCAGGAACAAGGAAAGCGAGGTCATGCCCATCAAGTCATCAGACCTTCGGAATCCTTTAAGGGCTTTTTCCAATGCTTCAATCCTTTTATTCAGGAGAATGGGCTCTTTAACGAGGTATGAATGATTTTTGGGTTGAAGATTCTCATCTAGGTCCATGGGCTTAACGGATTCAAAGATGGGCTTAGGCTTAAGGGATGATTCTCCTATTTCAGCCCCATTCTTTTCAGATAGATCTTGGGTTGCTTTTAGGGCTAGAAAATCGTCGGCCATTTGAGCTAGGGCTTCAATTCTTTCCTTGGAGGACATGGTTATGGCAGCAGCAGTAGGGGAAACCTCGTCGTTGTTAGCCATATCGGAATCAACAGATGAATCAACACTTAACCCAAGCCCACTAGAGTCAATGATCCAAGCCAGTATGCTCTAAAAAGAGAAGAAAATTTTGAAATCAATTTAAAGCCCATGATTGCTTTTTGAAAAAGAATGATATTTTACAAAACTCACAAAGCTTCTACTTTCTAGGATATTCTTTTAAAAAGGATGAAGGTTCACACTAAAAGCACGTGAGATGGATTAGGGAATCTTAGGGAAAGAAGCCTCTAGTAAAGACACTCAGAATGAACAGATATAGAACCTGGGCTTAAAGTCCTCACAATTCTCACTTTCTACCTCTACAAGGTCCACAGACATATGGGGATCACTTGGTAGCATAGCACTACAATGGGCCAAGTCCCACAAACAATGGGGCAAGCCCCTGATTGGCACTCTAATATCGTAGGAGACTTTCCCAAAGGTAACAAAAGAGGAATAGACCTAATTGCCCTACAATCTATGGGTTCTACACTTATCTTGCTCAAACATGTAAGGGCAATCGAGGAAAATTCGGCTGCATAACCCTAGCATCGGGGTAAGTGGAAAGCTGAAAGGTATATGGACTATACTTCTGATGGGTACCCTAAACAGAGATGAATAATGGTCAAGGACCACTAAACTTTCGAGATCATGGGCCTAAGGCCCGCAAAAAGATCACTTCCTAACCACAAGGCCACCAAACGGGCACAACAAATCGGTAGCAAAATACTACAATGGGCTTGGGCCCAGGAACAAAGAAAGGATAAGGACTATACCTTTGGCAACTACCCCAACCTTTAGGACACTTTCCTTATGGGTTAAGAGTATTCATCGAAGGTGCAGACCTAAGGATCCTACTCTAGACCATGGGCCTAAAGCCCACGCGAATCTCACTTTCAATCTACAAAGCCCATAAATGGACAAACGGTCTAAAAGCATAGGCTGAAAGCCCACACACTAATCTCACCTCAAACACTCTCACATTCTATCCTATGAAGATGGGCCTAAAGCTCACGTCTCGAACTCACCGCAGACCTATACCTTCTATCCAAAGGACATGGGCTTAAAGCCCACGTCTCACGTCTCACGTCTTCTCCTAAGACTCACAAATCAATACCACCATTTGGGCAACGTAACATTACCACAGGCCTAAGCTCATGAACCTATAGGGTATTAGTCTTTATTAGGTACCTTGACTCTTTGAGGACACATCCCTTAAGAGTTTAGGGCATTTCATAAAGGTCTAGTTCTATAGATCCAGGTTCTAGTGGTTCTACACACTTCACAATCAAGGCTCAAACAAAACCGGGAGGTAAATCCGGTAGCATAACATTACAATAGTGTGTGACCAGGTGATGTAGGGTATGTGTCCTAGAGACAATCTATATGGACTAATGCAAAGGGTAGGCTGAGTGTCCCTTACTCGCTCGGTCCAATCGATATACCTAACCACATGTGACATCAGGAATGCCGCGTGGGTCCAACAGTACGTGATTGGTCCGTTTGATATACCCGTGGATTTCATTATTCTACACTCCTCCGTACGTGCAGGCTCGTTTGGGCTTGTTTTAAGTCCAAATTTGACGATTCAAGCATCGAAACAATCGTGATTCGATTCTTCATGTTTTAAGAAGTGTTTGAAGTGAAAATGCATTGACCAAGGTCAAAGGTTTAGGAAAAAGTCGACCGATTAGCTGTTTAGAGCCTGCCGGGCCCAAATTAGGGCTTTGAAATTTGCTAACCGATTGCTTTCGAAATCATTTCTTCTTCTTGAAACAAGTTTTAAAATGTTTTAGGAAAGTGTTTTGAAGCCTTTGAAGGCTTTGGTTTCATAAAAATATCGAATCCCGGTCGCTTCCGGTCGAAACCCTAATCTGGGCTTTGAAAGGGCCTTTCGAGCCTTGAGAGCCAGATGTGAGCCAGAAGACTCAACAGGCCTTGCCACTGATCAACTTAGCTACCAAACACACCTTAAATATCTTTGCCAAAGCCTCGAGGCCATTTGAGACAAGATCGACAGTCATTCAGGGCTTTTGTGATTCAAATGACAAAACTGCCCTTCAGTCACAAAAGACCTTATTTTCTATCAAGCCTGGCTCAGAATGTCATGAAATTTTGCAGGGATGCTCCTAGACTCTCTAAAAACCTAATGCAAAAAGAACCGACTCAATCTGACCTAAAAATACACATGTGATAATGACATCTACCTAATTACCCACAAAGGGTAAAACTGGGAACTTAGGGTTTTGACACCCTATTTCACCTCTAATCATAGGCAACCATTCATGACCATACTCATGGTCAAAAATGGATGTCTACACTAGTCAGTAGGCTCTCAAAGAAAGGTTTGAAGCTATAGATCCTTGTGTGGATTTATTGACAGAAAGAAAGGGGAGGTTTAGTTTCTATGTTCTTTGCCCTGAAAAGTCTTGTGAAGCCGAGATGACAAAGATTGAACCCATTAGATCTAATGCTAGAACCAAGAAAGCCTTTTCCAAGACTGGAACTAGCCAATGGGAATTGCGAAAAAGATATGAGGCCGAAGATCCCGAAGTAGGCCTGTTAGGGGAATCTAGTGGGAAGTTCGACTTCTATGTCCTTTACCCTAAGATGAAGAAGTCCACCTTTGAAAAGTCCACCTTTGAAGAACCCATTGCTCCTTCTGGTTGGGGTGATGACATTGACTCACTTAAAGAAGACATTCATGTGGCCCAGGTTGAACCCGAAGATCCAAACCTCATCTGTTTTGAGAAAGCTAGCCAGAGTGTCCTCAAGAAGTATTTCACAACTAAAGTCATCCATATGAATGGGAACACACATCACCGAACTGTCTATCCAAGGCAACCATGGGTCACTTAGTATTTCAGATCAAGTTCGACTTCTGCCAAATCTACCATAGATGATGGGTCAGAGAATGAGATTGATATCATAGAGTGGGAAGATTTGATGAACACACCCGAAGAGATAGCATATATTTGGGCCAGTGATGAGGAAGATGTTAGCCATGTCACTAGAGGAGGTCGTCATTTCAAACTCGCCAACTTGGAATCCGACAATCCTTGGGTAGAATTAGAAAGATCTCAACGCACTGAAGTTCAAAAGGAAGAGGAAGAGATACTGAAACAGCTCAAGCGTACTCAAGCCAACATCACCATCTGGGGACTTTTAATGGCTTCTCAAAAGCACAGGCAGACAGTACTCAGACTACTCAACCAAGTTCAGATTCCCATCGACACTTCACCTGAGGGTTTAGTCAGTCTGGTCAGTCCAGTTCAGCATGGGCAGTCAATATCCTTCACAGAGTCAAACCTTCCAAAGAAAGGACCTCATCATTTGCAAGCTTTGTATGTCACGGTGGATACTATGGGCAAGAGAATTCCTACAGTGTTGATAGATAATGGGTCAGCCTTGAACGTATGTCCTCTCAGCACTGCCACTTCCTTGGGCATCGAACCGTCAGAATTCAAACCGTCAGGGCAAACGGTGAGAGCATACGACAACACTCGAAGAGAAGTAGTTGGGATTGTCACTTTATCTCTAGCTATTGGGCCTGTAGAATTCCAAGTCGATTTCCAAGTACTAGACGTGCCTGCCTGTTTCAATCTTCTACTTGGTAGACCTTGGATTCATCCAATAGGGGTTGTGCCTTCTTCCCTCCATCAGAAGGTTAAGTTCCCCTACAAAGGTTCAGTAGTGACATTGAAGGGAGATTCTGAGATCACTCCTACCCGTGTACCTATCTGTGAGATCAAGCCAGAGATCAAAGAAGTACTATTAACAGGCTTTGAATACATACAGTGTGTAGAGGTTGAACCAGGATGTAAAGAGAAGATGGTGCTAGACTGTAGTCCATATAGGAACATGCAAGTGGGTCAGATCATGAAGAATATGGGCTTCTTTCCAGGAATGGACTTAGGTCGTCGTCATCAAGGCACGCCTGATTCTATCAAGTACCCCTCAGCAATCTACCCTTTCGGATAGGCTTATCAAAGTACCAAAGTTGACAGAAAAGAGATGGCACAGAAAAGAAGAGAAAGACAGCTAGCTAAAGAAGAAGGACGAGTCCCTAACCTCACTCTGAAACCTTACCGGCACACTCTGAATGGGGCTTTTGTCAAAGAAGGGGATGATTTCCCTTATTGTGGGTTCCCCGAGCCCATTTACCTTGAAGATCAGAAAGCTAGAGTTCCTGGGTTCGAAATCTTCTTCAACACACCATTACCTCTCTCTCCAACTACCATCACAGCTGAAAAGCATGCAGAGTTTGACTGGGTCGACCATATGGATGAAGTCGCCATAGGGGCTATGTTCAAAGAGATCGCCTGCATCGAAGAGCATGTTCGCAAACCCGATCTTATTCACCTCATTGAAGAAACCTCCAATCCATTGACCAATTGGAGCCTTAAGTATGAGCCTCGAGTTGAAGACTCAGTCATGGAAGATTCACTACCATCAGATGATAGCTTGTAGGATTTCTATACTTTCTTTCTATAGGATTGTAGAATAGAACTCTTGTTTTTCCATTTTCAATAAAACCATCCCTCTTCTGTTAGGAGGCGAATGATAGCTTAGTTTTGCTATCCCACTTTCTTCACGATTAATAAAGTATTCATTTTTCTTCATTCTTTGCATTTGCAACTTATCTCTTCTTTCTTCTATGAGCATATATGGCATGAATATAGATCCTAGAGAGGGTGTTCCCCTTGAGTTTGAACAACGAAAGGAAATGGAACATGCTCGACCCAATGTGGATGAATTAATATCAGTTAATTTAGGATCTGATGAATCGCCTAAAATAATTAACATTGGGGCAACTCTGTCACCACAAGAACAAGAAAAGTTGGTAGGATTGTTGAAAGAAAACATAGAAGTTTTTGCATGGTCGTACAAGGATATGCCAGGAATAGACACCGACATAATACAACACTTTATCCCTACTAATCCGGGGGTTAAGCCAGTTAAGCAGAAGTTGAGAAGAATGAAGGCAGAGTGGGCACTGAAAATCAAGGATGAAGTAGTAAAACAGATGAACGATGGATTTCTCAAAGTAGTGGAATACCCCGAGTGGTTAGCTAACATTGTGCCGGTGCCTAAGAAGGATGGGAAGGTTAGAATGTGTGTAGACTTCCGAGATTTGAACAAGGCATGCCCTAAAGATGATTTTCCGTTGCCACACATAGATATTCTGGTAGATAGTACCGCTGGTCATGCTCTGTTATCCTTCATGGACGGGTTCTCAGGTTATAACCAGATAAAGATGGCCCCTATAGATATGGAGAAAACCTCTTTCATTACTCAATGGGGGACCTTCTGTTATCGAGTTATGCCCTTTGGCCTAAAGAACGCCGGTTTTACCTATTAGAGGATGGCAACCACTTTATTGCATGATATGATTCATAAGGAAGTGGAGGTATATGTGGATGATATGATCGTGAAGTCTAAGGATCGAGAAAGCCATTTTGAAGCTCTAGGCAAGTTCCTTCAAAGAATTAAGCAATTTAACCTGAGATTTAATCCTCAAAAGTGCGCCTTCGGAGTAACTGCGGGGAAATTGCTGGGATTTATGATCACTCAAAAAGGAATAGAGGTCGACCCAGGAAAGATTAAAGCCATCACGGAGATTCAGCCGCCAAAGACAGATAAGGAGATTCGAGGATTCTTAGGCAAAGTTCAGTTCATCAGTCGATTTATAGCATAGCTGACCATGATTTGTGAGCCTATCTTTAAGCTTCTTGAGAAGGATGTGCCCACGAAATGGAATGACGCGTGTCAAGAGGCCTTTGAAACTATCAAGAGGCACTTGAGCAATCCACCAATATTGGTTCCCCCGCGGCAAGGTGAGCCTTTGCTACTTTATCTAGCACTCACTGAAACTGCGATGGGAGCTATGTTAGCTCAGTATCTCCCAGAATCTCGAAAAGAGAATGTGGTATACTATTTGAGCAAGAAGATGACTGATTATGAGGTTAAATATGACGCATTAGAAAAGACATGTATGGTATTGGTGTGGGTTACCCAAAAGCTCCACCATTACATGCTGTCTTTCCAAGTGCAACTCATTAGTCGCATGGACCCCCTGAAGTACTTATTGGAGAAGCCAGTGTTATCTTATAGGACAGCCCGTTGGTTATTGCTATTATCAGAGTTCGACATTCAATATGTGGTGCAGAAATCAGTAAAAGGGAGAGCAGTGGCAGAGTTTCTAGCAGAACATCCATCGTCAGTAGAAAGACCATCTGAGTACCAGTTTCCCGACGAAGAGATTCTAGAAGTAAGTAAAGAGCCTTGGAAAGTTTTCTTTGATGGGGCTTATAATAAGAGAGGATGTGGAATAGGCATGTTGTTAGTTACACCAGAGAATAACTTGATACCATTATCTGTCAGGTTATCCTTTGATGCTACTAATAATATAGCTGAGTATGAAGCCTGTATCCTAGCATTGGAAGCTGCCTTGGAATTGGGTGTGAAAGAATAAGAAGTATATGGGGATTCCGCCTTGATCATATGTCAAACTAGAGGAGAGTGGAAGACTATGGATAAGAAGTTGTTACCCTACCATGAGTACTTAGAGACTTTGGTGAAAGAATTCCATCGAATTGATTTCTTTTATTTGTCTAGGTTAAAGAAAGTTTGCGGATGCCTTAGCCACTCTAGCATCCATGGTAGATATCCCTAAAGATGAAGGTGTAACTCCTTTCATTATTGAGTCCCGAGAAGAACCTGCCTACTGTTGTGTTATCCAAAAAGGAGAGCCGAATGATGGAAAACCGTGGTATTATGACATTCAGCAGTTTGTAGAAAAAGGAGAATATCCGAAAGAGGCGTCATCTGTAGACAGAAAGACCATAAGGAGGTTAGCCAGTCAGTATATTCTGTGTGGGGGAAGTTGTACCGGAGATCACATGACGGAGTGCATCTGTTATGCGTCAATGAACAAGAAACTGAAAGAATAGTGTTGGAAGTACATGAAGGGGTTGGGGCTCCGCATATAAATGGATACATGCTAGCTAAGAAGATCGTGAGACTAGGGTATTATTGGTCAACCATGGAAAGGGATTGCCATCTACATGTCAAGAAGTGTCACAAATGTCAAGTGTTTGCAAGTGGAAAACATCAACCTTCGATGCCACTCACTACCATGTCTTCGCTATGGCCATTTGCAACATGGGGCATAGACATTATTGGCAAGGTAACCCCTACAGCATCAAATGGACACGAGTACATCTTGGTCGCCATAGATTACTTCACTAATTGGGTAGAAGCTGCGTCCTACAAGACATTGAATGTCAAGCAAGTAGCAAAGTTTATACAGAATAACATCATCTACCGGTATGGAGTGCCCCACGAGTTCATCTCTGACAATGGACAACATTTCCGAAAAGAAACCGAAGCACTCTTACAAAAGTATAGTATCAAGCATCACCGTTCATCTCCCTATAGACCATAAACGAATGGGGCTGTCGAAGCAGCAAATAAGAATCTCAAGTCAATCCTGAAAAAGACCACCGAGACTTACAATGACTGGCATGAGAAACTACCATTAGCACTGTGGGGATATCGTACTTCCATTAGATCATCGACTGGGGCTACACCTTTTTTGCTCGTATATGGAATGGAAGACCAATGGCCGTCCACCTAGGGACGTCCAACCGTCCATGAAGGACGGCCAGCCGTCCTAGAGTGGATGGTCATCGATTTTTTTTTGCCAAAAAATGTAAAAATCACAGTATTTTCCCTGCCAGGACTCTTCCAAGCCCTGCCATGTGTCCAATTCGGCCATGAGGGCTTTTGGATGAGTATGAACACCTTGGAAGACTGATTTTGAACCCTTGGATCATTCCTAGGAGATTTAAACTCAGACATTGATCAAACTTAGGCCTCCCTATAAATAGAGGACCCTGATATCAGTTACAAGACACAGAATAAGCTTTAGAGAGCTAGCTTGGAGAGTAGAGGCTTGAGCAATTGCACAAGCTTCCCCCATAGCACTCTAGCTTAAGTTTTAAAGTTTTTGAGGTCCTTAGAGTCCTTAGAGAGAAGGCTTGGAGCTTAAAGAGAAGGCTTGAAGCTTGAAGGCTTGAAGGCAGAGGTTAGTAGTTTCTTTTCTGTTCTTTTTCTTTTTTAATCATGTTAGGTTAGGTTCTTATTCTCTTAGTATGTATAAGGTTTAGTTTATTGTTAGTATACATAGGATATAGTTTATTATTAACATGCATAGTTTAAGTTTTATATTAGTTTGCATAATAGGCAAGTTTGTTTTTTTAATATGCATGCATATTTCTCTCTCTTCTTCTCTTCTTCTCTTCTTCTTCCATTCTTATATTATCATACCATATTAGGATTAAAAGTTAGGATTAGATACTCATATTTAGAATATATTTTTAGTATGCATGATAGAAGTTTGAGTCTTTTTCCATGTTAGTGTCCATGTTAGGGAATGCATGTTATTTATAACTTTATTCTTATTATGTCTTTTAAATATTGATGCTTGGGATGATATACAAATTGTGTTCGAGGGAGCATGCAAAGGTAAGTCTATTCCCTTGTGTTAATTAGAATGAACATGATTTGAGTTTATGGTATTTTATGCATGTCATCATTAGGTTGCATTTAATGCATTTTTCACCATTTTTTATTCATTGTTTTTAGAGTTTTAAATACGCTTCAAGATTACTTTCAAATTTGTCCATGGATTTAAAGTAACCTAAAAGTGCATTAAAACTCATTTTTTAGGCTTAAATCAACTTAGAAATATATCTAGGTTCCCATAGCTAACTTAGATTGCATTTAGGGCATTTTCATACATTGATTACTTTCTTTAGTTGCATTTTTATTCATTCTCCAGAATTTTCCAGCATGCATTATTTTGATATTTAGGATTATTTAGATGACTTTAGGATGTAGTTAGGGACTTCTAGGTTAGGGGAGCCACTTGGCTTCACCTAGGACTCCCCTTTGTTGTAAAAAAACTACATCCAAAGAGGAGTTTTGGCTTATTTAAGAGTTAATTTTTGAGAGTTTTTAAATGAAAATCAAAGAAGTTGTTTTGGGATGAAACTCCCATTTTGAAAGATGAAGTATTTTAAACAAACACCAACTCTCGAAGATAGAGTCTTAGATAAGGTAGAACGCCTTCAAGGATATAGTTCATTATAATAGGAGAGTCCTAGGGTAATCGAACTACGTGGACTTTGATCTTTGTCAAGCAATTGATAAGGTACGTAGGCAGCCAATAGGGCACAAGTCCAATCTTAGGTTGACTTCTAGTCTCCTAAGATCCTTAGGACTGTGTATACTTTTGTACTATATATTATTATTATTTAGTATTATATATCATATTTTGTGGTTGATTAGATATACTAGCAATGTTTTGAAAAGATTTTGATAAAGCCCAAACTTAATTAGGAGACCTTTAATTAGGGCGAAGTGGGTGCCTACAAGGAGTTCCTTGGAACCTTCCCACTTCGTAACCTAGCCCCCGAATCCAACTTTGATTCGAAAGACCATGCTTTTCCAAAATATGGGGTCAATGTTTTATTTAAAATAAAACTCTTTTCGTGGTTTCCTTGTACCCTAAAAATAAGGTGGCGACTCCTAGTTTTTTTTTTACAAACTCTCATCCCTTTTTCAAAATCCCTAGCTTGAGTGGATAATAGAGAATGATAAATGTGGATAATAGAGAAGGATAATAGAGAAGGATAAATCGAGACGGATAAACATAATCTTTTCTTCTTTTTCTTTTCTTCTATGATTATGGATTAGGTGTTTTATGTGTTAGTATGCATGATAGGAATTATTTTATAGGAATGCATGTTTAAGTCTTTTATGTTAGTAATCATATTAGGATGTTAGTTTCTTTGAGTTTAGCATTAACATTGTTCTTATCATAAATTATTTTCATCACTTGGAATGATTTGATTGACATATAAAATGTGTTCGAGGGAGCATGCAAAGGTAAGTCTCTTCCTTGTGATTAAATGAGTTATGAGAAGTATGATTATGATGCCATGTTTTGATAATAGTTTTAGTATGCATATTAGGCTGCATGTTAGTCATTTTTACTTTTCTTATTTGTTATTTTCATGACCTTTAATGCATTTTAAAAGGTATGTTCAAATCTGTCCATGAATTGAAAATACCTTTAAAGTGTATTAAATATCATTTTTTAGGCCTAAATTAACTTAGAAACATGCCTAGGTTCACATAGAATAACTAGATTGCATTTATGACATTTTTTCATGCATTGTTAGTATTGTTTGGTGCATTTTTTGTTTATTTTATTTAAATTCCAGCAAACATGTATTTAATATTTTAGGTGTTTAGACTAACCTTGGATTAGTTAGAAAACCTAGGATTAGGGGGGTCACTTGACCCCACCTAGGATTCCCCTTTGTTGTAAAAATTACATTAGATTTAGGATTCTAGTGAGTTTAGGATCCTATCTTTGAGAGAATTTCCAAAATTAATGTTTTATCAAAATTAATCCACAATTCATTGAATCCTAATGAAATTGGAACTCTGAATTTGATTTGGAATGAAATTCCACCATTTGAAAGGATTTGATTCGGGATAGAATTCACACTTTTGAAAGAATTATAATTTGATAAGAATTGTGTTTTAAAAGGAGTTCCAAACTTTAGAAGTCTATTAACTAAAGATGATTTTTTTTAAAAGAATTTCAAACTAATAAAAACTCTCGAAGATAGAGTCCTGGATGAGATAGAATGCTAATGATAGTATAGTTCATTACAATATGAGAATCCTAGGTAATCGAACTACGTGGACTTTGATCCTTATCAAGCAATTGGTAAGGTACATAGGCAGTCAATAGGGCGCAAGTCCAATCTTAGGTTGACTATAAGTCTCCTAAGGTCTTTAGAATTGTGTATACTTTTGTGTTATCTATTAGTATTATTATTATTATTCATATTTTGTGGTTGATTAGATAAATAGTATTGTTGTGATAAGATTTTGATAAAGCCCAAACTTAATTAGGAGACCTTTAATTAGGGCAAGGTGGGTGCCTACAAGGAGTTCCTTGGAACCTTCCCACTTCGTAACCTAGCCCCCGAATCCTACTTTGGTTCAAAGACTTGCCTTTTTCCTAAAATATGGAGTCAGTGTTTTATTGAAAATAAAACTCTTTTTGTGGTTTCCTTGTTCCCTAAAAATAAGGTGGCGACTCCCAGTTTTTTACAAATTCTTATCCTTTTTCAAAAACCCAATCTTGAGTGGATAATAGAGAAGAATAAACGTGGATAATAGAGAAGGATAATAGAGACGGATAATGAATAATCCACAATCCACGATGATTCAAAAGTGAATAAAAGCCTCTCGATCCCTCGGTCGAGATGGCTAGTTCTCATCATGTTTTGAAAATTATTCTCTCTCTTAAGCCAATATTAGTTCTTGATTTTGAAAGATAATAGTGAGTGCTCATTGTTGTAATCATCTACTCTTGAAGGAGCTACTCTTTATACACTCTTTATTCATCTTGTAATCTTGTGAGATTGTAAGGGTTGTGTGAATCCCTTGTGGGTGAGTGTCTTCCACTTTTGAAAGAAGACAACTTGTAAATGTTTCTCCACCTTGAAGGAGTGATCCATAGTGGATTGTGAAATCCTCAAGACGGAGCTCTTGAGGGGTGGATGTAGACGGAGATCGAACCACGTTAAAATCTTGTGTTTGAATCTCTCTAACTCTTCTCCTGCTTTTATATTTATTTACTTGTTTTATATATTGGTTAGTTGTGATTCATATTCTATATTTTGTTCATCTTCAATTAAATTTATTTGAACCAAAATTTTAAATTGGATTTTATTTTATAAAGTTTGCTATACTCTATTCACCCCCCTCTAGAGTATATTTTGGGCCAACACAATCATATGCCATTAACTTGGCTTATTGAGTATTTTTATTGCACTTGTTCATTTAATAATACTGGTCTTATGTAAAATTAGTTTTAATGTTGATTTTTTACTTTTTGTAGGAAAACATGTCAAATATTTCATTTTGGAAACTCTTGGAGATCAAGTGATAGTGTTATACATGCTAGGAGCTTGGTTCGAGGTGGATTTAATGTACCAAAGTTGATATAAAAATGTTAGAAGGCATTTGGAGACTTTTGGAGCTGTGCAGTTTTTTACCGACGAAAACTTACAACTTCAAATAGTTATATCTCGCTTATTCGGACTTCGATTTCGATAATCGTTATATGCCCAGAAAGCTTGAGAAATCTAATTTCAGAATGGCTTTCTCATGATCAAATTCAATTTGGAAGACTGTCTATTGATATAAGTTCTATCGATAGAACTTTGGCTATCAATAGAAAATGTTGGCTATCGATAGAAAATAGGTTCTGACCTCATTTTTTATGTAATTAGCAAGTTCTATCGATAGCCACTCTTTGGCTATTGATAGAGAAGCCGAGAATCGAGATTTTTGGGGGTTTTTAGTGACTTTTGATGAGTATTTTAGGATTTTATTTGGTAATAGGTTTGCTGAACCTATTTAAAGGGTTTTAGGTTCCCACTTGGGCAACCACCTTGGGGGATTAGCATCCATTCATCTCCATTTCTCTATCTACCTCTTTTCTCTTTCTCTCTTAGGGTTTGTTCTTGGAAGCTTGGGATGAAGGATTCCCTCCATTCAAATCTTTCCATGGGCGAATAGATCATCACTCTTGGGTTGTAGATGAAGCTTTTCTCAAATAACATGTGTATATTGCTTTGAGTTGGGTTTTTATGGGTATTGATGATGATTGTACAACCTTGAGAGATTGTATTAATAACAATTCATCCTTTAACTGTTTTTATCTATTCAAATGAGTTTGTTTTCTGTAATTGCAAATTCAATGGTTGTGCAATGATATTTATTAAATGTGTTTACATATGCTTTGATGCGTCATGCTTCATTTAGATGGTTTGTGCAAGTTTAGTTTAATTTAGTTTGGTTAGTTTGGAGCTTGACCGGCCATGTTTTATTTGGATGATTCATGCATGATGTATGTATTCATAATATTTTATGGAAATATGTTTGTATTATGTTTGGGTGTTTACATTTTGTGTGGATGGTTTATGCATGCTAGTCTAAGGTGTGGCAATTCCAGTGACAATCCATGTTTTTTGAATGTTTCACACTTGCATGATATATTCGTGGTCTATAGTGTTATTGAGCTTGTACGTAGCTTGATGCATCTTCATCATTTATGCCTATAAACCCTAAATCAACTCAATGATGCATTTTACAAGAGTGTAGGTGGATTCGAAATCCCAAGAGTTTCTCCGCTTTATAGTTTCTTTATATTTAATTGCATTATTTACTTTATTTGTTTAATTCAAAAAACAACAACCAATCAATCATTTATTCTTTAAGTAATTTGGAATTAACCAATAAATTTTATACAACTCAGCCTTTGATCCCTGTGGACGATACCCGTGCTCAATCGCTATCTCAACGGATTGAGGTTAGAGCATGCATTATTTATAAATTTAAATATTGATTGTTAACAAGGAATAACCTCCCTTGTTTAGCACGATCACTAGACAACATAGTTGTGTAAAGTGCAACTTATAACAATATCGTTCCTGTCATTCTTGAACTTAGACAGAGCTTGAATAATTCAACAGAAAGAGAGAGTTAACCAACTCAACACAATAAGGGAGACTTGACTTATTATATAGGAAATATATAATAATGGTTAAAAAATGTTAGATTGTTAGTAAGATCACTTAGATGGGAGAAAATCAAGTAATCAATGTTATTAAAAAATGGTTAAAAATGTTAAAATTGATGGGAGGGACATAAAAGTTAGGAGATCATTAATAATTTAAATTCTATATTATATATAATAGAATATATAAAATATAATTTATAAATGATATAAAATAATATGCTTTCAATATAAAATTTATATTAGCAAGGAGGGGAATTCTTGCGAGGCGGGGCAGGGCATTGTAAACCCGTCTTCGTCCCGTACCTCGGCGAGGTAAATAATTATAACCTTATACCTTGAAAAATTCAAAAATAACCTGCTCTTATAGGGGCGGGAGGGGCGAGTCCCCGCGGGTATGGGACAAATTGCTATCCCTACCTATAGAGGTAAGAAACCTCTCCTAACCTAGGGTTTCTAAACTACACTTAACTTAATTGTATCTAGAGGCTAATCCAACCTAAACTAGGGTTAATTGTGTTCCCAAACATGTTTCTAAATTAAAATATAATTCTGGACAGCAACTTAAATATATAAAAACATGCTGGAAATAAATGCTAATGCATGCTTAAAAATAAAAGACTCTACCCTAATGATTTCTACGGTACCTAGGTGCAATTTCTATGTTAAAAACCCTAAAAAAACACTTAAAATATGGTTTAAAAGCCTATTTAATATTCTGGAAAAAATATTAAATATTCTTTAAACCATCTTTTGAACATTCTAATCATCCTAAAAATTATGAAAAATACTAACAAATGCAATCCTATATGTTAATATGCAAAACTATTTAAGGAAATATGCAAAAAGTGACCTTAAGTGCATGTCTCAAAATTAAGCTATCATGCGAGCTAACTACTATGCTTTTTAATATGCTTATATCAAGAAAAATAAAGAAACATATGATAATTAATGTAAACACAAGGGAAGGGACCTACCTGATCATGTAAAGCTCCCTCGTCCACAATTTTATATTACACAACCAACTCACATATCTCATGCTAACTTTATCATTTTAAACATAAAACATATATCAAAACCCTAATCATACATTAAAATAATAAATCCTATCATGCTTTCTAACATGCTAACATAAAATAACATGCTTAATTACTAACATGAAATAACAACTATCATGCATAAAATAACAATGCATGCATGCTAACCCTAATATGCAACTTCTACCATGGACAACCTAATCATGCAACTACTATGCAAATCTAATATGCAATGCTATAATGCAAACCCTAATTCTAACCATGCTTTAAGATTTAAGAAGAAGAAGAGAAACCCTAGTATGCTACTAGAATGAACTATCATGTTTCTACTTAAATAAAAAGAAAGGTAGAAGAAGAATAAACTAGAAAACATCAAAAATTATAAAGCCTAGCTAGCATGCTTCTATGCTATTGAATTATTGAAAAAAAAAAAAGAGAAGATAAGAGAGACTTACCTCTAAAACTGTTGGAATTCTTCCTTTAACCACTTCAAACAAGACTCCAAAAGTTCTCCAAAAAATTCAATGTCTAAAACCCTAAGCTAAGGACCCTATTTATAGACTTTTGGCTCAAGCATGGATGATTATGATTAAATTTAATCCAAATGATCCAAGGGTTCATATTGAGTCTCTCAAGGGTGATAGTAATCAGAGTTGTTAAAAAAAAAAAAAAAAAAGAAATCGGATTAAAAGTGGATAGAGTCCAAAAAATATAAAAAACTCGGAGTTTTAGTCGAAGTTGGCAAAACTGGGCTGATGGCCGTCCAAGCCTAAGTCTGTTAGCCATCCAGCCTAGGATGGTTGACCATCTTAGCTTGGACGGTTATTAGAACCATATCCTAAACTGACTCAAATTCGAGTCTTTTTGGGACTCTTCGACTTATTTTTGCCATATCTTTTTCATTTTTTATCCAAATTCGATGATTCAAAAGCCAAAACGCAGAACTTCATCCTCTATGTTTTAGAAGGGTTTGGGACTGAAAATCATTGACTAAAGTCAAAGAGATGGGTTAAACCAAGCTGGTTAGCTGTTGTAAGCCATTTTGACTCAATTTAGGGTTTGAAAATCCACTAACCAATTGGCTTAGAATTAAAATATCACTTCATGAAACATGTTTTGAAAATCATTTTAAAAACATTTTATAGTTTTAAAAACATTAATTTTGGAAAAATAATTGACCATGGTCAAATTAGGTCAAAACCCTAGAGATAGTCATTTCACCACTATGAACCATTATGAGCCAAATCACTCTCAAAGAATACCAATTCTCGAATCAATTCTTTAATTATACTCTAAACATCTATACAAATCCAATGAAACAAATCGGGATGAATTCGAAGGTCATTCGGAAATTATGCAAGAAAAAGGACAACTCTATGCTTAATGTCGTAAAAGTTCTATTTACTTATCAAGCTTCGATCGGAATGACACAAAATTTGACATGTACATCATAGACTCCCTAGAAACTAAATGTAAAAGGAATCACTCGATTTCGATACAAAAACTTACATGAAATGATAGCCTAGCCTTTATCTACCTATAGAAAATGGTAATTTATGAAACTAAAGTTTTAAAGCCTATTCCTCCAAAAATGATTGGTTGTTTTCGACCAATGGGACATGGAAAAGATGACTTACATCTCATAAGTAAAAATTGGGGTGTTTATAGGTGTGTTTTCACTGTGTTGCTATATTTGGGTTTTCACTGAGTTTTGGAGGAAAATGATAGAGAAGTATTTGAGTTTTCAAAGAGTTTGGGAGGAAAAGTGTAAAAAAAAAAAAAAAAAAAAAAAAAACCCCTCATAGGCATAGTGAAAACCCTAAAAAGTGTAAAGACAGTGAAAATACAAGGACAATGAAATTACTCTTTAGGATAGTGAAAATGCAAGGATAGTGAAAATGTACACATGACTGTGAAAATAAAAGACTGTGTATTATGACGACTTTTCACATTAAACTTTTCTTAGCTAGAATCTTTCTCCAATTTCTCCTTTATATATATATATATATATATATATATATATATATGAACAACGATTAGCTGCAGTCCGGACTGCAAGTGGGCTGCACGGCCATTTGGCCGTGTTCTGGTGGTCGGTTCCAAATTCCGACCGTTGGATATGATGTTCACTCCCTGCATGCCACTCCTGCAAAAAATCATGCCGATCCGACGGTTGAAATTTTGTAAAACCAGCCTTAAACACAAATGAAATTTATATATAGTCTTTGGTAATTTCAGTCTGCTTAAGGTAGGTTTTACAAAATTCCGACTATCGTATCGGCATGATTTTTTGCAGGCGTGGCATGCAGGGAGTGAGCATCATATCCAACTGTCCAAAATTGGAACCGACCAGCGGAATACGGCCAAATGGCCGTGCAGTCCACTTGCAGTCCGAATTGCAATTGATCGCTGTTATATATATATATATATATATATATATATATATATATGAACTAACACCATGAAGAAGTGGGACACTAATGGCACATGACACCATTTTATTTGAGGGCCACATAAAAGGGAGAGGAAAACGGAGCAGAGGATCTCGACTCCATAAAAGTTGCATACTTGCATGACAAGCTGAGTGAAGTAAATTGAAAAAATTTTGCCAACAAAAAAAAAAAAACAAAGGAGTAAATAGGAAAAAAAATTAAAAACCGTAAATCAAAGAAACCACATCCTCTTCCTTCGACCCTCTCTCTCTCTCTCTCTTCCTGTCTCCTTCCCTCTCTCACGAACACACGCAGATACATGCGGACTCATATATAGTCTGTTTGGCGGCTGCCACTGCTTCTCTCTATTCTCTCTCTGGACCATTATAATGGCTTCTGCCAAGGTCAGCGATCTCTCTCTGTTTCCGTCTCTCTCTCTCTCTCTCTCTATATATATATATATATATATATACACACACACACACACATATCATTTTCATATTATCAAGAGCTTAGAAACGCATGTACCAATTATGATAATAATCATATGCCTTTCACTTATTCTATTAGAAGTCTTGTTTTGGTATACATTATTATACTGTCGATGCTTTGACGTCCCACATTCTGTATTATGATATTGCTGCTGTTCGTTTTCTTCATCATTTCACCCTCCTTATTGATTTAATTGTATGTAAATATGCCCTAATCTTTATATAGGTTGATAATCGGGGCTCATTCGGATCGAAAAGGTCCCGCAATGAAGGTAAAGTTCATTTACAGTCATGGGTTTATTGATTTTTCATCTTTGGTTTCTGTATATGTTGTTATCATTAGTTTCACTGTTTAAGAATTCACGAAGAGACCCTCGTTTAGGTTTAGTTTTCGAAGACTGGTCAGTGTCTAAACTTTGGCTTCTTTGCTGTGTGATGATATGATTGAGAGATTAGCTATATATATATATATATATAGAGCTGACTTTAGTTAAAGTCAGCAAAGAACACAAACCCTTGGATTCCCATTCACTTAATGGATGATTCATCTCAAGATTCCAATCCAAGCGCTTGTATTCTTTGCTGACTTTAGTTAAAGTTAGGTTTTGCTTACTAGAACATTTTTCTATATCTATATATATATATATATATATATATATATATATATAATGAAAAGGTGTTTGTATAGATTTTCCAAAGGGGAATATCTGGACAACACGTTAGGTGTCATGTGGGTTAGGTGTCATGTGGGGAAACGGCTATTGTGTTTTCTGTTTGTAATGTTTTTTCTCTGAGTATTTCTTGTGATGGGTTGATTCAGTATGAATGACAAAGCTATCTGAACAAGTTTTGGATAGTGCTGATTTTAATTCCCATTTCATCCAAAAGACGTTTGTAGCAAACTTTTTGGAGCTTGAGGACTGTTTACAAGCGTCAGTGTCATACATTTGTTTTGCACCTTGTTATAGTGTCACGAAGTCATACCTTTAGTGGGAATATATTTGTTCTAATTTTGGGATTCAAATATGTAAAATGATATTGGTCTGTTAGTGCTATTCTGAGTTGTTTATTATTATTGATAGTGTTTTTATGATGTATTAATAGTTTGGAACTTTGAATGCCCACTATTTACTGCCTCTGTAGTACAACTCAACGACTATGTCTAATGCAATATGTTTTCTAAACTCATGCCTATTGTTTGCTTATCTAGATATCATTCGAACTGTAAATTTCTGAGAAAATTCTTTGGAACTGGTGTAATCGAATCTAAACTTATTTTGCACTATATATCTAAATATATATGGATTGGCAATATTTTTTGTTCACTAGATGCTTTTGTAACACTTTTCCAAAATTTTCCTCAACCTATTTCTTTTTGCTAGCAGTGTTTTTATCTGGCATTTAATCCCAATCTATATTGCAACGCTCCTTTGTAGGAACTAGGATTTTTTTTCATCATTCACAGTCTACTGAATGCCATCTCTTATGATGTTTCTAGCCTTCAGAATAATTTCTAATATGCCAATGAATTACTTAAACATTTCTTTGCTTCAAAAAATTGATAGTTTTAATATATATTTTCCCAAACAATTCGGCTGTAGGTTATTAGGCTGTATCAAGATTTTCCACCGACTTGGGCTGTACTTGCATTATTAATACCTTTCGAAGCAGAAATTGTCAATCCCTCCTCTCCCTTAGGCCTAGAGCCAATTCCTATAATTTTTTTAGAGGGCTCCATTGGCATGCATCTAGTAAGTATATAAATCTGCTCCATTTAACATGAGGGAGGGATCTTTTCTTCTGGTTCTCCTCTGAGAAATTTTCATTAATATTTGTCAATTTGATCATTTATTGTCGTTGGAAACAAGACAACGTACATGGAACTTCTGGTCATTACCGAGATGATGTGTCTATTGTAATATCATTGTTTCCCTCCCTGCCTGGGTTTTATTCCATTTTAAGATTCCTGAGGGTTTAACGGGGTTCCTTTGTTTGTTCTTAGGGGTAACTGGGTTTGAGTCTGTTATCCTTGAGGTTTTTTTCTTTTATTTTCTTTTCTTCTTTTTTGATTTCTTGTAAGGTGGACTTCTTGTCCTCCTCTTTTATCCATTAGTAAATTTGTTACTTATCCAAAAAAAAGGATTCCTATTATCCAAGAAGCCTACTAATTATCTTTCTAATTTGAGCCTAAGATTTTTGCAAAAGGTTATATGTCTAGAATCTTCTCACAAGGCAAATAGCATGCATGATATGTATTAGTTTTTTCTCAAACGTTTTCATTTCAATTAGCTTTTTATTATCTTCTATACTATGATTTGGGACAGATGAAGCTTCCACACTAATATAACTATGTAAGGGGACATAGGATTCTCTTGGTAAATTTTTTCCTTAGGGTGAACATACTCCTACAGATCTCCAATTAATACAAAAAAAAAAAAAAAAAATGGGGTTCCTATATGGTGCGTGATTTATTTGGATCCTATTTTGACACCACCCATATGTAGGCCCATTAAATGGTTCAAGGCTATCATAATCCTTTTGTTACTTATGAGGCCACTCTAACTTTTCTTTGCTTGCACATATGCCTAATATTATGAGCACTAAAAAATTTATCTGTAATTTGATGACTAAGAACAGTTGCACATTGCTCTTGTGATATAATTTTCTCTATAAATGGATAAATTTGGTTGGAATTATTTTTTACTATTATTTCATGACTGAATAACACAAACTAATTGACTTAGTATGTTAGGATTTTCCTGATTATTTTTCTTTTGAATTAAAGAAATGTTGGATCTATTTAATTCTTGAAACATTGAAATGGAATAGTAATGCCTTTCACCTCCTCGGTGATTAATTTGTTAACCATACACTGATGTTCCTCATAAAAAAACCTCCGAGCAAAACCATTGGGGATTGGAACTTTTCATTTATGTTCCTAATAATAATCTCAGATTATCATCTTCTGTAGTTTTTCGATTAAATGACTAAGAACCTCATAAAAATTCGAGGTACCTGAAGGCAAAAATCTAATTTGAAAACTAGCCTTTTCATGAGAGCCCTTCTATGCAGTATACTTTGGCTCCCGCTTCTGCTTTGTCCCATTGTCTGTGCTTAGATTGTTAGAGCTGAAACTGGTAGCGATGATTTTAGTTTATCTTTTATAACCACCTACAGCCGATTTGTTATGATATACTATCCATATCCTTTGAATGCTCTGTATGGTTACCTTCACTATCTTTTATATATATATAAATTCTATTATTATTTCTAAAAACTATTGCTGATGCCTCATTGCTTATTAAAAAAAAAAAAAAAAAAAAAAAAAAAAAACCTATTGCTGATGGAAATGTCCTAGGATTTCTATCTCCCCATTTCAACCATTTAACTCTTGATCAGTGATTCCAAAAAATGTCAAATTTTAACCATACCTTTATTTTTTTAAATTTTTTTTTATTTTTTTATGTCTTTTTCCTGATTGGAATTTTATTCTAAATTAGGAAGGTTTAATCTCAAAGCTTGAACTTTAATATTTTTTATATTGCCAATTATTTTCACCAAAGCATTTCCAAAAATATTTTTCTTCTTTTCAAATTTGGTCTTTGGTTGAAAGCTTTGGCATTTTTTAGCACATTCATAAGTAGCAGACCCATTAATGCATTCATCCCTTACACAATTTTACTATAATATCAAAATCCGGATTAGTTGCCCACATGGCATAACCCACATTGTTTCCAAAAGAAAAAGTTTCCTATTAAGGTTGTTTGTGTAGTAGAGAGTTAGAAGACCCAGCTTATAATAGGAATACAAGAATGGCAGGTGCTTGTTAGAACAGGACGGCTTTAGGATACACAATATTCTATGAAGCTGTGGTGAAAACTGTGTCTTAAGAGGCTGTTTGGGAATCACAAGCGCCAGTTTTTCTGGCTACAAAAAGTTGTGCCAAATGTTTTGGTAGAGTGTTTGGTAACATACATATATGGTTCTTAGTTGTTTCATTTTAGGCCAAAAATCTGGTTAGTATTGCTCCTAGAAAGAGCCAGTTTTCATAAAAACCAGATACAGAGTATCTTTTTTAATTTTTTGGAAACCGCAGCGCCCTCAATATTTTTGGAAACCACAGCGTCCCCAATAATCCCCTTCTTCATTCGCTTCTCTCCGACTCTTCTGCAATCCCCTTCTTCTCACCTCTCCCTCTTCTTTGGCCTCTTGTCTTCGTAACATATCACTTTTTCTGCAGATCTGTGATATCTGTTTTAACACCAACAATATGAACTGGAGATATTGAAGATTTTGAAAATAATTTCTGTCAGATCCACGGAATGCATCAGTCCCTTCTCAACAAGCTTTGATTTCTTTGATTTTCTTAAGGTTCCTCCAATGGATAACTCCAATGGACAGCTCGATCTCGTCTTCTAATGGGTTTGTATACTCCACCACCGTGCAGTTGTTTGCCATTGAAGAACAAGACAAAAATTTTAGCTAAAAAGCCATGGTTATATGAAGAAGCTTTCTTTCTTGAACTTGATAATTTTTTAGGATTTTCTTGTGTTTGGATTCAGATTTTTTTTTTTTTCCAATTTTTTTTTATATTTTTTTTTTGTTCCCCCCCCCCCCCAGATGCTACTGTGGATCTGAGCTCACACACACACACACACACACACACACACATATATATATATAATTAGCCTAGACCTGGTGCAGTGGTGCTGTGGATTCTATTCGTTCATTTAGCCTAGAACTTGAAATTTTTTTAAGGATCTTCTTGTGTTTGGATTCAGATTTTTATTTTCCGATTTTGTTTCATATTTTCTTTGCTTTTTTCCCCCCAGATGCTACTGTGGATCTGAGCTCATACATACATACATATATATATAGCCTAGACCTGGTGCAGTGGTGCCGTGGATTCTATTCGTTCATTTAGCCAAGAATTTTTCTTTCTTCAAATTTTTTTTTTTTTTTTATATATTTTATATTTTTATTTTGCTTGAGGTTCTTGTTATTCATTGTTTGCTGGTGCCTTGAACCAATTAATATCAAAATAAAAACCAAGTCAGAACACAGTTTAAGACAAACAGTTGTAAACTGAAAACCATTTAAATATAATGTGGCTGGACATAAAGTAAATAGTTGAAATCTGTTTTGAACTAATTTTCAAGATTGCCAAACAGGCCCTAACTTTCCAAGTTAGTTTCCCTTAATGAGCAATGCATTGCTGAAATGCTACCCTTTATTTCTCTTGCATGAGCTCTCCATTCTTTTTCTCATCTTGATTAAGCATGCAATTAACATCACTGACTTGCCCATTTTGGATGATGTATTTTATTCCCAGAATGCTATATGGTTCTTTTATTTATTTATTTTTTAATTAGTTTATAGTATAAACTTTACTGATGTTCAAATCCACAAAAGGGGTAAAGAAAATCAGAAATTTTTTTATTGCTTCTCAAAAGATGCTTGTATGGCAAGTAATATGGACGCTTAATTGGCATTTTGGATCTGCTATTGCTTTGATGCAGTGAATATATGGAGACAATAGACAGTTCAGAAACTACAAAGCAACAGTAATAAAGAGTTAACAACCCAAATCTTGGCATTTTGGGATAAAGAGAAGAAAATGAGAGAGGTAGTGAATATTAGGTATTGGAAGAGAGGGGAAAGGGAGAGTAAGAAAAGATTGATGGAAATTGACTTTATGGTGTTTGGGTCTTCGTCAAGAGCCTCCATTGTTTGGAAATGCTTTGTCTTGGCAATTTTCTGGGTTATTTGGCTTGAGAGAAATGCTAGGATTTTTTGAGATAAAGTTTTGTCTTTGGAAAGTTTGTGGGATAAAATTTGTTATTTGTCTTCTTTATGGGTGTCGGCTACCAGAGAATTTAAGGGTGTTCCTTTGTTTCTTTTGAGGGGAAATTGGGTGGCTTCTTGTAATCTTTGAGCTATTTCTCTTTTCTTCTCTCTTGTTTTGCTCTCTTTTCTTTTGTCTCTTGTAAGTAGGACATCTTGTCCTCTTTGTTTTTTCTCCAATAAATTTGTTGCTTATCAAAAAGAAAAAAAAAAAAAAGATTGAAAGAAAGGGAGACAGAGTATGAGAGAGAAGTCAAAGAGGAGAAGGAATAAGAATATGTAATTAGCTTAAATATATTTATACACATATTTTTCGGGTAGGCAAGCAATGAAGATTGTGTTCAAGCTTGGAGACTTGAACCCTAGTTCGTGGTACAACCTCCTACAGATTTTACGTGTCTTTCAATCTAAAAAGAAGTTATTTAACTTGTGGGGGTCGCTTCCTCTTTATGGCCAAAATTATGAAAACTCAATGAATGCAGAATTTCAGACTTCTATATACTGGTAATAAAAGAAATAGGGGATGCTTCCTTTTAAACTATTAAGAGAACAATTTTTTATTGGGTGCATCAGCAGGCCATGAAATTATTCCTATTTAATCACTGTTGACCTGAATTTGACAATACAACCAGCTGTTAGACATCAGTTATTGTGAAAGGATCTGGGTTTTGACTTTGTGTTTGGAAATTACATATCCAGTTGGCCTGAGAAAGTCAAAACCCAGATCCTTTCACAAACCAACTGGACATGTAATTTCCCAAATAAGTTCTTTGTAAGTAATTTATTTGGGATTTGAGGCGTGATATCAGCACTTCATCTAATTTGAAAGTCAGCTTCGTTTCTTTGAAATCTTATTTTATGTAATATATGATGATTGCAGTGTATCTCTTTCGGCATATAATCACTGTATTAAGTTACCAGATTTTTGTTTTTGCCCCCCCCCCCTCCTCTTCCCTCTCCATTGGAGTATAGTTGAAAATGCATATACATGTAAGAGTACACATGGCAACATTTGTAAAGTTGGCAAGAGCTGGGAAAGAAAAGTCATGTAATTGTACTTTTGGGAGAAAAGATGTTTGACCATCCAAGTTGTATGGTTTATCATTTCAAACCTTACATAAGTGTGTTTTATTTCTTCTCCACATAACATACCTCTACTGTATTTGCCAAGGACTGTGAGATATATGCAAATCATGATACACTATTTTATGGAAAAATCTCTTGTATAGTTCCATTTTATTTTATTTTTCCTCGAAGATAGAATTACTTTAATTTGAAAAAGAAAAGGGACTGTTGTAGTGAGAAACATTGCCCAAGATAGTGCAAACTACTACAGGGGAATGAGATGATATGCACAACCTAATATGAATAACTATTATAGGTGCTTATAAAAAAAATTAACTATTATAGGTCAGTAACAGTGTTCTACATTATGCATCAGGACTTAGTTTGACATTTTGGTCTGAATCCTGACTATCTAAATTTTAAAGACTAAAGAATGGATGGATATCTGAAAGTAATCTTCATATAATAGTTCTCTTCTATTTGGCTTTAATAGATTACTCGCCACAGCATAAAATTCTTGTTCATCCTTACACAGCCCTTTTACTTTTTTTCATTACGCAATGTTGAAATTGAATTGCTGATACAATTGCCGGGACCTAACCGGTATACTTTGGTAGGTATGGCTTATTCAACAGTAGTAACTTCCTTTGACATCATTTCTGTTGGAAAAAGGACTTCAATTCTTGTTTTTGAAAACTTTTCCTTTCTAATGGTTTTCATCTATCCCTAAAATGTTGTCTCTTAAACAAGTACTCTACTCTTGAATTAATTTTTCTGAAGTGCTTATTTATCCATGTCAGCTTCGCGGAATGATGGGGACTGGACCTGTCCTAAATGTGGAAACATGAACTTTGCATTTAGATCTGTTTGCAATCGTAGTAAATGTGGTGCTCCTCGACCACCAGTCACTCCGGTACGTTAATGGATGCTCTATATTTATTGTTCTATTTCCCTTTGCTGCAATGTAAATCTTTTTTTGGCTTGGAGCTACGAAGCAAAGATCTATAGCTTTTGAAAAATTTAGGGGTAGTGCAGAAGCTAAAGATTAAAAGAATGGATTTATTGATGATAGAATTTAGTGCTTTAAGTCCTTTGAACAAGGGTTGGGATCTAGGTTGTTGATGTGTAAAATTTGTTGGTAAAAAACTCAGAACATTGGATCTAATAAAAATATTTTAGTAGCGAAATTCAGTCTCAGGTTTACTGGCGTTAAAGGGACTGAATGTATATGGCAAACATCAATCTAAGAAAGGAGAAAAGGAGAAAACAGGCTGGTGCTGTGTTCCAAGTTCCAGCTCTATGATCATAATTTTTGCTATCCATAGTGATGCATTAGAATCTCACATAATATATTCTTATAAAAAATAAATAAATAATCATCAAGAATATAGAGTGAATTAAAGATGTGTGGCAGAGTAGATAAATCGAAAGAAACAAACAAAATACTTACTAAAGTTATTGGGGAAATGAGTGTTGTCGACTGCACCAAAAAATTACTGCTGAGTGGGACAAACCACCAGTGAACTGGAAAAAATCTCTATGAACAAAGATTAAAAATTAACTCATTTTCTCTTCATAAAAACTGAGGTAAGATAACCAGGACTAGAGTTGTGATAGAGCACGGGAATGGGGACTGCCCCATTCGCTATTGAGAACTTTTTGAAAATTAAGCTTTCTTGCTCTAAGAGTCAAAGAAACTATTGAAACTGCAATCTTAACTTCTAAGTGCTTGTTTGGATAGAGAAGTATAAGCACCAAAATTTACTTTTGGTGCCCAAAAGCACAATCCAAGCTTGTTTGGATAAATAATAGAAAAGTAGATAAGTTACTTTTTGTTGCTTTTAGGATGAAGCAACTAGGCACTTACTTTTAAGAAAAGCATAAGGAGCTTTTGTTTAATGGAAATTACAAATGCCAACCTTGCTCTTGTTATTCAGCCTCACTAAAATCAATTCCCCAATTTGTCCCATGTTCCAAACACAATTGACTTCTGCTTCTGCTTTAATGGACTTCTGCTTCTCTTTTACTCGTGCTTTAACAGTATAAGTTGAAGCTATCCCAAACGGGCCCTAAGTAGTCTTTCTAAAGGAACTTAAGGTTTTGATACCTGGACCAAAACATAAACTGCATTACAACTAGTATTACCGTCTCCACCACTTCTGCCACCGCTATCTCCTCCGTTGCTGATGTACAATTAATCTTGAAGGTGAGTGTTTGGTCCTACCAAAAGGAGAAAAAGAAACATTTGGTAACTCATTGAAATTAGGAAAAATTAAGAAAATGTGGAGAACATTTTTCTTTAGTACAAAAAATGTTAGCATAGAAATGCCAAACTAGAAACGAGACATGTTTATTTGCAATTTATCACATAATGATGTAAATAATTCACCGCACACCACTCTTTTGGCGATATAATGGTGTGAAAAATGAAAAATCATGTGCAAATGTTTAAGAAAGCTTGTGAAAATTTTCTACATTCCAGCATAAGTAGCGTACTGCATGTCCATTTCCTTTGTCATATTTCAACAATCCATCTCATAGAAATTATTAGTTTTGACTTGAATTGCAGGCATGATTTTTATGACATTTTTAACTCAAATTTGGTTTCACATCAATCTTGCACCTGCATTTATCATTCACCATTACCTAGCTCATTAGTTCTTCTATTCTCAATCTAAAATGCATCAAATGGTTGTGAGATCCCAAAAATTAAAAACAAAACTGAAACTAGTGAATTAGAAATTCATCAATTAGACAAGTAACAATCAATTATATATGAATAAATTTTACTAAAATTCATAATACACCAAAAACTTTGTCCACATTAATTTAACAATTCAGTCCTAGACAAGCTCATGCTCAAATGTCCAGTTTTGTATCAAGTTTGCTTATTGAATGGAAATTTCTGAATCACAAGGAGTTCTCATCTGTGAGCCCAAGTCAGACCGAAGGCTACTTTGCAACATATCTTTGCAGGCTTAGTCTAAGTAGATTTAACAAAAAATAATGTGCATTACGTAATTTGAAAAATTTTATGCCCCATCTTGTTTCATTGTTTGACTAATAATTATGCTTAACATGTCCTTTTTCCTTTCTGTTTGTGCAGTCTGCTCCTATTACTAGCCCCTATAATCATCCCCCTCCCTTTTATTTTGGAGGTGTTGGGGCTCCTCCTCCTATGCCACTTGGTGTGACCAGCAGTTATGGCCCCACAGTACTTTATGACTATGGTGCACCTGGGAGTGCTCATGGACCATACGGTCTTCTAACACCATTTCCACCTGGACCTTTGGGAGGTACTTCTCTCTCTCTCTCTCACACACACACACACACACACACACCCGCGCACACACACACAACTCGACGGGAAAAAAGCACGCTTAAAGTATCCTCTTGGAGTCAGCTTTTAATTGTTCAAGATAAAAATATGCTTTGAAAATGCATAGATAAAAAGTAAAAACTTGTGCAAACATTGCAGGTGTATTAAATGGTTGAAACCTTAAAAATATACCTATTTAGATGCATATATGAGGTCAACTTGTGAATTGTGATGAATGCAATAATTTGACTTAAATATACTTTTTAAGGTGGTGATATAATCATATAATAATGTGAAAAGGTAGGTATGCACCTATAGTAAAGAAGCTTGTAAACAACTTTACCATAAACTTTTTAAATGTAAAGATAAGTTAGACTATCATAAACTTTTCAAATGTTAAAAAAAGTGCTTTTAACCGTCGCCAATGTTATTAGTCTATGGATTTAATAGATTATCAACATATTTGACATATATCAGATTTCATATTTAGAAAAAAACTGTTTTTCTTTTTTTTTTCTTTTCTTTTTAGGCAACTAGAAAAAAATTGCTTTTAACCTTCCTTGATGGATGTTTTGATTTTAAATTATGTCAAGTTAAAAATAACTATAAAGTTTGGACAAATTAGAATAAATCAATAATATATGTAAATGATTAATTGGATATGTATCTATTATCCATAGTTTTATAGCATTCTTATTTCTGAGCTTCATTCATCCATCTTCGAAGACTATGGAGAATATTGTAACGCTCCAACCTAACATCTGTACCGACCTTTCCGGATAGGCTGACACGTGTCAAGATGGAAGTAGAACCTGTTCTACTCATTCATATTTCCTCACGAGAGACAAGAAGATATATATTTATTCGAAATGAAATGGCATGTACAAGCATTCATCATGTCTCAAGCGTCAAATATACATATATATAACAAATCAAATAATAATGCCAACATCCTTGGCAAATAGGCTAGACTACAAATAGCAACTAATCTAGTCACATCTAATGCAATAATGTATATATACATATAAATATTCAACTATGATGCAAAATCTACCAAGTACTGGTCAACAGTACCCAATTAGGAGGCTGAACCAAGCTACAAATGCAACCTCCCAAGTAAACTTGCAATCTGCCGCATGAAATTTAGGAGTGAGCCTCGAATCGCTCGGTAGGAATAATGTAACCTTTACCAATAACAATAATACAATGATACATGGAATATTTAAATAAATAGAGTTTCCAAAGCAATTATAAAACAGTAAAAAGGGTAGTTCAAAACTTGTGTGGCCTTTCTATGAAAATGATATCCAATACCATATCATATCGTATCCGTCTCAAGCACATGCTTCACATATCTCTACTGTTCATGGCATGTCTATCATTATCAGGCTCGCGGATGTATTACAGGGTCGTTGTATTCAGGCTAACAAGCCCCTAGTTCAGCCAGGCTAAAATATAACCACTACAGGGTTCTTCCTCTGAGGGTCAACGGCCAGTTACCTTGCGCGGTCAACTGCCAAGAGACTACGAGGCTATTCATTCTTAAGGCTCCACCCAGGACCATGGACCCTTATATCCCCACTGTGATACAAATCGAGCCAATTTATCCATATCCATCATAGTTAATAGAAAACAATTCATAAGGCACGTTACATTTTAAATTCAAAACAATTTCTTAGTCACAACTCATGCAAACTGGTTCCATTTCCCAAATGTATAATTCATCCAAAATAAGGAAAACAACTTGTCAGAACATCCATTGTCCTTTCTCATTTTATAAATCTGTTCAAAAAATTAGGCATATGAACATAAAACCAAATATCTCAAGAATGTTTGCATAAACATGGTTATTATATGCCTTTTTGATGTTTCCACAAAACATGTAGGAACAAAGCTCGTTCCCCAGTTTATAAACACATCATATCCAGCATCAAGATGGTTTACCAAGAGATATAAATAAGTTCTCAAAACATTTCAATTCTGTGCCTTGGTTTCATTTTATAAACGTGCCACACAACTTAACAGTTCATAAACCAGTGTATTCCATGTATCCATTTATCAATACTACAATGGAGTTCATAAAACATTTATAAGTCACATTATTCGTAAAGCATTCGTAAATCATGCATCATTATCAATAGTATAAGGTTACATATCCCTACCTCAAATGCAATGGTGTTTTCCAACTCTTTGCGGCTTCTCGTGCCTCCCAAATGAAATGTCTAATGCACCAAATGCAAGTAGCCCTTCCAAGGATCATCCAAGTCTGAGGAAACAAATAATGCAAAAGAGAAAATCAAAACAAAGCACGACGCAAGCGAATCTTTAAAATAATCACAAATCGCTACCTCACCGCTACTCACGCCTGACCTTTTAACCCAAAACACCACGAATGGCTAATTTCAAAGCCTTAAGACTTCTAAGACATGTTCCCAACTATGTCTAGATGCTACATATCGAATTTCATGGCCAAATGCCTAGCGGTTTAGTATATGTACTCCGAAGAAGCCAAAGTGTATACAAAATGGCAAATTTGGAATTCCCAATATTTCTCTCTCCACAAAGAATCTGACCTCAAAACTATCATATTTAGAAATTAGACTTCACAAGTTTTCTAGGCATATAAAGATTACTTAAAACAGAGTTCGGATGAGAAAGATACGATCTTTTGAAGTTGGGACTTGAATACGAAGAAACTGTAGCAATACCGATAGTCCGGGGGGTGACTATCGGTATTGGCACCTTGCTGTCCAAATTCGAGGTGGTGTGATACCAATAGTAAGGGGGGTGACTATCGGTATTGGCCACTCGGGAAACCCCAAAATGACCCAAAACAGCACCCAAAGTCATTCCAAACTTCACAAACACCAACCAAATCCCAAAAAACTCAACTCAAGGCCTTAGATCTAACATAAACCAACCTCAAGAATACTATATCCATAAAAAATACAAAGATCAAACGGTTCGATTGCGAGATCAACCATGATTTGCATCCAAAAACCCATAAAACCCACTCTACACAGCTCTCATTCCAATCCACCTAAATCCTTCCCTTTGAACATTCATCTAACATCACAAATGAGAGTTGACCACCCCCAAACAGCCCAATATTCAGATCTACATAAGATCAAGTGGTTCCCAAGCGAATCTAAGTTTAAAATTCAAATATACCCATTTTTCACAAACCAACCAAATCCATAACAAAACTACCCATCAAACCTTCAAATCATTTCCCACACATCTCACAAACAACTACCAATACTCCCCCATACATCAAACACCAAAACCTCCCAAGATTCAACTTCCAAACCAACAAAATGAGCATGAAAAAGACAAGAAAAAGATGAAGAAGAAGGAAATGATAAAAGGAACCAAGCTTACTTCCACAGACGACGGCGACCTCCGGCATTCTGTCTCTCTCTCCACTCTTCCTTCTCCTCTTGGCACCCTCACGGCTCACTCTCTCTCCCTCGGGTTCAAATGGAAGAAAAAGAAAGGGAAGGGGGTTTTATACTGAGGGGACATGATGGTCATTTTTGAAAAGTTTTTATTTTTTATTTTTTTGTTTTTTCAAAAAATAAGAAATAACAAATATACTCCATGTTACCCATTTAAAACACATATAACAATAAAATAAAAATCTGGGTTGTTACAAATATATCTTCAGGACAGTTGATGAATTATCGTATAAGTCGATTATTGATTTATCCTAATTTATTTGAACTTTGAATTTATTTTTGATTTATGTAAATATTTCAAACCAAGTACTTGTATGTAGCCATGAGTTAAAGGTAAAAGCTTGATGCATAGGGAAGGTTGTCTATGTGAAAATGTAGGCTTGATCCATGCTGCATACCACATAGACATTAATACACAAGTTTTGTGCTCAGAGCGCTGTTGCACTATTGTAATGCTTCCGTGTTTCTCTACAGTAGCATACCACAATGACCTGGGCCAATATACCTCACTCAGCAGTACAATGCACTGCTTAGGCTGATATTTGGCTTGGGCAGTCTAGGGTAGAACTATCTTTAGATGGGCACAAATATGTGATTTATGTCCCTCGATGGTATAATTTATAGGTAAGTTTTGTATCAATCAAGCATGTTTAACATGTCCCATTTATGTGTGTGTGCGCATGTGTGTCTCTGCATAACTGATTGTTTTTATTGAAGCAGGCATGGGTTATGGTTCAGGGCCTACTATCAATGGATATGGATTTGGTTTTCAGGGATCTCAGTGGGCTGGAGGTATACCTGATAACAGTGCCTCCCGGAAACGTCGTGGAGGTAACTGAATTATCTTCTCTATTGATTGTACACTTTTTGGAGAACTCAGCTCCACCTTTTTTTTTCCAATGATCTCATTCCTATCTTGAATGGTGTTAATACCAGTGTTTGCTGGGAATATAGTGTCATATTGCTGTTACCTTTTTGGTTTTTTATTTTATTCATCGTTTGATATTTATGACAGTTAATCTTTATGGACTTTATTGTTTCTGTTAGTTTGTGCAAATGTTTTTCGTTTTGCAATAAATAATTATTATCGAAGTAAATTCCAGTGTTAGTAATTATTATTTTTATTTCCTCTATTTCAAAAATTAATCACACACACACACACACACACACACACACACATATATATATATTCCTTTAATGTTTTCATTTTTCATTTTTTAAACAAACTCCTAGATTCCCCTCAAGCAATAATCCTTTTTTATTTCTGGAAAAAAGTCTTAGTATATGGGTGTCATCTAAAGGGGAAGATATTGATATCTAAAGTATTTTTTATTCATTTGCAGTGTTATAGTCACACGGTCTTAGGCAGCTGTTTCTGAATGTGTTTGCAGGGCCAGATGGTTTATCTGAAGGGGATTGGGTTTGTCCCAATTGTGACAATGTTAATTTTGCTTTTAGGAGCACTTGCAACATGAAGAAATGTGGAACTGCCAGGCCTTCTCCTGTAAGTTATTAATTGTTTTGATATCTAGATATTCACCTTAATTATGATCTTAGTTGTGTATAAATTATCCATGAGAAGTGTGACCTATGACTGAACCATGGGTTAGGTTTTGTCATGCCTAGATTTCAGGCATATAGTTGGTCTTCCTGTACTTTGGTGTAAAGCTTCAAGGCAAGAAATCAAATGTGGTATAAATACTTATTAGTTCAGAAATCCTGCAGCAGAACATTTAAGTTATGTATATTATGCAAAGCTCCTTCTTCCAAGTCTCTAAAATTTGAGTTGGCGACGAACTCTGCTCAATTGCTCCACCTTTGTAGCCCGCCGAAGACTATGCTTTATTTATTAGGGATTTTTTTTTTTTTTTTTCAATCACGCTTTAGTTAGATCATGGGTAGATGTTAGATACACACAGTATAAAATCTCCTCAGAGCCATCCCACCGCTTTATGCATACATGCAGGCATGCTACCATCTGGGCTAGAAATGATAAAACTCAACAAATTGTACAAATTGATATTTAATATATTATCACATTAAGGCATGATGTGCCTTCAGATGCATGCTAGAGATGGTGTTTATATGTTAGATAATTTTTATATCACTTTGTTCTTCTGTCCCAATAGGTGTCTTTGATTGTTGGAGTAATGCATTTGTGTCCTATTTATGAAATCAGCTTAATTTTCAGAAATCTCTGGCAAATATTAATGAGTTTCTGCTGCAGTAGTAGCATGTCCAAGTGTTGCAAATTTTAGGGGTGCATGGGAGGACACAGATTCTAGAAAGAAATGATATGGAGGATACTATTCTTAATCTTGCAATAGCACATTACATTGCAGCAACAAACACAAGTGTCAAAAGAGAAATGAGCACTGCACTTCCAAGTGCTGAGAGGCATATGTCAATGTGATGGGAGGCATGAATGTGGTTGGTACAAAAATGACAGGATACAATTGGATATAGTGACACCATTCTGGGTATGTGTGAAAGATCTTTAACTAGAGTGTGAACAATTGTTCAGTGGAAGAATAGTTCTAGTCACAGTGGATTTGGACTTACTGAATGGTGGACATACCAGTTTCTATGGTTTACAATTTTGTAGGTGACTAAAAGAGAGGAGGGGTAAATGTGAGACCGGAACTTTGTGTAGATGCTTTAGATCTAGTGCATAATTTACGTTATACCGGGCCAGATTATGTAAATTGCAATTCAAATAAGAACATTCAAGTGTTTCTTAAGATTGATGACAACAAGATTACTCAAAGTAACCAATTGGCATGATCATGGGTCCATTGTACATGACTCAGTGGATGATTTTACACTTAGATTTGGGGCTGGCATATGAAGTGGGCGATGCGTTGGAGGTTCTCTCATCTATGCGGCTGGTGTATGTCAAACAAACTTTGAGGAAAATCATTTAAGTGTCCAGTAGGACCAGCCAAGATTTATCGAGCAGAAGGTTTTGCAATCTATAAATATGTTATTAAGTATAATACTTAGATGTGGATTTAAAGTAAATGAATGGAAAACTTTGATGAAAAGAACAAGATAAAAACAGTAAATGAATTAAATAAGGGATAACTATTGGGTTGATTTATACAATAGCATGATGAAATTTTGCAATTGTAGCTTGACGCATTGCATCAATGGTCTGATATGAAAGATGACCACCTCTACAACCTTCAATTCCTTATCTACCTATGTTGTATGTATCTTGGTAAATTGATAGACATTTTCTATTCTAAATATTAACTGAAATATATCTCTTGGGTAGTTCTCAGATATGGGAAACTAGTTTGATTATTTGAATAATACTTAAGGTTTTATGTATATAAGTGAAGAAAATAAGAGAAGAAGAAAAGAGAAGAATAGAGAAGGGGAGGAGAGCAAATCTGTCTTTGCTCTCTCTCGACTCCATTTTATATATATACGAAACAAAATAACGTCTTAACCCTTGCATCTCTTAATGCATAACATAATGCCCCTCACAACATATCCCTCAAGTTGGTGCGTGTATATCAAACTTGCTCAGAGCATTATGGAAAATAGGTCCCCTAAATTCCTTAGTAAGAATATTTGTCAATTGATCTTCCGTCTTCACAAAGGGGTTACAAATGAGACCTGCTTCAGTTTCTCTTTGATAAAGTATGTTGACCTCAATATGTTTATTCCAATCATATTGAACTGTGTTGTGAGCCATACTGGACGTCGCTTTACTATCACAGTATTAAGTGCACAGGGAACAATGCACTGATGCCTACTCTAAAAAGATTTTCACCCACTGAAGTCACATGCACCCTGTACCATAGCCAGAAACCCAGCCTCTGCACTTGATCTACCTATAATTCTTAATCTTATGAAACATTTTCCTCATGCATTCTCCCTTGAATTGCTATAGCCATGTGTACTGTATTTTAATGCCTATATATGAGTTATGTCTTAGGTTTGTTTTCACATGCTTCCTTGTAGGGACCAAACAGGTCAGATTCTGGTGCCCCAGATGGCAGCTGGACTTGTAGCAAATGTGACAACCTCAACTACCCTTTTCGAACAGTATGCAACCGGAAGGGTTGTGGGAATGAGAAACCATCTTCTGGTTAATAAAACATTACCATAATTGTGCATGGCTAGTGGTAAGTCCTATTATACTGTGTATTAGTGAAATTTTTTGGATCATTTTATGATCAACCAAAGTAGTGACTTGTGTCTTTTTGCCCTTCAAACACCAATCATTGGAGTTTATTGCTGATATGAAACACTGTTTGTCTATCTGCTGGGAATAGGTATTAAATTTGAATAGTACTTCAGTGACATGTTCGAACCTATTTTTTCATCAGAAGTTCAAAAAACAAAAAAAATTTACAGCGTTCAAGAAAAGAGAGAAGGAAAATTTTTTGATTGTCTTTTTGTTGATGATGGCCCATTTGATAATCTGGAGCTTTAGTTTGTTAATGATTGAAGTGAAACTTGTTTCATGGTTGATGGCTGACCACACACAATCACAGAGAGAGATTTGAGAGACCTCTTCTCCTCAGCATGATGATGCTCTCTTTGTAGTTTAGTGTTCTAAATAAAACATCTCCAATAAATTGATTTTTTAGATCACCTACATATTAACTATGATGTCTAAATTTCTCTCCACACACACACACAACATGTCTAGATCATATGTTTGAAATTTTTTTGTAGCAGTATGGTGGAAAAGTTTCCAGCAAACCATCTCAAGGTAGTTTTCTAAATCACCCCTGGTTATGTGAGTCTATATTTCTTCCATTCACATAAAACTTTCTACCTTGTCCGTTGCATGTTTACCGTGTGAATTAATTAGCAACTGATGAAGTGCTATTATCATACTATTATCTTACACAAATATAATGTGAAAAACTCATTATCTATGGGGGTGTGTGTGCGCGCGTGCATAATATTATAGAATATACACAGGATCACAAAATTGCTAGTATCACTATGTTAAAAAACTTGACCGCAGAAAATTAGATGCTATAAGATGGGAGCTAATGAAGTAAAAAGACTTGGTAGTAGGATTGGATCAAATATGAGAGAGAACGAAACATATCTCTAATCTCTTAGATACCTGCCTGAAATTGTTATATTTTTATCAATACCAAAAATAAAAATAGAATCGTATTAAAGTAGTTTTGAATACTTTCATGGTCTTTGGAGGACAAATGTCCACTTGGCTGCTAGAAATAACCATGAAAGCAGCCAAATATCTCCTAATACTGTCATTGCTTGATTGAAAATGATGTGTTTTCATTATATAATAGATTTTTTTTGTGATGTTTGGACATTCAAAGTGAAGGTCCCAAGTACCTCTGGAACATCCATTTGGCACAGGGCCAATAATAATCCAAAGGAATCAGTAATGTTCCAAGAGACTGAAATGCCTCTAGAACATCCACTTGGCACTGGGCCAATGATAATCCAAAGGAATCAGCAATGTTCATGAGACAGAAATGAGATGTACTAATGGTTTTTCTTTTCTTTTCTTTTCTGTCCCAATAGAAGCTGTGCCAAAAGCCGAGAGGGCGGTTACATTTATTGTGAAAAAATGTCAAAAAGCTAAGACTGTATCTAACTCCCCCCGTCTCGAGTCTTTCCAGGGCGGAAAGAGCCTTTGAGTAATAGGCATTTTTTATGCTCTCTTGGGACTTTTCCTTTTGGATGGTTTCACGAAGCCGCCTATGTGTTTTCAGTTCACAAAGGTATGAAGCCACCTGCATATATATGTTTTAGGTTCACCTTAGTCCAAGGGTAAATGTATGTATTTCAAATAAATAAATAAATAAATAAATAAATAAATAAATATATATATATATATATATATATATATATATATATATATATATATATATATATGACCGGCCACCGGATCGAATTGCATCGCCAGAGGAGGTTAATACGGGTCGAATGGAAATTTTGCGTACGGCTTGCTGCACCGTACATTAAGGGTGCTGTACTTGGAGATTAATTTAATTGAGTTTTGTAATATTGAATGTTTAAAAATGAAGTGAGATAATCCGTTGGCAAAGCTGTTGTCTCCAAATGGAGTATAAAGAGATTATGAGGTTGATTAGTTTAATTATATGTTAAATGCAGTAGGAGACATCCACGAAATTTATTGAATAAAAATTGTAAGCAGGAGGTTTGTATGTAAATGATTAGCCGGAGATGAACAATATTATTCCTAGACTTGGTTTGAACATGTCTGCGCCCATAAGCACTAGAATCTTACACTTGCCGTTTCAATTCAGCTAATCTCCAAATTACAAATATTTCATGCACAGCCGCCCCTACGACTACGTCTTCCTTTCAAGAATGAAGAATCTAATAATTTAATCTTTCTTTTAGTTCATTTCATGATGCTTCCATCAGACTATTCTCGCTCACGGGAATTTTGTGCAACATGCTTTTGGTCACTTAAACCAAACCAGGAGACATTAAGGGCCTGTTTGGATATGCTTATGCTTGTACTGTTGAAGCAGAATCAGAAGTCAATTATGTTTGGATACTGCATTTTAAAGTGCTGTGCTGCAAAAGCAGAAGTCAATAGTCTGTTTGGATACCATCTGTTGAAGCTACTTATAATACTGAAATGACCCAATTATCATTGCAAAAATGTTTTTTTATTTTTTATTTTTTATTTTTTGTTTGGCAATCAAAATTCTATTGGACAAAATTATAATAAAATTATAATTAAGTTATAAAATTTAAATATGTTTCATACAAATATTAAACTGAAGATAAGTACAACAAAATTTTGCTTTATATAATAAATTAATACAAAGTAAAGTCAATATATAAGGACAAGGTTGGCATTTGCAAATTTCATTAATCAAAAATAACTTGTGCTTTTATGAGAAGCCAGTACTTAGGTGCTTCATGCATTAAGCACAAAAAAAAAAAATACATTTTCTATTTTTTTCTATTTCTCTCTTTTTATTCAAACACACCTGACTTGTGTTTTTGGGCACCAAAAGCAACTTATGTTGCTTCGACTTCTCTATCCAAACAAGCACTAAAGGACCTAAAACTTGAACTAATTATTTAAAGCATCTACTTGGAGAATAAAAATTCAGTTAAGCATCTCCAACGCTTAGAACTAAATGACAGAATTTGTAAAACTATCTGATCACAACAAAAATAAATAAAGGCACTCTAAAAGCTTTACATATCCTTTAGCCATTTTGCAAATCTATCAAATAGCATAAGCAAAATTTCTTTTCTTAATTTTTTGAGTCCTGTCGAATAAAAATTATTGTTTAATTACAAATGATTTCACACAATCAAGAAAGATAGCAAATAAATAAACTTGAGAGAATAAGGGTAAGAGATTGTATACACTAGGTTTAACGTGGTTCGGCACTCCTCGCATATGTCCATGCCTTGAGCTCCAAGTCCAAGGGTTCTAAATGTACTATCTCAATGCTCTTTCCAAGTGGAGAAACCTCTATAATGACAAGAGGTTACAATTCTCTTATCCAAGCTTGAATTTGACCAACAAACTTCAAGCTTCTCTCAAGGGTTATCCCAAACCCCAACTCACAAATGAATATAATAATTGAGTAGAGTACGATAAATGCTTTACATAAGTTGACTTGTACAAGATTAAGTTTACACTAATACCTCTCAATCGGTTATGGACTATTGAATATTCAAGAGAATGGTTGCTGAAAGTTTTAAATGCTTGGAGGAGTAAATGCTCTTGATTGTTCTTAATAAATGCACTAGGTAATCACAAAATAAAGAGGGAAGGGTGTTTAAATACGATCTCATGCCAAAATAGCTGTTGTCCAAGCTTTTTTTGTGCGCACCATTCGAACAGCTAAGGCCTCATTCGAACGGACTAGCTGTTAATTTGGACCCCATTCGAATTGACTAGCCATTAAATTTAAATACTAGATATCCGTTTGAATGGTCATGAGTCTTCGAACGTCGAACGGCCTTAGTAATTTTCCAATTCTCATTCAAACAGTCAAAATCCCCCAATGTACAGCTACTATCCCTTTCTAAAGGGGACATCCATTCGAATGCCTTACCAGAAATTTTACTAAAACTTGCATTTTGTTCTAAAAAAAGTTGAGCAATAAGGTAAGGGGCCATTCTAAACTAAATTGAAAGATACTAAGAACCAATTCTAAGGTCCTAAAGGTCCAAAGTTATGATGGGAATCTCCCATGGTTAAACTAAGATACATTTGAGCATATATTGTCCAAACTAATTAAGGCTTTACAAATTTTGGTCCTAAGACACTGAAATACATAACATTACAATCAAATGAGCTTTTTTGAGATGTCTTGAGCCTTGATCCTTATGCTTGTCTCTCCTTTTGCCTTGCTTAGTTCATTTGTGGTAGCATGATCCTTGGTTTGCCTTTAATGCCTTTAAATTCATTTTGCTTTTGTACATTACCTGTATTACTTGACATACTTGTTAGTAAATAAGATAAGATTTGTTATCATCAAAACTTGACTAATATAGTCATGAAAGTAGCTAGCTAGCTATAAGATTAACAATCAGGTGTCAAAATTCGAACACGTACAAAACTTCTATCTTATAATTAATGTGATTCAATTCTCAAACCCGTGAATTACTGTACGAATTTATCTTTAAAATTTAAATTAACATCCTGACCCGTCATCCCAATTACATAAAATAAGCATATGAAGTGTAGCACTGCACTTTCACAATTAGCTTGCAATTTAGAGTAGCAACAAAAGTAGAATCATTTTACAAGATGACAAAAATGACCACACGAAGCACCAAAATAAAACCAAAAACAAAAGGGCATTTTCGTCATATAACCTATCCGTGAACATTGAAATTCTCTTTCTAAGTGGGTACCGTACGGATACGGATACGTTGTATCCAAGGCGGAATATACATAATGTACGGTATGGCGGCAAAAATTATAACGAACATTTGAATTATTATTATTATTGAGAGTTTTCGTGCGTTACAGCGGTTGCTGTTGCTGGCCGGCGGACCGTACAAGCCTTGGCATCGTCTTCTTCCTTATGGATTCATCACATTCATAGAAACCCTCCAACACCGTGCCAAATGTACTCTCTCTCTCTCTCTCTCTCTCTCTCTCTCTCTCTCTCTCTCTAGAGTATTGGGTCTGTCTGTTTTTTTTTTTTTTATAGTTCTTTAATATCTGGGTTGCACTTTGTCCAATTCAAAATGATGGTGATCGGTGGGGTTGTATGCAGTGTTATATATATATTCTCATTTCGATACATCTCTTGGAACACTCTCTGGTGTTATTGGGCCAAGGCTAAGAGGGTCTGAATTAATATTATTACCAGTGTGATCTAATTAGAGGGTTTAATTGAAGGCTTCTAATTTTCTGTTGTAGAATTGGGTTTCTTGCGATTTGTAGGTAAGATTTTTCTTTTCTTTTTTATTTTATTTTATGATTTTAGCTTCTGGGTTTGTGATTTTATAATATTGAATGATCTAAAGAATTTTAACTTCTGGGTCTCAATTTATCTTTCTTTCTTATATATATATATATATATATATATATTGTTTCAGAAATGATCAAGTAAGGACCTGTCCTTAACCTTAATTTAAGGTCCACTCACCATTAGGATAGGCATTTTGAAAAACCGACCGTTGGATTAAATAATCTTCTTATGTATATCATGTCTGCCAAAAATCATAATGATCTAACGGTTGGTTTTCAAAATACAGACGGTTAAACAATGTTACAGCATCCAACGTTAAATATTGTTAGAGTGTTTCACAAACTGTATTTTGAAAACCAATGATTGGATCACTGTGATTTTTGGCAGACATGACATACATAAGAAGATTATCTAATCCAACAATCAGTTTTTCAAAATACCTATCCCGTGTGAGAAAATGGTGAGTAGATTAATTTAAGGACCGGTCCTTAAATGATCATTTCTGTATATTGCTTAGTTTTGTTTTAAGTTAAATTTGAGTTTCCTCTGCAGATTATATGCATATGAATGTATGTATGTATGTATGTATATGTGTGAATATGTAAAACTTAATGATGGGAATCTCTGGGAAAATTATATAAATAGAAATTAGTAAACTGAGAGTGAACTTAAAGTGAGTTTCGCAAATGCAAGAGAAAGGAACATACGATTTGATGCCAAATGTTTGGCAGCACAGATTCTTTATCAACAACTTGCTGGGTGGGAGCTGAAGCTCAAGGAAATTAAGCCAAAATGGTTGAGAAATCGATCGCTCTCAATGCTGTTTTCCAGGAAGAGATTGATCTGGTACGTGCTAAGAAATTATTATGCTTCTCATGCCATACCAAATTATACTAGAATCTTAGTTTTGTTTTAAGTTAAATTTTGGTTTCCTCTATAGATTATATGCATAAATATGATTCCTTTATTTCCCTTTGCAACAAATTTGTGATTATCATCAGTAATCTTTTACAGTTCATATTGCAACTTTCAGAATAAAAGTCAATTTAATTGCATGTGAATTCAGATCAACAAGTCTGTCAAATTTTAGAAAAACTATTGTTGCTTTCACTAAATAAACAGTTGTCTCTCTTCGATCAAACCACTCTCCTTAGATTAGATAAAATTAACACAAATGAGGGAAAAAAAAAAGGAAAATGAAATGGTTAAACTGATTCAAGCCCACTCATTGTTGTTATATATTTTTCATCAACTTAAAAAAGATGATATATTTGGTCAATTAAATTCCCCAAAAACAAGGAAAGAAAGAATGGAGAGAGTAAGAAGATGATATTTTCACCAATATATCTATTCAATTTCAAATTGGCAATACATATTTGCTGTAACTGGAAAATGGTTCATGCAGGAAAACTTGCCTCTTGAAGAAGTTTTTGAACATCTGAAATGTACAAGGGAGGGTCTAAGTTTCGACTCAGTTCAAGAGCGGCTGGATTTGTTTGGATACAACAAACTTGAAGAAAAGAAGGTTAGAAACCAAATCGTTTGGCATACATCTCTCTTTCCCCAAGTCCTTTAATTTTTTATTTTTTTTATATTGTTGCAGTTTTTTACGTATTTAATTTGTTGTTTACCATCCTTTCTTCCATAGGAAAGTAAACTACTAAAGTTTTTGGGTTTTATGTGGAATCCTCTGTCATGGGTCATGGAAGCAGCAGCTCTCATGGCAATTGCTCTTGCACATGGAGGGGTAAGTCTATATGATCCCTTCTTAATCTTTGTTGAAGATTATCATTTGACGATGGGGGTGTGAAAACAACAATCAAAGTCCTGGATTTAAGTTTCTGGGTCAATTTGGGTCAAGGCTGAACCATGAGTGAAATGCCAAAATTTCAAAATTTGGCCTAAAGTTCTTAAATAATGAAATTCAGAATCAATTGCTTTCAAAGTATAAGCTATTATAAGATTGTAACGGATAAATTTTGAAACTTTTAGAACCTAGATGTTAACGAAGTATTATTTGTGCAGGGAAAGGGTGCAGATTATCATGATTTTGTTGGCATCGTGGTCTTACTGATTATCAACTCCACCATCAGTTTTATAGAGGAAAACAATGCTGGAAACGCTGCTGCTGCTCTTATGGCTCGGTTGGCCCCAAAAGCCAAGGTTCTCCTCCTTATATATTCATTTTAGACAAACTTCTTCATCGCAGCTTCAACTAGTCCACCAAAAATCAGCATTTTTTTGTCTCATTTTAACCCAACTTGTGAGTATCATATCTGGATGCTTCTTCTTCTGACTTTCTTTCCACTTTTACCAGGTCTTACGCGATGGGAAATGGAGTGAGGAAGATGCTGCAGTGTTGGTTCCTGGAGATATAGTTAGTATCAAACTTGGAGACATCATTCCTGCTGATGCACGCCTACTTGAAGGAGATCCGTTAAAAATTGATCAGGTACTGATTCACAATTAGTTATGAGTAATCAGCTTATTAATATGGAATTTGGATTTGATGGTAAAAATCATGTTGCATACTCTCTCCCCTGCCTTCTGTCCATGGGTCATGGGTCAGTGCTAATGTGTCTTGAGAATTTGCAATTAGTGTGGATAATTATTGTCCTTGAGACCATTTTGATAATGCTTACCAGAGGAACTATAGAAATTAGTAATGATCCTGCAAGGATAGAGCTACTCATGCTCCACTTTGAGCTAACTGATCTCCACTTCCCTTGTTTATGAAATTTCCCAATGCTCTCAAGATGTGGAGTGTGAGAAGGTGAAAAAGTGGAGGGCAAATAGCACTGCCCACTTGAAAATGCCTTTAGGAATTGAAAATGGTCGTAAGCACCTGGTTGTAAATAATAACATCTCCCTGCTCAACTTTGGAGTATTACAGTAAGACTTTGCTAATGGAAATTTAAGAAGTATGTTTGTTATATAGGCAATGAAAACCATGTCAATTGACCGAGCGTCCTGGATTGCTTAGAAAATGACCTTGATTATGCAAACATAATGTTCTTTTTTTTCTTTTTCTTTTTCATTTTTCTGAGGACCTCAATTTGATTTTCTGCTCCTCCTTGAGGAAAAGAAAGAAAAAATACTCGTTAAGACCTTTATTATGAATATTTTGGATCAACATGTTACCACTCATTCTTCCAGTTAGCAATCTGGTATAGTATAAGATTGTGCAGAAACTACATGATTGAACAGTTGCAATACATTGTGTACTGAAACCCAGAAATTTTATATTTCTGTGTATAATGTCTTTATGATTGTAAAGTTCATTGACTTGTTCAAAGGTAAATTTCTCTAATGAATGTAACATATATTGTTGTCGTTTGCAGTCTGCTCTTACCGGAGAATCACTTCCTGTAACCAAGAATCCTGGTGATGGAGTTTACTCAGGTTCAACATGTAAGCAAGGTGAAATTGAAGCAGTTGTTATTGCAACTGGAGTTCACACTTTCTTTGGGAAGGCAGCTCATCTTGTTGAAAACACTACACATGTTGGGCACTTTCAGAAGGTTTGTTTATGGAGTTAATCTATCTTAATGTTGACGGGCCAAAACAAATGAGAGTGTGAATCGCTTGGATACACAGTTTCTCTGCCTTATCAATATAAATTTTCTCACTGTCATGCTAATAGCCTTATATACATACCCGTGAAAAATATAATAATGTTGAGCCATGAATGTTTTATAAATAATAAAGTTGTCATTGCATATATCATGGAAAGTATTAACTATTGACGGCATTTGATGGTTTCAGGTTTTAACGGCAATTGGAAACTTCTGCATATGCTCAATTGCTGTTGGGATGGTTATTGAAATCATCGTAATATACGGAATTCAAGAGAGGGAATATCGTGTTGGTATCGATAATCTTTTGGTCCTACTTATTGGTGGGATCCCAATTGCAATGCCAACAGTTCTTTCTGTTACAATGGCCATTGGCTCACATCGTTTGTCTCAGCAGGTTTGTGAAGACATAAAACACACTCAGCAGATTAATAGGGAAATTTACAATGAAATAGATGAAAGTACAGTCTGAAAATTATTTGAATAATTGAAATCTCTGTCATGTGCAGGGTGCCATAACAAAGAGAATGACTGCAATTGAAGAAATGGCTGGAATGGATGTTCTGTGCAGTGATAAAACAGGCACACTGACACTTAACAAGCTTACAGTGGACAGGAATATGATTGAGGTTTACTTTTGGCCCCTCTATAATGCTTTTAATTTGCATGGTATAGCATCAATCATAGTAAGTAACTTTTGTGAGTAGAAACTGACCTCTTGCTCATGTTCGATAACAAATTTTACCTTGCACAAAAACAATAATCTATGTGACTTATGCAGGCTTCCATCCAAGAGTCACATGTCCATTAAAGCATAAATATTATACAGATTTCCTAAATTATTTGTAG
>JAESVK010000811.1:738487-763712 GCA_017140935.1 Hamamelis virginiana
CCCCTCCCAAAAAAAAAAAAAAAGAAAAAAAGAAAAGAAAAGAAAAGAAGTAACTGTTTAGAAGTCCAATTTGATTGATCTTCTGTCTTCTGATAATCAAATTGAAAAATCTGTCTCAACCAAAATGATAAATTATTTGTTACTAACATTTCAAATTATTTTAATGTCATCCTTGTCATTGCAGGTTTTTGCTAAAAATGTTGAGAAGGATATGGTTGTACTAATGGCTGCAAGAGCATCAAGGTTAGAGAACCAAGATGCCATCGATGCAGCAATTGTAGCAATGTTGGCAGACCCTAAAGAGGTAGTGGATTTAGTATTTTTTTTAATCATTCTTTATTTTGATAGTGATTAATTTTCTTTCCTCTAGAGTAAGTGGAGGATAGAAGGTTGCTGCAGTTCCTCTACTGACAGGAACGCCAACATTTCATATGTTTCCTTTGTTGTCTGCACCAATCTGCAGAAATGTTTTAAAAGTTTTACATCATGTTTTTTGTCATAGAAGAATTACTACACAGCCTCTTCTGGACTTGTACATTTTTTTTCCTGTTAAATCCTCATCAAAAGAGTTTCACTTGTAATAACTCTGGCAGCTCGCGATTTCCTTACTTCTTCCTGTGAATTTGGATTGAAACTCAATTTGTTTATTGTGTTGATTCTTGTAAGGCACGAGCTGGAATCAAAGAAGTCCACTTCCTTCCATTCAATCCAACTGATAAAAGGACTGCTCTGACATACATAGATAGTGTTGGTAAAATGCATAGAGTGAGCAAAGGTGCTCCAGAACAGGTAGAACAGTTTACTTGAAAAACTTATATATGACTGGTTAACCATAACAGTGCATCCATGATTGCTGAGTTTTTGCACGTATACTCTGTAGATTCTCAATCTGGCACATAATAGATCAGAAATTGAACGGAGGGTGCATTCAATAATTGACAAGTTTGCAGAACGTGGACTCCGATCCCTTGGAGTTGCCCGGCAGGTGATTAATCTTTCATGCAGTTTTTTATTTTATTTTGCTAGGCATCTTTTATGCAGCCTGTATTGTGTCCTACATTAGTTTTTCTCCATACAATTTTGGCATAAATGGAGCTTCATGTTCTTTAGGAAGTACCAGCTGGTACCAAAGATAGTCCTGGTGGTCCCTGGGAATTTGTTGGCCTTCTCCCTCTCTTTGACCCCCCTCGTCATGATAGTGCTGAAACAATCAGAAGGGCATTAGATCTTGGTGTTAGCGTTAAAATGATTACAGGTGCGTAGGACTCTTGATAAAGGTTTTCATATTATCATACTCTTCCTTTTCTTTCACCTGTTATTTCCATGTACACTTTTTACCTTTAATTATCTTTCCAGCAATTTCCATGTACACTTTCTGCATTTGTTTTCGGTGGTCTTGGAACCAGTATCATATTAACATCAATATATGAACTTTATCCCAGCTGTTTTATCACTTTGAAATTTCATGCAATGGAAACTTTTGTAGGTGACCAACTGGCAATTGGTAAGGAAACAGGAAGACGGCTTGGAATGGGCACAAACATGTACCCCTCTTCATCTCTGCTTGGTACAAGTAAGGATGAGTCAATTTCAGCTCTGCCGATTGATGAACTTATTGAGAAAGCTGATGGTTTTGCTGGCGTCTTTCCTGGTAAGCCTGCAATTAAGCTCTTTAAATTATTTTTTATCTTGTTAACTTACCAATTTATCTAAAAGCTTGAACTGTTAGAAAGGGAGCCAACTAGGTATATCAAAGGGCTTTATCACCCCTTGCCATGTGCAATCTCCTGCACGGGAACAAAACATAGGGGCAGCACCTAGGCAGAAACACACCTCCGAGGATTCAAACACACGACCTCCTACTCTGATCCCATTTTAACTTCCCAACTCATATAAAAGCCCAAGCTGTTGGAGAGGGCGCCAACTATGTATATGAAAGAGCTTTAACAGAAGCGATTATTGATTTCATTATTTTCTTTTGCAGAACACAAGTATGAGATTGTGAGGAGATTACAAGCTAGAAAGCACATCTGTGGAATGACCGGTGATGGAGTAAATGATGCACCTGCCTTAAAGAAAGCTGACATAGGAATTGCTGTGGCAGATTCCACAGATGCTGCTCGTAGTGCTTCTGATATCGTTCTTACAGAACCTGGGTTGAGTGTGATCATTAGTGCTGTTTTAACAAGCCGTGCAATCTTTCAAAGAATGAAAAACTATACGGTAATCTAACAATAACTTCAAAATTCAAGAAGTAATCAAAGTATTGATGGGAATTTGAGTTGTCTGACAGTAGGTACTGATTTTAATTTTTTTCCCCAGATATATGCTGTGTCTATCACTATACGTATTGTGGTAAGTTTCTCTTTAAACTAAATTTGTTTACATTTAAAATGTAATACAAATGCACTCCTTTGATCAGATTTGTCTCATTGGCAATTGGGGTTTGATATAACAGCTAGGATTTATGTTGCTGACTGTCTTCTGGAAATTCGACTTTCCTCCTTTTATGGTTCTCGTCATTGCCATTCTAAATGACGGTTGGCATTATTACTCTCTCAAGTCCCTTTGATTTGATTTACAGCTTATTCTGTGACTTTTCTAATCTTTGTATTTATGTTACATGATACTGTTTTTTTTTTGCTTCAATCTGACTTATTAGCTTGCTTCCAGGTACTATCATGACAATATCCAAAGATAGGGTCAAGCCTTCTCCCATTCCTGACAGTTGGAAGCTTAGTGAAATTTTTGCAACCGGGGTTATTCTCGGTGCTTATCTGGCCCTAATGACAGTCATATTCTTCTATATGTCCTATGAAACTAACTTCTTTACGGTAATCCCCTTCTTAAATTCATGCGTTAGATAGACTAAAGTTAACTTACGGATTTTTGTACAAGTACACAAACTGCGTAAAAGTATTCTTATCTTCTGGGCACTTGAATCAATTTGAGAGAATAGAAAATCACTGTCCTTTATGCATGTGCTGGATTTGCAGTACACATGCATGATGGTTTTGAAGGTGGGACTAATACGCAATAACTTTCTCCAAGATGCACACAAGAAGTTTGTGCTTTTAGATAGTTTCTCTTCCTTTTTTTTTCCCCTTAATTTCTAATATCCACCTTTTTCTTTTATGTTGCAGAAGCATTTCCATGTAAAGAACTTCAACAAGCACAATCTTAATATAACTGATAAAAATGTTTCCACTCCACTTAATGAAATGTTGGCATCTGCCGTGTATCTTCAAATCAGCACCATCAGCCAGGCCTTAATATTTGTGACTCGCTCCAGGGGTTGGTCTTTCACAGAACGGCCTGGTCTTCTGCTCGTTGCTGCTTTCATCATTGCTCAGCTGGTATGTTCTTTTTGCTTTGCTTGAATGAATAAAACTAGGGAAGATATCTTCATGCAACCGTATGTAGAAGATGGAGGATACTCAAGATTACCAAAATTGGTTTATCCACTGCTATCAAGTTAGAACCATCTCTACATCCCTGATGACCATAGAATATGTGCGATTCTCTGAATTTTTTAAAAGTTCACAACTATACAAACTTTTTCACACGGCAAACGCGATACAAAACTACTGATAACCATTCTGGATTGCAAATAGTTCCCATATATATATATGTGTGTGTGTGTATTTTGTAAAATTGTGTATTCCAAACAATTCCAGGATGGTAACATATGCTCATTTCAATTTCCTATATGCGTTGCTTTTTCATCGCTCAGTTTCAAATTCATTCAAGATTTTTTTTTTTCTCGTACTCGATATATTTCCAAATAATTCTGACATTCCATATTAATATTGGTGGCAAATAAGGACTTTCCCTTGATCACCCCTGAGTACAAAAAGAGAAAATGAAAAGCTTGACTAGATTCGAGGCTTTTATTATTTTGATTTCTGTTTTGTAACACATCTAGTCTGTCCATTTGGAAAAGTTTCAATTTTTCCCTCATATCATGAGCCTTTCTATTGTTTCAAGTGTTAATCAAGAACACATCATCCTTTCAGATTGCAACGGTGATATCTGCCACTGCGACTTGGAAATTTGCTGGAATCAGAAAGATTGGCTGGGGTTGGACTGGTGTCATTTGGTTGTACAATATCGTGACTTACATGCTGCTAGATCCCATCAAATTTGGAGTCCGATATGCACTCAGTGGAAGAGCCTGGGGTTTGGTTGTTGATCAACGAGTAAGTGAAACTGCGCTTCCTTTCCTACAAACCAAAATTCTTGGAACTTCTTAAACATCCTGATTCTAAGTCGGTGATTCAAATATTCATCACCAATATCCTAAATATTGTGAATAATAAAAAATTACCTTCAGAAATTTTCCCCAACTCAATTTCCTCGGTGAATTTTTTTTCTTAACTCGTTAACAATATGGTCACAGTAATTCCCTGAATTCTCATAGTTGTCTTTAAACCATTCTAAAGTCCTGAATTTCGTTGTGGAATTTCGTGAAATGCTGACCTTTGGGCCTTTACATTCACAGACGGCATTCACAAACAGAAAGGACTTTGGTAGGGAAGCTCGCGAGGCTGCATGGGCAACTGAGCAACGGACTCTACATGGCCTACAGTCTTCAGAGACAAAGATGTTTACTGAGCGGGGAACCTTTAGAGACATTAATCTCATGGCAGAAGAAGCTAAAAGGCGGGCAGAGATCTCGAGGTTAGTCTTTTCTACTAACACACACAAGATTCTCAAGCACAAAGTGATTCTAGTCATCTACCTTTTCTAAAGAGGCAAATGCATAAATAGAATCCCTCTTCAACTGCATAATCCTCTAGCTTATTTTTCATAGGACTAAATATAGAATCCCTATGCATAATAAATGTACTTGTTGGTTCAGTCTTCCTTGAATTTCCTCCCAAGCAAACACATCCTCAGTGCTGGTGTCTTCTACGATTCATCTTGATTTTCTTATCCCTTTCTTTCCTTCACCGTGCAGGATGAGGGAGCTTCACACTCTGAAAGGCAAGGTTGAGTCCTTTGCTAAGCTGAGGGGATTAGACATTGATGCCATTAACCAGCACTATACTGTTTGAGTGGTGTCTTGACACTGATCTTCTCTCTTCTTTTTCTTTTGAAATTTTATTTTTTCTTCTTCTTCATTTCGTTTTTTTTTTATTTTTATTTTTATTTTTTTTTCGATCTTGGAAAGAATGAAGGAAATGAAGGAGAAAAGTCTAAAAATGTTGAAGAAGGGAATTCATTTGAAAGTAATTTTTAGCATTTTATATTCCTTTCCCTTGTACATTCCAAGATCCAAGCCTTAGTAACTCCTCATTCGTACATGGATTTGTATAAGCTTGATACTGGTCAGTGGTTGTTTATTCAATAGATTATCAAAGTAAATGCCTTTAATTATAAGAGATTACATTGTCGCTATTTTTTTTTTTAGCTTATCTGAACTCCCCTTCTCTCCTTTTTCCCTACATGTATTTTGTCCTATAAAATTTCACAAATTCAAATTCAAATCCAAAATCTTCATTCTTTGGTGGGATTTTGTTTGCCATCACAATATTGATTCTGAGATAGAATACATGGATGCTTCAAAGGGCAAAATGATCTGCAAATGGTATGACATAACAAACATGCGTGTGGGTAGTCGATATGTCCAAAGCATATCACCTAGTTTGTTTTAGCAAGTTTTCAAAGGTTGCTTTCTTTCTTTATATGTCCAAAGCGAGCATTCTTGTCTATTACACTTCCGACATGCACTTCATTCTAGGCCAGGTTAAGTTGGGCATGCACTTTTGATAAATCATTTGCATTTGACATGCTGTATTTTGCAGTTTTGACATATCCAAGACCTTTACACGTACCTTCACCATGTGTACTTGAATCTACATATATAACATGGGTTTTGAAAGTATGAACTGAAATAGAGCAGGAAAGGGTCTGAATCTGTTGATGTCTTACAGTCTTAATTATTGTTCATAGAATAGTTTTGAATTGGCAATGGGAGATGATCAATGAGCTCATGTAATTATTACATGCCAATCAACTACATTTCCTATTTAACTCATTAGCCCTCCTTCCTACAAAGTCTGGGTTCTGGGTCTGTGATCAGTGCCTAGAGAATTAATAGAGATGAACTAAAATGATAACAAAGTATAATCAGGACAAGACCACTCACTCACCCCCCATTTTGGTTTTTGCACTAGTACCAGAGACTGCAATTCAGGATGTAGCCAACCATGCGGGGTCAGTTTGGTTTTAGCTCTTGGGTGGGCAAAATTTGAGAATTGATCAGGATCACGGTCAGTTTGGTTCTCTTGGTCCATTAGGAGCAAAATATAAGTGGGGGCCGGGGTTGATCAAATGATAGATGTGACATACACATCAAACCCACCAATCAATTGGCCTAAAAAAATATTTACAATTATACTTAATCTAGCAAATTTGCCTCTATGTCCTTAAAGAGTATGAATATCAACTTTTTTATATAGTTTTTCCAATAGCATTACCCACTATGTACAAAAGATCCTCATCAAAATATACAATAGGATGCTCTGGCAATCGCACCCAAGCAACAACCAGAGGAAATAGAAGTTTGGGAAGGTCGAAACTCTGGATGCCATTTTCAAATCTTAAGGTAATGTCCAGCAATAAACCAGGGACTGTCCATGAGAGCAGAACAATAGTCAGATTCCTTTTGAAATTTAACAATGAAAGGCCCCAAGAGAGATTCTTTCTTTACAATGTGTTTGGATTGAGAGAGTTGGAGAGGAGAGAAGAGAGAGTTTTTAAGTTTCTCTCCAGTTCTTTTATTTGGTTTTCCAAAATAGGAGAGAAGGTAATAGAGGGAGAAAGTACATGTTTTTTTTTTTTTCACCAAATTGGAGAGAAAAAAAAGAAAAATGGGGTAAATTTTTCTACCCACATACATTATTTGGAATGTTGAAAGAATAAGAGTAATATTGGAAATTATACTTTAATATTTTCTCTCCTTTTTCTTTTATAATGGAAACTATCCAAATAAGGAGCTTTTTCCCTTCACTTCTTTTCTCTCCAATTCTCTCAATCCAAAGATAGTGTTCTGCTGCAGCTGGGCCAAGATTTTCTTGTCTGTAGTGTTCTGGGTTTAGTCGCCTTTGTAAAACACAAAAAAATAAATTAATTAATAAAGAAGTAATCATTACACTTTAATATTTTCTCTTGCCGAGAGGCTTTGGTTTTTATTAACTCACTCACAGCTCACAAGTCACAACAATGTTATTTTCAAGAACAGAAAATAAACAGCAGACAAAACTTGAAATTTCTCTTTTTAAGTTTGGTTGTGTACAGATACGTACGAGGTAAGATCCTAAGGCAGAATATACAAACATGTAGCGGCAAAAATTATAACAAACATTTGAATAATTATTGAATTTTCTTGCGTTACAGCGGACACTACAAGCCATGCCATCGTCTTCTTCCTTATGGACCTTTCACATAAGCCATCCAACACTACAAGCCATGCCATCTCTCTCTCTCTCTCTCTGTTTCTCTCTCTAGAGTATTGGGTCGCTCTGTTTTTCATCATTCTTTATTATCTGCATTGCACTTTGTCCAATTCAAAATGATGGTGATTTGGGGTTGACACGGTTATATATATCCTCGTTTCGGTACATCTCTTGGAACACTCTCGCGGTTATAATTGAAGCCTTATTCTTCTGTTCTGTAGGATTTTTTATGATTTTTGCTTCTGGGTATTGTGATTTTATGGTTTATTATTTTTTTTTTCAAGCGATATACGTTAGTTAGTCGGGTTGGTGGCTTGTTGTTATGATATTAAATGATTTAAAGAATTTTAGATTTTGCAGGATATATTTTGAAAAACTGACTTTTAGATTAAATAATATATTTATGTATCTCATGCATGCTAAAAATTACACTCATCCAATGGTCGATTTTTAAAAAATGTTACACAGATGTTGTAAAAGCTTTTAGCGATCACGTATTTTGAGATGCGACATTGTATCACAGTGATTTTTTTTTTTTTTTTTTTTTTTTTTTTTTTTGCATATATGACATTCATAAGAAGAGTATCTAATTCAAGTGCACATGATGCTTCTTGCATTAGGTATTCTCTTATAGAGTTACTTGGGGTGAAAAGTTTGAAAAACTGACTGTTGGATTAGATACTCCTATCGTGTGTGTATGTGCGCGCGCGCGTGCGGGGTGCAAAACTGACCATAAAAAGTTAATGAAGCTGATGGGAATCGGTGGGCATATTGTATGAATTGAAATGAGTAAAACATAGGGCGAACATGTTTGAGTTCTGCCAATGCAAGAGACAGGAACACATGATTTGATGTAAAGTGCATGTTGGGCTGCACATGCAGATTCTATACCAACAACTTGTTGGGTGGAGAGGTGAAGCTCAAGGAAATTAAGCCAAAATGGATGAGAAATCAATTGCTCTCAATGCTGTTTTCCAGGAAGAGTTTGATCTGGTACGTGCCAAGAAATTATATACTTCTTGTGCCATGCCGAATTATACTAGAATCTTAGTCTTATTTTCAAGTTAAATTTTGCTTTCCTAAATGCTTAATTTATCTCCATATGATTTCTTTATTTCCTCTGCATCAAACACTGTAGAAGAGATTTTTTTTTTTTTTTAATTTTATTATAATTGGTATCTTTTAAAGTTTAAAGTGCAAATTTGAAAAAAAAAAATAATTTAATTTAATGTTAATTTATATCAACAATTTTTTAAAATTTTAGAAAAAATTATTAATTTTTTATTTTAAAAAAAAAAAAAAAAAATGTAGGTCTCTTTTGGATCAAACTCCTTATTTAGATAAAAGGAAAATGCTATGCATCACTACAATGTATCACTACAAGTATTGTTACAAGAAAGAAAGATCGTGAATTTCCAAAAATACCCATGAGTGATTTTCTAAAACTACCCTCATTTTCTTCTTGTAGCGATACTTGTAGTGATTCATTGTAGTGATGTATAGAATTGCTCTAGATAAAGTTAACACATATGAGATAAAAAAAACAAAAGAAAAGAAAAAGAAATGATTGTACTAGTAGCTTCAAGCCAACTTATTGTAAGTATTTTTCACTAACAAGATGATATATTTGATCAATTAAATTTTTCAAAAACAAGTAAAGAAAGAAGGGATGGTATTTTCACCTATCTATTGATCTATTCAGTTTCAAATTGGTAATACATATTGTAACTGGAAAATGCTTTATGCAGGAAAACTTGCCTCTTGAAGAAGTTTTTGAACATCTCAAGTGTACAAGGGAGGGTCTAAGTTCTGATTCAGTTCAAGAGCGGCTGGATTTGTTTGGATACAATAAACTTGAAGAAAAGAAGGTTAGAAATAAAATCATTCGGCTTGCATCTCTTTTTCCCCAATTCTTATATTTTCTTTACTATTATTGAAGTTTTTTACCTCTTTAGTTTATTATTCTACCATTCTTTCTTCCTTATATAGGAAAGTAAACTTCTAATGTTTTTGGGCTTCATGTGGAATCCTATGTCATGGGTCATGGAAGCAGCAGCTGTCTTGGCAATTGCTCTTGCACATGGAGGGGTAAGTCTATATGATCCCATCGTAATCTCTATTGAAGATTACCATTTGAAGATGGGCAGTGAAACAACAATCAAAGTTCTGGATTTAAGTTTGTGGGTCAATTTTGGTCATGGTTGAACCATGAGTGAAATGCCAAAATTTCAAAATTTGGCCCAAAGTTCTTAAACAATGAAATTCAGAATCAAGTGCTTTCAAAGTGTAAGCTATTCTAAGAACCTAGATGTTAACGGAACCTTATTTTTGCAGGGCAAGGGTGCAGATTATCGTGATTTTGTTGGCATTGTGATCTTACTAATTATCAACTCCACCATCAGTTTTATAGAGGAAAACAATGCTGGCAAAGCTGCTGCTGCTCTTATGGCTCGGTTGGCCCCAAAACCCAAGGTTTCCCTCCTTGCATATTCATTTTAGACAAACTACTTCATCACAGCTTCAACTAGTCCACCAAAAATCAGTATATTTTTTTGTTTCATTCCACCACACAGTAGATTATCATATCTGGATGCTGCTTCTTCTGACTCTCTTGCTACTCTTTCCAGGTCTTACGCAATGGGAAATAGAGTGAGGAAGATGCTGGAGTGTTGGTTCCTGGAGATATAGTTAGTATCAAACTAGGAGACATTATTCCTGCTGATGCACGCTTACTTGAAGGAGATCCATTAAAAATTGATCAGGTATTGATTCACAGTTAGTTACGTGTCAGCTTATTATTATAAAACTTGGATTTGAAGGTAACAACCATGTTACGTACTCTCTTCCCTGTCCTCTGTTCATGGGTCATGGGTCAGTATTAATGTGTCTTTACAGTTTGCAATTAGTGAGGACGATTTCTGTCCTTGAGACCTATTTGGTAATATTTGCTTATCAGAGGAACTGTATAAATCAGTAACGATCCTGCAAGCTACTCATGTTCCACTTTATGCAAACCAAACTCCACTTTCCATGTTTTTGAAAGTTCCCAATGCTCTCAAGATGTGGATTGTGGGAAGATGAAAAAGTGGAGGGCAAATAGCACTGCTTATCTTGGAAATGCCTTTAGGAATTGAATTAATGGTCCTAAGCATCTGGTTGTAATTAATAACATCTTCCTACTCAACTTTGGAGCATTACAGTAAGATTTTGCTAATGGAAGTTTAAGTGTGTTTGTCATACAGGCAATGAAAAGGACCTTAATTATGCAAACAGAGTGTTCTTCTTCCTTCTTTTTTTTCCCTTCTTCATTTTGCTTTTTGTGGGGACCTGAATTATATTTTCTGCTCCTCCTTGGGGAGAAAAAGGAAAACAACTCTTTAAGAGCTTTATTATGAATATTTTGGATCAACATGTTACCACTCATTCTTCCAATTAGCAATCTGGTATAGTATTGTTGGGAAGTCCACCCAAAGTGGATGATACCATTTTTTCATATTTGGCTCTTGTTGGATTTCACACATTTGAATATGTCATTTGGCCTTTGGAATTCCCATTAATTGATTGTGCATGGGGACAATTATTTTGGTGTAAATTGTGCATGAGTTGGATTGCATGCTTTATGTTTCGGTAAGAACATATTGCATGTGACTATTCCAATGTCCAATGGCTTTCAATGGTATTCCCATTGTCAGCCTTGTGAAGGAACATATGGCATGGGAAGAATTGATGGTGCATGGCTACTCGAAAGGCATTTTCTAATTGTGTGTGCTATGTATTTATATATATATATATAAAGTGTGTGGCAAGAGTAAGGAGGAGTGTGAGCCACAATGTAACACCTAAGGGTGAGCTCGTGAGGAGAGAGCTCCAGAGTTGGTGTTAGTGAGTGGTGCATCATGTTGAGTTCTTCCAATGGGTATGGAGTGATTGAGAGTAAGTAGGATTAGTCTTCCAATGGGAATTGAGAGAGTGAGTTGAATGAGGTGTACTTGGTTTCAAGGGACTTGGGTTTTGGGAATATCCTAAGTGGAACTTCTTGTACCAATTGTACTCATTTTCTCTCATAATGAAGAAGACTATCACTCCCGTGGATTTAGGCAATTTGGGCCGAACAAAGTAAAATTCCTTGTGTTCTTTATTTTTTTATTTTTTTTTCTTGTGCTTAATATCTTGGTTGATTATTTTTTCTTATGGATTTATTCCCAACAAGTATAAGATTGTGCAGAAACAATGTGATTGAACGGTTGCAACACATTGTGTGCTGAAACCAAGAAATTTCATCTTTCTGTGTGTAATGCCATTATGATTGTAAAGTTCAATGACTTGTTCCAAAGTAATTTTCTTTGCTGAATGTAACATATATCATTATTGTTTGCAGTCTGCTCTTACTGGAGAATCACTTCCAGTGACGAAGAATCCTGGTGATGGAGTTTACTCAGGTTCAACATGTAAGCAAGGTGAAATTGAAGCAGTTGTTTTTGCAACCGGAGTTCACACTTTCTTTGGGAAGGCAGCTCATCTTGTTGAAAACACTACAAATGTTGGCCACTTTCAGAAGGTTTGTTAATGGAGCTAATCTATCTTAATGATGACAGGCCAAAACAAATGAAAGTGTGAATCACATGGATACACAGTTTCTCTGCATTATCAAAATAAATTTCCTCACTGTCTTGCTAATAGCCTTATATACATACTAGTGAAAAATAAAATAATGTTGAGTCATGAGTGTTGTACAAATAATAAAGTTGTCATTGCATATATCATGGAAAGAATTAACTATTGATGGCATTTAATGGTTTCAGGTTTTTACAACAATTGGAAACTTCTGCATATGCTTAATTACTGTTGGGATGATTATTGAAATCATCATAATCTACGGAATTCAACGGAGGGGATTTCGTGTTGGTATTTATAATCTTCTGGTCCTTCTTATTGGTGGGATCCCAATTGCAATGCCAACAGTTCTTTCTGTTACAATGGCCATCGGCTCACATTGTTTGTCTCAGAAGGTTTGTGAAGACACAAAGCACATTCAACAGATTAATTGGGAAATTTATAATGAAATAGATTGAAAGTCAAGTCTGAAAATTATTTGAATAATTGAAATATATATCATGTGCAGGGTGCCATAGCAAAGAGAATGACTACAATAGAAGAAATGGCCAGAATGGATGTTCTATCCAGTGATAAAACAGGCACACTGACACTTAACAAGCTTACAGTGGACAGGGATATGATTGAGGTTTACTTTCTGTCCCTCTATAACGCTTTTAGTTTGCATGGTATAGCATCAAATCATAATAAGTAGCTTTGTGAGTAGAAACTGACCTCTTGCTCATATTCAGTGACAAATTTTACCTTTAACAAAAACAATAACCTATGTGACTTATGCAGGCTTCCTTTCAAGAGTCACATGCCCATTGAAGCATAAAAATTATGTACATTTCCTAAATTAGTTGTAGTTAAAAGTTAAAACTCCACAAATCTGATTGATCTTATGATAATCAAATTTAAAATTCTGTGAACCAATATGACAATTATTTGTTACCAACATTTCAAATCATTTTGATGCCATCCTTGTCAGTGCAGGTTTTTGCTAAAGGCGTTGAGAAGGATATGGTTGTACTGATGGCTGCAAGAGCATCAAGGCTAGAGAACCAAGATGCCATTGATGCTGCAATTGTAGAAATGTTGGCAGACCCTAAAGAGGTAGTAGATTTAGTATTTTTTTGGGTCATTCTATATTTTGATAGCACTTGTTGTCCTTTCCTTTAGAGAGCAAGTGAAGGATAGAGATGTATTAAAAGTTGTCTTTGTTGCCTTTGTTGTCTGCACCAATCTGCAGAAATGTATTAAAAGATTTACATCATGCTTATTGTCGTAGAAGAATTACAATACAACCTCTTCTGGACATGCACTTTTTGTCCTGTTAAATCCCCATCAAAAGAATCTCTTGTAATAACTCTTGCAGCTCACGATTGCCTTACTTCTTCCTATGAATTTGGGTTGAGACTCATAACTATCTATTGTGTTGATTCTTGTAAGGCGCGAGCTGGAATCAAAGAAGTTCACTTCCTTCCATTCAATCCAACCGATAAAAGGACTGCTTTGACATACATAGATGTTGGTAAAATGCATAGAGTGAGCAAAGGTGCTCCAGAACAGGTAGAACAGTACGTTTACTTGAAAAACTTATATGTGACTGGTTAACCATAAAAATGCATTCATGATTGCTGAGTTTTTGCATGTATACTCTGTAGATTCTCAATTTGGCATATAATAGATCAAAAATTGAATGGAGGGTGCGTTCAATAATTGACAAGTTTGCAGAACATGGACTCCGATCCCTAGGAGTTGCCCGGCAGGTGATTAATCTTTTATGCAGTTTTTTTTTTCTTTTCTTTTGCTTGGTATCTTCTATGCAGCTTGGGTTGTCTCCTATATATGATTTTCTCCATAGAATTTTGGGATAAATGGAGTTTCATTTTCTTTAGGAAGTACCTGCTGGTACCAAAAACAGTCCTGGTGGCCCTTGGGAATTTGTTGGTCTTCTCCCTCTCTTTGACCCACCTCACCATGATAGTTCTGAAACAATCAGAAGGGCATTAGATCTTGGTGTTAGCATTAAAATGATCACAGGTGTGTGCAACTGCTGATAAAGGTTTTCTGATTATTATACTTTTCCTTTTCTTTCACCTGCAATTTTTGTGTACACTTTCTGCCTTTGATTGTCTTTCCTGGAATTCCCATGTACGCTTTCTGCATTTTATTGTCTTTATTTTTTGGTGGACTTGGAACCAATATCATGTCAACATCACTGTCTGTGGACCTTATCCTAGGTGTTTTATCACTTTGAAATTTCATGCAATGAAAATTTTTGCAGCCGACCAACTGGCAATTGCTAAGGAAACAGGAAGACGGCTTGGAATGGGCGCAAACATGTACTACTCTTCGTCTCTGCTTCGTGAATATAGGGATGAAGCAATTTCAGCTTTACCATTTGATGAACTTATTGAGAAAGCTGATGGTTTTGCTGGCGTCTTGCCTGTTTAGTCTGCTGTTAAGCTCTTTAAATTTATTTTTTATCCAGTTAACTTACCAATTCATCTAAAATTCCAAGCTGTTAGAGAGGGAGCCAACTAAATATATCAATGGGCTTTAAAACCTCCAGCCATGTGCAGTCTCCTGCACAGGAACAGATTTTCGTGGGAAAACATAGGGTTAACACGTAGGCATAAAGCCAGAAACACACCTCCAGGAATTCGAACACAATACCTCCTACTCTAATTCCATGTCAACTTACAAACTCATAAAAGCCCGACCTGTTGAAGAGAGGGCCAACTATGTATATGAAAGAGCTTTAACATATCGAATTGTTCATTTCATTAGTTTCTTTTGCAGAACACAAGTATGAGATTATGAGAAGATTACAAGCTAGAAAGCACATCTATGGAATAACCGGTGATGGAGTAAATGATGTGTCTGCCTTAAAAAAAGCTGACATAGGAATTGCTGTTGCAGATTCTACAGAAGCTGCTCGTAGTGCTGCTGATATAGTTCTTACAGAACCGGGATTGAGTGTGATCATTAGTGCTGTTTTAACAAGCCGTGCAATCTTCCAAAGAATGAAAAACTACGTGGTAATCTAACTGTAACTTAAAATTCAAGAAGTAATCAAATTGTTGATGGGAATTTGAGTTGTGTGACGATAAATGCTGATTTTAATTTTTTTTCCCCTAGATATATGTTGTGTCTATCACTATACATATTGTGGTAAGCTTCCCTTCAAACTAAATTTGTTTACATTTAAAATATAATACAAATAAACTCCTTTGATCAGTCTTGTCTCATTGGAAATTGGGTTTGACATAACAGCTAGGATTTATGTTGCCGGTTGTCTTATTGAAGTTTGACTTCCCTCCTTTTATGGTTCTGGTCAATGTCATTCTTAATGATGGTTAGCCTTATTACTCTCTCAAATCCATTTCATTTGATATACAGCTTTCCCTCTGGTCTTTTTAATCTTTGTATTTCCGTTACATGATAGTGTTCTTCTTGCTTTTACTTGACTTGTTAGCTTGCTTCCAGGTACTATCATGACAATATCCAAAGATAGGGTCAAGCCTTCTCCCGTTCCTTACAGTTGGAAACTCAAATAAATTTTTGCAATCGGGGTTATCTTTGGTGCTTATCTGGCCATAACGACACTCATATTCTTTTGGATGGCTTATGAAACTAACTTCTTTCCGGTAATCCCCACCTTTGTTTCTGTAATATTTACCTCATATGTTAGATAGACTAAAGTAAACCTACGGATTTTTGTACAAGTGCACAAACTGCGTAAAGATATTTTATCTTCTAGCTAGACTCTTGAATCAACTTGAGAGGATAGAAAATCACTCCCTTCATGCATGTGCTGTATTTGCGGTACACATGCATGGTGGTTTGGAAGGTGAGACTAATACGTACGCTTTTGATCTTATAAGTAGTTCCCAGCACACAATAACTTTCTCCAAGATGCACACAAGAAGATTTGTGGTGTTAGATAATTTTTAATACCTACCTTTTTCTTGTCTGTGGCAGAATTATTTGGGTGTAAAGAGCTTGAACAAGCATCATTTTAGTATGACAGATTAAAATGTTTCTAGTACATCACTTAATGAAATGATGGCATTTGTAATGTATCTTCAAGTCAGCATCATCAGCCAGGCCTTAATATTTGTTACTCACTCCAGGGACCACTTTTTCAAAGAACGGCCTAGTCTTCTACTTGTTTCTGTCTTCATTGATGCTCAGCTGGTATGTCATTTTGCTTGGCATAAATGAATAAAACTAGGGAAGATATTATAATTTCCTATATGTATTGCTTTTTCCTCACCCAGTTCCAAATTTATTCTTGAATTTTTTCTCCTACTCAGCGAATTTCCATATAATTCTGACATTCCGTATTAATATCAACCATGAGTAAAAAATGATAAATGAAAAGCTCGACTAGATCAGAGGCTTTTATTATTTTGATTTCTGTTTCATAACACATCTTTCCTTCATATCATAAGCCTTTCTATTCTTTCTATAGTGCTAACCAAGAATAAATCATCCTTTCAGATTGCTACAGTGATATCTGCCACAGCGACCTGGAAATTTGCTGGAATAAAAAAGATTGGCTGGGGTTGGACTGGTGTCATTTGGGTGTACAATATTTTGACTTACATGCTGCTAGATCCCATCAAACTCACAATCCGATACCAACTTAGTGGAAAAGTCTCGTTGATTCAAATTGTTGGAACCATTGCACAACAAATTACCTCTATAATATGTAATGGATAGATATTATTTATTTTAAAATAATATTATGAACTGTTGTAAAAAAATGAACACCAGCAGGGTTGAGGCGCGGACTAGGTCATTCTTTTTAAGACGGTTCGCACTATTACAAATTATATCCGATGCAGTAGTTCACTAGCACGTCGCCTCTAGGATACAACAGCCAATCCACTCACTGTTATCTTCTCAAATTGTTGGAACCATTGCACAACAAATTACCTCTATAATATGTAATGGATATATATTATTTATTTTAAAATAATATTATGATCTGTTGTAAAAAAATGAACACCAGCAGGGTTGAGGCGCGGACTAGGTCATTCTTTTTAAGACGGTTCGCACTATTACAAATTATATCCGATGCAGTAGTTCACTAGCACGCCGCCTCCAGGATACAACAGCCAATCCACTCACTGTTATCTTCTCAAAGTCTGTACAACTATGAGAATATGGAAGCTCCACACAACACTTTACTTTGACCAATAAACTCATTAAAAATAAACTCGGGAAGAAATATAAAAAACTCATAGCAGAAGGGAAGATAGGATGGATGAGTGTATGAGAGTATCTATGAGAGTGTATAAATAGCTTAGAATGATCATTTATTTATAGATGCAAATATTTGTAACTTATGATGATAGAGTTTATATTTCATCTTATGTAAGTTACTCAAAATATTAAATGGAAATATAACCACCGGAATTAAATAGAAATTTGACCATCACAATAAATTCCATTGTTTTATTTATTTTTATTAAAATATCCAACAATCCTCTACTTATTTTAATAAAAAAAATTCAATAAAACAACTATTTTGGACAAAGTTAGAATAACATGAATAATGAAGGTGGCACTGCCTTGAAACCTTTACTTAGTATTTCAGTAAATCCATTATTAGAGTCAAAGTGGACTAAGCCTTGAAACTAAGATTGCTTAAGATGAAAGGTTGTGATCAAAGAATCGCAGCGGAAGGAAAAACATCGTATAAAAACTTTTATAAAATTGATTCACAATCACAACCATACAAAGGACCAAAAACAAACATCTAACCATAAATATATAAACAAGAACATGAAATAAACTATTTAATTCATACTTACTTGATGATTGCTTTTGCGAAACTCCAATCGAATCCGAGCTCCAAAAGTATGAAGCCTCCAACGGTATCCACACGAACTCAAGACCCTTGAACTTTCTTGCGATTGATCAACACTTGATCAAAACCAAGTTACAGAGGGAGAGAAGGCAAATCACGGCCATGGGAGAGTCCCTTGGTCACGGCCACATGGGTGGGTGAAAGTGATGATAGCCTCCTCTTCTATTCTTAGGGTTAAGTGGGCTTAGTGCTAGCATGCACTCATCCCCTTGTATTTATAGCAAATACTAGGGTTTCTAATATTTTGCAACTTGGTCCTCCCTAATTAACTATTAATTAAAGAGACCTTATAAGTTACTTTAAATTAGAAACTTACCTCTCTCATAAATGAAAGAGCTCTCTTGTATCCTTTTGTGTGTGACCCATTGGGTTCACCCCAACCTAGTAGTGGACCGGGACATTTCATGTTCCCGAAATAGAAACTTTCTCTTTATGGTTCAATTAGAACAATTCCAATTTTGTCCTCAATGATAACACTATCATTAGGCCTTCACTAGTCATGAGTGACGTCTAGCAATGTGTCATGACGTGCCCTAGGTGTGGGTGAATAGCAGAACTAAAATGAACCCTTCATGTTACTTAATCATTCATGCCCTAATGTCACTGTTAAGATAATTGGGCATGGTCATTAAGTCAAACCCTATCTTAACAACTTGTTATATGTTCTACAAAGTATAATCTCAATAAGGTGAACCCGATGAAACTCTTTCACAGTTCACTTATCACTATGACCATAGATTTCAAACTGAGAATTATCTTTGTGAACGAACCCTAACATTCTCTGTCATCATAGTGAGAGTGATGATTCCTTATTGACCACTCATCTATCTTCATGCATAAATTATTAGAGCCAACGAGTATCGATTACATCCTTAAGGTTAAGGCTATACAAGACACTATTAAACCCTAACAACTCAAGCATAAGACAACTATGGTGTCTCAGGTGTAAGGATTACCAAATTAATGGATTTAACATAAGAATATTCTTTTGACTTAAACTTCATAAGAATATTCTTGCAGATCATATTCAGTGTACATATTCTCTAATATGCACCCACAGATTAACTATTGTGTCACTACACTGATAGGAAAGACTACCCATCCTCCCATTGGAGCTAGTTTAAATCCGTGCTACTCTTAACGGTTTATTAAATGTCAACTTTAATAAACCTATGAGTAGGAACTTATTTAGAATAAATGTGTATGAGAAATATGAGTCTCCATATCTCAACAATTTGAGATACATATTTCTCTTATCATTTATTCATGGACCTTATCATATATATATTTAAATATACACGACAAGTTGTACCTTCAAATTAATACAATATGAAATTGATATGCCTTTTAGGATTGGTTTTAAGGCATACCTCTAACAATCTCCTACTTGCACTAAAGCCAATCAACATAGTATCTTATACTAGTCTTCGCAAGACAAGACTTCTAACACTCATCTAAGGTGTTATGGCAATGGGGACTCTATGCAAACAAACTTTGCAACTTTATTATTTTCGATAATAGTAATTAAACTAATATCCGCTGCCAACTCTGATGTCATAGTAAATGAGACTTGTGTTCTCGAAAGAAAATGACATACTCTAGACTTTCTTTTAGGCAATTTGTAAATAGCAACCCTTTATATAATTTCTTTATATATACCAGTATTTCATCCTTAAACTACTTTAAGAATATACATGTATTTATTTAGAATTACTATTCTAAATAAATAATCAATATCTGCTAACAATTATTTGCAGCATTAATGATATTTATTTAAGTACATAACCTTTAATCATATGAGTCTCCATATTTCTCAAATATCATGCTCATATGAAATCCCTCACAAAATCGAATTTTGAGAGATTTGAATTCCTATAACGATTATAGAATTCATAATACTACACTAGTATTTAAAGTATGTACTTTATAAAGAAAGTTAAGAATAATATCAATGACTTACAAGCTCCCACTTTCCCTTTTGAAACAAGTTATTTCATGTATTAAACTTTTTAATAACATAAGATTCATTTTGATGTTTCATAAAGGTATAGTTCTCAACTATTGTGAAAACATTGTTTTCTAATAACTCTTTATTTGAGAAAATAAACTTTTGAAGTTTATTTGAAATATCTCATATTCCTAAATAATCTCCAAACTTTTATCGTTTAACATATTTAAGGTCAATAAGTAATATAAGATTCAACCAAATATTCTCAATATTTTCTTTTAGTTTTACTTCATATGAATCATTTGAACACTTCAAATATTCATAGCTTTGAATCAATTGAACGCATTCGAATATTCAAACAAATATGAAATATACAAACTAAAACTCAAGGTTTATACATCTTATATATTCTTTTATTCTCCTTATAAAATAAGGTGATCGGTTCATATTAATGAACGAATCAGAATTAATTTATTAATGTGATCCTCAAAGTTAAATCCTTATATACCATTTTATGCATTTATTCAAAACATTCATAAAGAGTATAGAACTTTAAATCAATTGACATAAATAATCTAAAATATCCAATATCATACATTATCTGTTTTAAATAAACAGAGTATTTAAAACAATATAAAACCTCAATTCAGAAGTCTTAAAACAATTGGCAATTTAATTAAGTTTCTATAAACTCTAAATAAACTAATCAAATATTAGGCTTCTATGTCAAATGTATCAGCTGTTGATTCATTTCCAAACAAAGAAAGCTTAATGCCCACTTGATCTTTTGCTTCCCTTTGTCTTCTACATATAATCGCATTATACAAGAAAATATAATTAGGTATCGGATACCATAAGCAGAATAATACTAATTCTTAATTAGTAAATGAATAAAGTATAGGACATACCATCAGAAGAACTGTTCTTCAAACTAGGTACTCTTTGTATTTTCTCTTCCAATGACCTGATTTACCGTACCGAAAACTCTTTCGTTTAGTCTTCTTTTCTTTAATGTCTCATTTTGGCTTATCATGAGACTTCTTCTTTTTTCCTTTGCCCTTAGGTTCGGTCTTAGAAGTGAAAGCTCCATTGATAGCCAAAACATTCCCTTTGGGTTCCTTTTTCAAGGTCTCCTAGTAGTCACTAGCATATTCATCAAATCAATGAGGAAAAGATTATGATGAATTACTTGTAAATTGCAAGAAGGGAATGAAGCAAGATGTCAATGCCCTTTTTAGCAGTGATCCTAACACTTAGATCATGCAATGAGTGAATGTTCTGGATCATCTTGAGGCAGAGCTCATTAACAGATGTCTCATTCATTATCTTATAGGAGAAAAGTTCACTAACAGGATTATACTTTACAACTCTGCTCTGTGAACCATAAAGTTCCCTCAGATGTACCTTACATCATTATCAAGCCACTTACTATAAGTGCCTTTCTTCTCCTAATATGCCCCCTTATAACAAAGCATTGGGGCATAGGGCATTGACCACGTAGTCTATTTTATCAGCGGTTAAGACTAGGTTTCTTAAATCAGTCTTGGAAGTTTTGGACCAGTTAAACAATTGTCATTTAATTATTCCAGAGAGCAGGTTTAATGGAGCCATCTTCAACAGAAAATAATAAATAGAATTTCATATTATTAAACCATAAAAACTCTTTGGCCTTTAAGTTTTATGGTATCTCCCACTATTTTATTCAAATATCATACACCCTTTAATGAGATTTGGGAATTTCAACATTGAATTTCAATAATGGGGATTGGGGTCCCATCAAGAATTAGTAGTCCTCACATAATAGGTTCTTGGATACTAACCCTCAATGAGTGGATAACTCTTTATCCTAATACTTCTCAAGCAAGTTCCAATCATCCTTTAGCCTCTAAACTGTAGTATCCTCACATAATAGATTCTTGGATAATACATTTTAGTTAAGTCACACCCACCATTCACATAAGTATCTTCAATTGAATGTTGCACCCCTCACATAATAGGTTCTTGAGGATACACCATTATTGCACCTTATGATATCCAATATTCAAACAAGGCAGTATGAACCCTCAGGATGAACATGTTCCCGCATATCTGCAGCCAAACATATCCACCAGAAGAATCCACCTACCATGTAATGGTGGGAGGCTAGGATAAAGCCCAAGGCCTCTTCCTTACAACTTAATTTTGTAAAAAATGGGTTTCGTAAAATGGTCTCATTTTTATAAATAGACATACATCACATGCATCACATATATATATATATATATAGACCCGTTTTTATTATTAGTTTTCAATTATCCTCCCATTGATTTCTTAGAGGCTAGGGTGGATTCATCTTGAACATATAATAAATTAGGTCCAGACCCTAATAAGCATACATCACATATATAAATGAGCCTTGGTAAGATTATGGACTTTTAAGGGTGGGTTCAAGCTTTGAGCCAAAAAGATGAACCCTAGGTCTAAATAAGAGAGGGTTGAGTGATCGCAATTAAAACTATGTAACTATTACATATGTTGACTAAAAGATCTTCATAAGGTCTTGTAGTCATTTTCAAGTCCTTCTCAAGTCCTTGCTTTCCTCTCGTTCAAGACTCCACCATGTACCCCGGGTCCACCACTCACCTTCTTGATTTGTACATTACAATTTAAATAAAAGAAAGAGATAAAGGAGAAATGAATTACATATGTAAAGAGAGGGAAAGAGGCATGCAAGCCCCAATTAAATTACATCACCATAAATTTAAACTACTTTAAATACAATCCTTAAATAAACGATTCACATCACATGCGGCCAATCACATCTCATTTAATTGGTCTTAAGTCCATAATCATCCATTCTAATTACACAATCGCATTGCATAAAAATAAAGGCAACATACATAAAAAGGCAATGATGACAATGTCATATAATTAATTAAAGTCATGTTATTATTATTATCCCATAATAATAATACAAATATTATTATTATCTCATAACAATAATAAAGTCCTTTTCAATATCATTTAAAAAGAATCCCATCATATCTCATATGACTATACTAGTTACTTTCTTATAACAAGTAAAACACTTAATTAAAAACAATAGGGTTTTACATATATAGAATTTAATTTGAGAAATCATTATCATAATTCCTACCATGCATTTAACACTTTAATATGCTTAGTAGATTAATCAACATTAACCTACATTGGTGGAATTAAATAATAACTCAAAACAAAAATTCTATGAGAGAAACAATTTCAGTTTTTCAACAAAAACTTAGAATTCACCTACTGTTTTGGGACTAAACTTTCATATATTAAAACTAACTTGTAAAATGTGAGAATACTCTATTTCACAAGGATTTTCAGTCCTCTTTCAAATGGCATAGGTCTCATCACGTGATTCTATCATATGGTATCACTTTAAGGCATTTTGTGACAGAGAGTCAGAATTTCCAGATTTGACTTTTAATCACAAAAACCTTATTGTGGCTAACCTAGGTCATATTAAGTCATGGGAATACTTCCTAAACTTAATTAAGACAAAAACCTTATTGTGGCTAACCTAGGTCATATTAAGTCATGGGAACACTTCCTAAACTTAACTAAGACCTTATATTAATGAAGTAAATAGGTGGCATGCTTTGTAAATCAATAAAAACATTTTTCATAGAATTTACAAAACATACATAGTTGCCGCCCAGAAAATACAGCAACCTTGTTTAACTTTAAAACAATTTTAAAATTATTCCCAATGATATATAATCATGCCAAAACTATTATAACATGTCAATATATCATTTAGCAACAACCTCATATCATTTTAATCAAATTAAAATGTCAGTACATCATATGTATTGCTCAAACTCTCAAGAACACCAAAAAAGATTTTTCAAGAACTAGTTTCTTGCAACCTACTTGTTTTTCACTTCTAATTTTCAAGAACATCAAGAATAATTTTGAAAACAACATAAATGATTTATAAATCATGTGAAGAACATAAGGCATGAAAAAGATGAAAAAGCAAAGGCCATTAAGGTTTCTAAAACCCTAGGCCGTGAACTAGTAGTGAGAAAGAGAGAGTGAGCTAGGGTTAGGGTTAGGGTTAGGGTTTTACAAACCTTACTCTAATCCATCAATTTAGGGTTTCCATAAACCCTAATTAGGGTTGCCTCTTTTTCCCAAATTCAAATAATTCATAAAGGAAAGAATCAAATCAATATAAGAAAATTTTCCTAAACTTGAACAATTTCAAAATAGGAAATTGGGGTTTTTCAAGATTTGAAATTTAGGGTTTCTAAATCAAATCAAGAAACTTCCCTAATGTGATTTAGGGTTTCTCAAACCAAAAACCAGCCACCTTGTCAATTTCTATTAGGGTTTCAAAAGCCCCAAATATTCATTGTTAATCAAATTAACAAAAGCTCCATTAACACATAAGCTAAAACCTTAACTAGGGTTTCAAAACTCCATTGATGAACTTCAAAAGCTTCACCATTGCCATGGTAGACCACGGCCATGTGTGGGAACCATTCCCACATGATTTTCGGCTCCTGTAAGGATGGTTTGAAGGTTTAAAAGATAACAAAAACAACTAGAACAGTTAAACTAAAATTCTGGGTTTCATAGTTTCCAAGAAAGCTTAATAATTTTAAACCAAGTATTCTATGGCTTCCAAAGCCAAAACAAAATCATAGACCCTTAAAATACTTCCATAGAACACTTCTATGAAGTTTGAAGGGAAGCCATTGAGTGGTTCGAACAAACCAAGCAAAACAAGAATACTTTATAAAATTTTCTGCAGAAAAATAGTGTTACTGTCCAGCGGCTGTTTTGCCTTCAAACACTGCCTTAATGGCTTGTAAAAATTCCCAAATTTATATGAAAACATTCTATATTGAGTCACGATCGAAACAAGACTGATTTCATGCGATTTGGATCTGTTTTGATCAAGATACAAGCCAAACAAGTTGGCATACTTCAGGAAAACGGGATTTCTGTATTTGTTCTTCATTGTGATTCATGGCCATGGCATAGAAACACCCTATAAAACTGATTTTTAATGTATCAAATACAATAAAATTCAATCTTAAATATTTATTAATCATCTTATGATCAATAAAGAAGAACATGATCAAAATAGATTTACAAACCATTCTTGGGTTTCAAAAACAAAACATGGATTCATCAAAAATCCTAGGGCAGAATTCATATGGGGTTCAAGAACCCTTCTTTAAATCACTTTTAATTAATTATATCCATCATCAAGCCATCAAATATCCATGATCATGTTTGAGTTGGCTCTGATTGAAAGGTTCTGTGAAGAAAAACCATGGATTCGCAGCGGAAGAGGAA
>JAESVK010000811.1:768712-804232 GCA_017140935.1 Hamamelis virginiana
AAACTTAATACACCCTTTAGGATTGGTTTTAGGGCATACTTCCAACACTGATACCACTGAAAGGTTGTGATCAAAGAATCGCAGCGGAAGGAAAAACATCGTATAAAAACTTTTATAAAATTGATTCATAATCACAACCATACAAAGGACCAAAATCAAACATCGAACCATAAATATATAAACAAGAACATGAAATAAACTATTTAATTCATACTTACTTGATGATTTCCTTTGTGAAACTCCAATCGAATTCGAGCTCCAAAAGTATGAAGCCTCCAACGGTATCCATACGAACTCAGGACCCTTGAACTTTTTTGCGATTGATCAACACTTGATCAAAACCAAGCTAGACAGGGAGGGAAGGCAAATCACGGCCATGGGAGAGTCCCTTGGTCATGGCCACATGGGTGGGTGAAAGTGATGATAGCCTCCTCTTCTATTCTTAGGGTTAAGCGGGCTTAGTGCTAGCATGCACTCATCCCCTTGTATTTATAGCAAATACTAGGGTTTCTAATATTTTACAACTTGGTCCTCCCTAATTAACTATTAATTAAAGAGATCTTATAAGTTACTTTAGATTATAAACTTACCCCTCTCATAAATTAAAGAGCTCTCTTGTTTCCTTTTGTGTGTGACCCATTGGGTTCATCCCAACCTAGTAGTGGACCGGGACATTTCATGTTCCCGAAATAGAAACTTTCTATTTATGGTTCTATTGGAACAGTTCCAATTTTGTCCTCAATGATAATACTATCATTAGGCCTTCACTAGTCATGAGTGACGTCTAGCAATGTGTCATGACGTGCCCTAGGTGTGGGTGAATAGCAGAACTAAAATGAACCATTCATGTTACTTAATCCTTCATGCCCTAATGTCACTGTTAAGATAATTGGGCATGGTCATTAAGTCAAACCCTATCTTAACAACTTGTTATATGTTCTACAAAGTATAATCTCAATATGGTGAACCCGATGAAACTCTTTCACAGTTCACCTATCACTATAACCATAGATTTCAAACTGAGAATTATCTTTGTGAACGAACCCTAACATTCTCTCTCGTCATAGTGAGAGTGATGATTCCTTATTGACCACTCATCTATCTTCATGCATAACTTATTAGAGCCAATGGGTATCGATTACATCCTTAAGGTTAAGGCTGTACAAGACACTATCAAACCCTAACAACTCAAGCATAAGACAGCTATGGTGTCTCAGGTTTAAGGATTACCAAATTAATGGACATAACATAAGAATATTCTTTTGACTTAAACTTCATAAGAATATTCTTGCAGATCATATTCAGTGTACATATTCTTTAATATGCACCCACAGATTAATTATAGTGTCACTACACTGATAGGAAAGGCTACCCATCCTCCCATTGTAGCTAGTTTAAATCCGTGCTACTCTTGACGGTTTATTAAAAAATACATCTCATAACCAACCCGCTAGCTTCTTCACTGACAAATAAGTGGTAGACATAGAATCAAGAAATTGAAATTTCAATCATCACAATACCCTCAAGTGCAGTTCACAAATAAATATTTGCTTTGATTTTTATATCAAACACTCTCATATCATATAGAGTATTAAATCTCTAATAATTTTGGACAATTCCAAGCAATCTCTGATCAATTTGGATAATTCCAAGGCATCTCTAATAATCTTGGATAATTCCAAGGCAACACATTGTAATTGGCATTTTCATAAATGTACATTGTTATTGCCAACATAATAGAGAAATCCATAATCATGTGTAATTTCAATGAATTTAATAATATAAGTAATACTCAATAAAACATGTTAGTATCAAGTGAATATTTAAAATATTCCTAACAATATTCATCAAAATGTTATTAAGTCTAATAAAACCCCCACTATTAATAATATTCTCATTATTTCATCATCAAATCTATCTAATTGTAACCAAACTCTAACGGTAAAAAAATTAATACTTTTAATAATTATAAAATTAATTGTAAAAAATTACAAAATTTGATAACATTCATGTAACTCCTTCTACCTTTAAATTCACTGACATCAATAATAATAATAATAATAATAATAATAGAAAAAATGCGAATTAAAATTATACAATTACTTCACATTGGGAAATATTTTTCAACTGTAAACATAACTCCCACATTAAATTACATGATGAATATCATCAAGTTGTTATTATCAAAAAATTAATTTCAATAATAAACATTCTTCACTAGATAAATACTCAAAATTTCATGAATATGAATAATCAAATATCATAAATAAGCATTCTCAAGCTGTTCCCTTGAAGATCGAGAACCCTCATGCCTCCATAATGAATGAGTGATAGGTTCTATAGGAATTGGACGATCCGATTTGGTCAAATACCAAGCGAAAAAATTTTGGGAACCTAAAATCCATAATTAAAATATATATAAATACTTCCCACCCACAACATCATGATAACAAATTTAATTAAGAACATACTTCGTATAAAGCAAACATCATGACGCAATTTTTCGAGCTCTAAGAACGAAATTTGAGTCTCAATATGTTAGGCCATAAGCATTTCAAAATTTTGTACTTGCTATTACGATTTTACAGAGCCTATAATTAAGCCTCATAAATAAATATTATAGTGCCTCATCATGGCTATTAAAAAGATGGTTTATATCTAGCCCATTCTTAAGGTTTGAAAAAAAAAATCCATATAGAAGGGATTAAATGCCAAGCAGCTTATATAAACAACCAATACACATAAGTAATTTTCCAATCAAGTATGACTTTGTTACCAAAGCCAAGAATAAAAATATTATAGCTGTCATTGCTTGGTAATGAAATATTCAAAGGTGATTAGGCAAGATCAAAATCTAACTAGACACCGTATTGATTTTGTCCCTTACCTTTGTAATAATGCACTTTGTTAAAATTAATAGAAAAATCTCCAAAGCAATTAATTATACATCCACTGTTTTAATCCTACTCTTGATCAATTTTCAATGGCATTCGAATATATATATATATATATATATATATATATATATATATATCTTAGTGGTAATAGCAAAAATATAATCAAAAGCTTGAGATTAAACTGCATTTTATAACAAGCCATTCATTTAATCAGTCAATGCTCAATTTCTAATATAGAATTCTATTCATCATAAAATCATCATGTTGGCCCAAAATATACTCTAGAGGGGGTGAATAGATTATAGGAAAATAAAAAACTGATTTATAAATGGGATAGAAGATTTTTTAAATCTTTGAACTTTAGATAACTAGAATGCAAGATAAGATATCAACTCAACATAATAAAGCAAGTAAATAAATAACTTCAAATGAAAGAGGTTGAGTTAGAAAGATTCAAACACAAGGATTTAACGTGGTTCGGTCTCCGCCTAAGTCCAAGCCTCAAGATCTCCGTCTCGAGGATTAATCCACTATGGAGCTTCTTCAAGGTGGAGAAACCTTTACAGCCTTCTTTACAAGGCGGAAGACACTCACTTACAATCTACTTTCAAGGTGGTAGATTCTCACCCACAAGAGTTTCACAAAACCCTTAAATCTCACAATAAATACAAGATGATTGAAGAACAATACAATGAATGCTTCAACAAGCAGATTTGTAATAAATACAAGTTCAACTAATGGCCTCTCAAATACTCAATAAAGATAGCTTAAAGAGATTTCACAAAGAGAAGCTTGAATGATGAATGCTCAGGAGTAAATGCTTTCAATAAATGATAGAGTTTTTGTAGGTAGCTCATAAATGAGAGCAAGATCATTATATATAATGAACAAGAGCCAAAGTGGCCGTTTGAAATCCCTTGAGTCTGATTGGAGAAGATGTGAGTGATTAAGGCTCATTAAATGCTTGACTTGCTATAAAGAGAAAGAGCCATTTTGAAGTTGCAGAGTCGTGAGTCGTTAGTCGATTAGGACAAGGTGGCTAGTCGACTATCGGGCAGATTTTCAAAGTTATTTGGTTTTCTGGGCTCGGTTAGCCGACTAGGCAAAGGGAGTTAGTCGACTAGCTCAGTTAAAATCTTTTGAAACATATCTAGGTTTTCTTAGTCGACTGGGACAACAATGTTTAGTCGACTAGAAGTTTTAAAACTTACTTAGAAAAATTTCTAGGATCGATTATTCGACTAGAAGATGGGACTTAGTTGACTAGAAACTCTGCTCACAAAACATGGCTTCTGGCCTACTTTTAGTCGACTGGGACAAGGGTCTTAGTCGACTAGGAAACAGTTAGTCGACTAGTCCATGATGTTTAGTCGACTAGCTCAAGACTTCTCAAAACATGGCCTCTGACCTACACTTAGTCGATTAGGACTAAAGTGTTAGTCAACTAGAAAAGTTTAATGCCAAAATTTCGAGTTTCTTAAGTCTTAATTAACTTATAACGCATGAACAGGTTAACTAAGGGTTTAAAAAAAAAACATTTTTGGACATGTTTGAAAACATTTTTGAAGCATGGATGCTAATGCAATATGAGTTAATAAGGTTTGCTCTTGAGCTATGCAATATTGAACACAAGAGATGCCTTACAAAATGTTCATAACACAAGGAGAGCAACTTAACTTCAAAAAGATCTTCATAAGCTTTATCTTCAAGTTGATCTTCAGGGTTTGAACTTCATGAGCTTTGATTGAATATGGTGCGCATTGAATTGCTTGAGATATGTTGATGAGCTCCAACAAGATATAACTTCAAATCTATGAAGACAACACTTAACTATTTGTTAGATATAAAATATGGTTTAGTTATCATCAAAATAAGATCAAGGACCTTAGGACTAACAATCTCCCCCTTTTTGATGATGACAAACCATTACTTTGAAATAAATATAGAGAGCAAAGCTCCTCCTCAATTTTGCACAACAAGCATGGTTAATCAACATATTCAATAAGCAATAGAAATATGGAAGAAATACACAAAATACACAACGCTCACTCAAAGTATTCAAATATTTCTCCCCCTTTGTCATCTCAAAAAGGGAACAAGAGAGAAGAGAAATAAGATAATACAACATGCACAATCACAATTCCAATGGTCTAATCATACAAAGTTTACACTGAATTGTGCAAAAACGATTCTCTTAGAGAGGTTTTGTGAAGATGTCCGCCAATTGGTTGTCCGTACTAACAAATTCTAGTTCAACATCTCCTCTCTGTACATGATCACGAATGAAATGGTGCCTAATTTCAATGTGTTTTGTGCGTGAATGCAGACATGGATTTTTAGAAATATTAATGACACTAGTGTTATCACAACGAATAGTTATGTGAGTGAATTGGATCCTATAGTCTTCAAGTTGTTGTTTCATATATGAAACTTGAGCACTACAACTTCCGGCGGCAATGCATTCTGCTTCGGTGGTGCAAACACTACTACAATAATGGTCAGTGATGACAGTAATAAGAGGACAGTTTTGAAAACTGTAGTTATATATGAGAAATAAGGACAGATTTTGAACACAGTCCTTAAAGGTAAAACTTTTAAGGACTGTTTTAAGTAACAATCATTAAAAAGTAACATTTAAGGACAATTTTAATAACTGTCTTGGATTAAGCTAGTTATAAGGACTGTTTATAACAGTCTTAAAATGTATTTTTGCGTTTTATACATTAAAAAAGGTCCTTTTGAGTAATTTTTTAAAAAACTGTTTTAATTCCCCCCCCCCCCCCACGATTTGAAAGTAGCCTCTAATACAGTAGAATACCTATTAGATCGTATACCTCTTCACGAAGCCCTACCCTCGCCCTCACAAAGCTCTCTCCACTCCGCCTCCTTTGCCGACGACCGCCGGCCAAACCCTTGCCCTCACGTACGAGTCCCTGTCACCGGCGAAGGCTGATTACTGGGGAGAACTCGACCACCGTTATGCTGCCAAGAAAGTCAGAAGAGAGCTCTCTCCTTTGCCAACGACGATTCTCGCCGGCCCTTTTATTTCCCTTCTTCTCTTCCGGAACCAGGTGCCTCTCTCTCTATCTCGATAAATTTTATTTTGAATAAACCCTATCCTTCTTTCCCTTCACGAAACCCTACCCTCTCACACTCGCTCTCTCTGTCTTTGAGGTTATTCGGCATGTATTTGGTACATATCCACCATGTGTGAAATCTAAGATTCACCACCGACTGATTTATGTGCAGATGTTGCCCGCCATAGACCTGAAGATATCAGAGCAGTACTAGCATCATATCAAGGACGTGACATTGCCAAAGAGTTTATTGAGCGTTCTAAAGATCATCAGAGGTAAAGTATTTCTAAAGATCTCTTAATTCTTTGTTAGAATCTACAAAGGCAAGTATTTCTATATATTCTTAGAATTAAAGCACAAAAATGAATTACCAATTTTGATTTTTGGTGCTTTTCGACAAATTAATTGAATGATGAGATTTGGGGTTTTGTGAGACCCTTCATGGGTAAGTTGGAAACTTTTAATACTTTTTTCTTAAAGTTCATCTATTTGTGACCATCATTATGTTGTGTAAGCTTCGTAAGGGCATTTGATAACCCAACCAAGTCATGCTAACAATGCTACTACCCTTGAGATCCATTTCTGAAATACCTCTTGGACAGCCTTCTTATCCTTCCATGTGTCCCAAACTCCAGTTTTGAGAACCCTAAAGGTGATTTGGAGTCTACCAAAACAGATTAAATTGGAAAACTTGAACTTAAGATATTGATTCAGAAAAACCTAGCATGATAGCCTTTGTGGGGAGGGTTTTTCCTCAAGGCTAAAGGGCTGGATAATTAGGTAACAATTGGTCAGTTTGATTTCATCTTTAGGGTCCACTGAGTATGCATATTCAGTTCCTTTCTGGTACATAGAGCCTCCAAATCAATTTCAGTAAAGCTGGAGTAAAATGTAGATAGAGAGATGCCCTTTTCTCACACAATTTCTTTTTTTCTTAAATTGGTTGCTCTCAAGTCTCGAAATTATAAATTCATACTTTTTTTATTTTTAGACATAAGAATATATATATATATATATATATATATATATATACCAAATTAAATATAAGAATGATAGTGCGAAATTTCGAAATCGAAACATAACAAATCAAATTCTTTGGTTGTTTAGATAATAACAAGTAAGCATAAAGATATTTTTTTTTTATCCCAAACATACTCTAGCATGCCAATTAGGCTTTGTCACTATATTAGGTTAAGTTAGGTTAGCTGGCGCTTTTTGAATATATTATGTTTAGCTGGCACTTTTTGAATATATTATGTTTATCCCAAACATATTATGTTTAGCTCCATTAGTTTGAATATATTTTTTTCTTCCCAATTGCAAATACTAACAGGAGGTTTCAACTCATGAAGTGTACAAAAATTGATAGGAAAAAGAGTGGCAACTCTTTTCAATGTTTGTCAATGTAGAATGATTAACTTCTAAGAAAGCGGATATATTAGATTAAGCTAGATAATTTGAAAAGTCAAGTAAGATCAACAATTTTGTTATACTAAGAGCTTTAGAGATGACACTTTTCCCTCTATCATATAAAAAAGATCAAATAAATGCAAGTGCTTAAACACATCACCTACTAAGTGAAGAATCAACACTGGCCAAAAATCTAACAGGCCAGCAATTTCATGTGTATGCTTTACCGTAGCTGAATTCATAAAAGTAGAATTCGTTATTGTATTTAGTATATAGGAATTAATATGGTTGAGTAAAACTATGCTATGCCCCTAACTTTTACCATAATAATTGTTAAGAGTTGTTTAGAGTTGGTTTGAATATATATATATATATATATATAACTCCAAAGAAATGTGTAAAAAGATAGCTTTCCAATGGGTTATTAAGCTATTTTAATTTGACTCGTACTTCCTTATTGATTTACCATCCATCAAAAGTTTGTAAGACCTTTGATAGACATTATGAACAATGTATGTAATAATAATTAGGGTGAGGATCAGATATAAGCTTTCAATTCATTAAATTGTAATAATATAGTAAAGTTGTTGAGTTCTATAATTTTCGTGTTATAGGGGCTTCTCCACTCGTATTTCGATAATGGATGAGCCGTTAGATAAATCTTGGATGGAAAAGGATAGGAGATTGCCCGAATATGAGGAGGGGTTGACAAGTTCCTGAACTTTCCCTTACTCAATTCGGACGGTAGTAACATCGTGAGATGTCCGTGTGTGCGATGCGTTAACTGTAAGTGTTTACTTACTGGAGAGGTTAAAAATCACTTATTCATGTATGGAATGGACCAAAGTTATCGTAAATGGATATGGCATGGCGAGGAATTACCTACCACTACACATTATGATAATATTGGCAAAGAAGGTGATTATTGCACCCCATCTAACACACATCAGTTCGAAACCTTTCCCGAAGAGGTGGAAATGGTGAGAGCTGCTGAGGAGCACTGTACGGGAGATCCATCTGTGTTTAAGAAGTTGGTAGAAGATGCTGAAAAACCTTTGTACCCTGGTTGCACCAAATTTACCAAGCTATCAGCAGTTGCAAAGCTCTATAGGCTGAAGGCCAGTAATGGGTTTTCCGATAAGAGCTTTACGGAGCTGCTGGAATTACTAGCTGATATGTTACCAGAGAACAATGAGTTGCCTGTGACTGTATATGCAGCGAAGAAGACATAGAAAGCATTGGGTTTGGATTATGAGAAGATACATGCATGTCCAAACGATTGTATACTGTACCGCAATGAATACGTGAGTGCAACCGAATGTCCCAGATGTCATACTGCTCGATGGAAGGGTGATAAGCTTCCGATAGATAAAAGGGACGGTGTCCCAGCAAAAGTTCTGTAGTACTTTCCCCCCATCTCGCGATTTAGGAGAATGTTTCAGACAGCACAAATAGCGAGGGACCTCATTTGTCATGACCAAAATCGTAAAGTGGATAATCAACTACGACATCCCACAGACTCAGTGTCTTGGAAGGCTGTCGACCTCATGTGGCCTGATTTTGGTGCAGAACCTCACAATCTGCGATTGGCTCTATCTGCAGATGGCATTAACCCCCACAGTACATACAACACCCCATACAGTTGTTGGCCTGTTATACTAGTCCCATATAACCTCTCACCTTGGTTATGCATGAAGAGGAAGTTCATGATGCTATCACTGTTGATTTCTGGTCCTAAACAGCCGGGTATTAATATCGATGTATATTTGGCCCCATTGATTGATGATTTGAAGCTCTTATGGGAGGTTGGTGTTAAAGTATATGATGCATATCAGACACAAATATTTACTTTAAGGGCTGTATTGCTGTGGACAATCAATGACTTCCCGGCCTATAGAAACTTGAGTGGTTGCACCGTTAAGGGGTATATGGCCTGTCCAGTATGTGGACCGAATACAGACTCTGATAGATTGGAACATAGTAACAAGAATATTTATACTGCCCACCGAAGATTTCTTCCCCCTGAACATAAATTATGATTAAAACGAAAGGATTTTAATGGCAAGCAAGAGCACAGGAGTCAACCAATACCATTGTCTGGGGAGGAAATCTTGTGCCAAGTTGAAAGGATAGTTCATGTATGGGGAGATAAAGCAAAAAAGAAGAAAGAGAGGAAGGGTGAAGCCAAATGCTAGAATAAGAAGTCCATATTCTTCGAACTTGAATATTGGAAACACCTTCATGTCCGTCACAACTTGGATGTTATGCATATCGAGAAAAACGTCTGCGATAGCATCGTTGGCACACTTCTTAACATTCCTAGCAAGACTAAGGATGGAGTAAATGCTCGAATTGATTGGCTGAAGAAGGTTGACAGGCCTGAACTGAAACCACAGGTTGTAGGTAACTGTACATATCTGCCTCCAGCATGCTTTACCTTGACCAAGGAGGAGAAGCGTAGTGTATGCAAGACGTTGTTTGAAGTGAAGGTCTGATTGTTCCACAATCAAGCTTCGTTTTACAGCATTCGAGGCTGACATTGAGAGTTTTTACACTGTAAGTACTTTGATTTGGTTGGTTTTTAGTCTTATGTATGCTTTTGTCTCTTGTAGGTTAATTTTCGCCTAAAAATCGAGTTTAGCAACCTAAAGAGAGCACTTGAATGAAGTGGAGCAAAGGTAGCATCCCAGGATGATCACCGAGCACGAAAAGCTGCAAATTCGAAGAGAAAATGCAAAATTACCCCAAGCCTATCGATTGGACACCATCCCTATCGATAGGGTAGCTCTCAGGATTGAAACTCTGCAGAATTTTTACAGCCGCACACATCACCTATCGATAAGGCACTAGGCCTATCGATAGGGCTATCGATAGGGCTTTAGGCCTATCGATAGGTCTGAGCTCGGGCAGTTTCCTAAATTGTTTAGAACTCTGTTTTAGCAAGTCTGGATATGGTAAATCGGCAGAGCTCGGCAGGGAAAGGCTGGCACACTATTTAAACACCTTTAGAAGCCTGAATAAGGGTTCTCACTTGTCTCAGATTCACCTATGGCCTCTGCTACACTTCATCATTCTTTTGGATCTCTCTCTCATCTCTCCCATACCATTCGACTGGGATTTTGGCTGCACATGGAAGGAACGAAGACCTCCGGTGATTCAGCCCCGACTATGAGCAGCTAGACTCCTTACCTTGGGTGTAGATGAAGCTTGGTTAGTGGTTTTGTTATGCATTTATTAGGGTTTAAGGTTTTGTAATGGGTTTATGACATTTGTACAACTTTAAGAGATTGCCATTTTATGCAATCCGTTCTTTAATGATTCTTTTATATTTGAATATGAATGTTTTCTGTGATTCCATTCATATTGGTTGTGCAAAAGTATTGATTGAATACGTTTGAGTTCATTAGTTTGTTCATGCCTAACTAGGATAACCTGTGCATGCTTCGCTTGACAGGTTATGCCTTATTTGGATGAGTTTACTATATGAACATAAGCGTAATATATTTTTGATGATTTATTCTTGTAGTTTAGATCACCATCGATCATAAACAATTGCAAAACCTTAACGTTAATTATATGCATAATAATTTCCTAACTAAAGTGGATTCGAAACCCGAGGTTTCTTTTAATTTGATTTAATCAACAGTTAATTTCATAGTTTTCATAAACAACCAACTCTTCAAATCAAGAAATCGTTTGGTAACTAAAATCGGATACATAATAACTTCTTGTAACTTAGCCATTAGTCCCTGTGTTCGACACCCGTGCACTGATTACTTTTCTAACGAATTGAGGTTTTAAGACGAGTACTTTATAAATTTAAATCTTGATCACGAACAAGGAAATAACCTCCCTTGTTTGGACCGATCAACGTCCCGGAGGGTTTTAGTTCAAACTTCAAAAATCTTGTCTCTATGAAAGAGCTAAAAGTTATTGGGTTGAAGTCGCATGACTGTCACATCCTAATGCAACAACTTCTACATGTGGCAATACATTCGGTTTTACCAAATCACGTCAGAGTTGCAATCATGAGATTTTGCCTTTTCTTTAAGAACATTTGTAGCAAAGTTGTGGACGTGACAATTTTACCAGCAATTCAAAAGCAACTTGTTCTCACATTATATATGCTTGAGAAATATTTCCCTCAATCCTTTTTCGATATAATGATTCACTTGACGGTTCATCTAGTTAGGGAGGTACAACTCTGTGGGCCAGTACATTTCAGATGGATGTATCCTTTCGAAAGGTGTATGAAAGTTTTGAAGGGGTACGTGAGAAATAGATATCGGCCGGAGGGTTGTATTGCCGAATGTTACATTGCGGAGGAAGCTGTTGAGTTCTACACTGACTACCTGTCCGGCGTAGATGTAATTGGTATTCCTGTACACAGGAATATGTCGCTATGTGATTTCGAAACTGGACGGGCATTACCGGGAGGGAAGCATGTCAGAGTAGATAGAACTCTTTTGGAGCAGGCACATCGATATGTTTTAGCAAACACATCTATTGTTCAGCCTTATGTTGAGTAAAAACCCTGATATTTATCATTGGCTTATTTTAAAAGTATTACTATTCTTTTAGTTGTGTCATGCTCTTATTCTATTTACATCCATAAGGTTAGGGAACATATGGAGTATTTAAGGAACCTTCATCCCAAAAAATCAAAAAAACAAAAATGGCTCGAAGAAGAACACAGTCGGACATTTATTTCATGGATCCGTAAAAAGGTATTTAATTAATGATACACGGTTTTAGTTACTGATGTGACAACCATTACAATATAATATACATTGACATTCCTTGTTATACAGGTAGAAGAGCTATTAGGATCAACCAATCAAGTATCTCGTACTCTAGAATGGATAGCATATGGACCAGCAAGCGAAGTGATAAAAGTTCATGGATATATCATTTAAGGGTTATCGCTACCACACACGTGATCGTGATACATTATGTGCCAACCAGAACAGTGGAGTAAGCTTAGTCGCAAGAGCAATGCATGTCTCAAGCGCTAGGGATAATAATCCAGTGTATGCGGATGCATGTTACTACGGAGTTATCACTGAGATTTGGCTGCTGAATTATCACATTTTCGAGGTTCCCGTATTTAAGTGTGATTGGGTCGCCCTTAACAATGGAGTTAAAGTAGACGACCTAGGTTTCACATTAGTGCAGCTTCATAGGGTTGGTCACAAAAATGATCCCTTCATTTTAGCTTCACAAGCTAGGCAAGTTTTTTATGTGGAAGACCAACTTAATCCAGTGTGGTCGGTCGTTCTATCCGTGCCGCAGAATGAGAACTTCCAGTATGAGATGGAGGATGCCGCAATTGATGTTTGTGAGGAGCACATGGATGTTAACCAAATATTGCCTGATGATAACTACTTGAATATAATAGACCCCTATGGAACGTCGTATCACCGAGATGGAGTTCAGGGAATTTGGGTGGATGATTAATGCATTTGTTCCAAGTGTTGTATGTGTACTTAATATACATTTTCATATATTTGGTTAAAGTTGCTCGTCATTTCTATAAACTATTATTATGCTGTAATTTTAGGTAGATGATTAATGTATTTGTTTCAAGTGTTATATGTGTACTCAATATACATTTTCATATTTTTTGCTAAAGTTATGTGTCATTTCTATATTCAATTGTTGTCTATTTGGTTATTGCTAAATAATATTGATTTTGGCCATATTTCACTGTTAACTGTCTACAGAACTTTCAGTTACAACAACTATCATGGATTCAAGTAGCAGTGAGGATGATGGGAGCCCTCCGCCTATGCCCAAAATAGAAAATAAGAAGCGGGGGCCTACCAAACTCTCTGTGCTTCCCACCATCCGAGGTAAGAAAGTCAAAATAGCTCTTAAGTTCAACATCAAAAATAAACCCATAGGAGCGACCAGGGAGATTCTATCAACCGAATGTGGCACTTTATGTAGGGCACATGCACCAATAAATTGCAAGAGGTGGAAAAATGTGCCGGAATTATGAAATCTAAATTACGTGAAGTGATTGAGGTAAGCTAATTAAAATTGTAGTTCATAGAATATACTTTTGCAAAAGTGTGATTTTGTTTATATTAATTTTGGCATAAACTTTATAGTCAAGGTATAAATGCAAGACCACGAAGAATTGGCAGAATATCATATTTCAAAAGGTTGCTAATCAGTTTCGAGGCTTCAAGCACGATATGTATAGAAATTTTGTTTTACCTAACCTTGATTCACTGGAGAAGATACGAGCTCCTCCTGCAAAATACACTACTATTACTCAGGATTAATGGAGTGACTTTGTCGCATAGAGAAACAGCAAATCTTTCATTGTATGTTATCTAACTAAACTTGAATATTGGTTACATATCTTTAGTTTGTAGAAGTAACAAAACATCAGTGACTAAAGTAAGTTGATCTATATTTTATATGTATAGAAAGAGCAGAAGAACGCTCAAGAAAGAAGAAGCAAGAATAAATATAATCATAGACTGTCCTAGAAAGGATATGTAGGACTGGAAGAGCAGTTGGTACGTATGTTATTTTTGCCGTCTATCCACCTAAAGTTAAGTGTTGCACATATGAAATTCTATTACTTTGAATATGTTTAATTATTTTTCTTAAATGATCAAGCAGCAACATGAGAGAGGTACTCAAGAATCAATTGAAAGGCACACTCTTTGGAAGATTGGCCGCCAAGTTGACGGCACCTATGTAGATGACACCGTGCGAGAGATGGCAGAAAAGATTGTGAGTAAAAAATTACTTGGTAATTTGGTTCAAATTTCTAATTATATATGATAAATTTCTACTCTAACTTGTAGTTTATTTCTTATGTACTTTGTAGGATTATGTATCCAAGAAAGTCGAGGACGGAAGTTTGACTGTGGAAAGATCAAATGATATCCTTACGCAAGCACTAGGAATGAAGGAACATGGTGGCAGGGTGCGAGGAGTTGGATATGGTGTCACTCATTCATTATATTTCTAGAAACCACATCCTTCGGATCAAGCTTTACAACATGCCATGAAACAAGTAACCAACCTCACTACATACGTGTCATCTCTTGCCTCAGCAATTGTGAAACTTGGGGGCCAAATTCCACCACCTTGCTTTTCAACTTCTCTACAATTAGAGAAAGTTGAATTAAACAGTGCAAAAATCAGTGCGGTTGGGCTAGTGTCGCCAGCACTTTCTACCTCAACCAGCGATCCCGTGGCAGAACAACATGTAAGGGTTGTATGTTTTTTCATATTGCAAAATATTTACATATATAGTTAGTATGGTTATTAGAATTAAGTTGATATTAAACATACAATCCTCTAAATGTTTGTTTTATGAAATACGGAAGGAGAATGGGAATGGGAATGAGATTGGGAATGGGAAGCGAAAGCGGAAGCAGAAGCGAAAAGAATCTGTTTCCCAATTAGATGCTTCACATCTTAGAAGGAATCTAGAAAAGGTATTGATTTTTATTCATAGTTTGATTTGTTTGTTGTAGTTTAATTCATTTTGTAACACACAAATATCTGTTACTATCCATATTGTTTCATTTGAAATGTAAAGCTTTTCGGAGAAGGAACAGAAGAAAAACAAAGAAGTCCATAATGATCATGGTCCTCCTGGTAATCCTAATGATAAGGTAAGGGCCATAGTAATGTATTTTAACATAGTATTTGTTTTCTAATTGATGTTGGATCATATCTTTGCTACACTTTATTATTTCCTTTCATAGATGAAACAGCGACCTTGTCAATTGGCCTACGATTCAGTAGACACCATTGTAGCCCATGAAATTTTACATGAATTGGGGTCCAACCTATTGCATGGATCCACCAATCTTGAAGGCAATGCACGTGTCTCGATAGTCTATATTCTGAAGGACGAATATAAGAGTAAGAGTCTACCAATTCCGTATCCAGATGCAAATACTCTCCATAAGGCGATTAATAACTTTGTCGTGTGGCCCCGTCATCTAGTTATCCTAAGCGGTACAGTGGTATGTGTTAGTGATATGCCCTAATAGCCAATCTCACTGATGTAACTTAGGACATAAAGTTGATTCATGTATTATTATTATTCATTAATAAAATGGGCTTTTGATTATCATGTATTCTTCTGTTATTATATTCATGATAAGTCCTTAGAAGGAATGTCAATATAAGATCTCAAGAGTTGAGATTAGGAGACTTATATTGTTAAAGATTTCTTTCTTAGATATTCCTAGTCATAGGATTATTTATTGGGCATTAATAATCCGGATAGACTAGCACAGGTTATGTCTGCTCAATATGGAGAATGACTAGTCTCAAGTCATTTGTGTAATGATACTAGGACAAACCTGTGGGTGCTTGTTTGAGAACAAGTACACTGAATGTGATCATTGATTAAGTTTGTTGAATGGAGTTTTACTTACATGTCAAACAACAACTCAGGGTTACAATGATGCAAGTGATCCTTAGACCTGAGGCACCATAGATGTCCTGTGTTAGGGATATTAGGGTTTGATAGTACAATGTACATATCCTAACCATTGAATTTGTGTATGTACTCATTGGCCCTAGTATACCTGTCATGGGGACATATGAGTGTACAACAAGGAATCTATCACTCTCAGTAAAGAGAGGGAATGCCTCGTATTATTCTCAAAGATATAATTCATATAAGTCTTTGGCCAAAGCAATTGGGAATAAGAAAACTGTTTCTTGAGTATCCCAATGTTGAATTTATATTTTGAGAATCACATACAAAATGTTAAATTAGGGTTTGGCATATTATCCAATACCCAAGTAATTTAACTAAGGCATTGTTTGATGGAAGGATTGAATTGTATCTTAATTGTAACTGAAGGGTTCACTGTGTTATGATTAACCTTCACACAACCAAGGGTGTGTCTTGACATATTGCTAGATGTCACTCAGGACTAGTAGAGGTCAAAGAGAAATTGATTTCTCAAAAGGAAATTAGAAGAGTTCTAATTTGAACCTTAAATAAAAGTAGTTTTATTTGAAGGATAATTTATTATCCTAATTCCTACTACTAGGTTGTTGTGTGTAACACCCCACACAGGGTAACTCCTATGCGGAAATGCCACAGTGACATAAAACACCAAGCCCTTATCTTTTGAGTAATTTCTTTTTAAAATTAACACAGTTTAAAACAGTTTTTCAAAATACGCGTGCGGAAGTCTTTAAATATTTTTTTCAACATCTCAAAAACTAAAGATAGCGCTGAGTATTAGTTTGTATCATGAGTACAGTCCCGTAATGTACTCGAATTCCAAAAACATCCATTTAGTTTACTTAGTTGGATAGAGTCTCATGCAGATAATGTGTCATTATCTTAAAGAAAACACATAGCAGAAAAATAAACAAACACCAGGATTTACGTGGTTCGGCAAAATTGCCTACTTCCACGGTGAGTCATTTTTATTATTGAGAATCATATTACAAGAATACAATATCTTCTTTTCTCAACACATTCAGAAATATTCACATCCTTCCACATTCTCATATCTGTCAACAAATTTTATCATCAGCCAAATATCACATAAATAAATCATCATACCTGTAATTCTTTTATATATATTACAGAATATATCCATCACTTTTTCACAATAAATAATTTTACACTACATGCATGCTTTATGCATATGACAGATATACGATGCAATGCTCATGCAGTCATACCTGTCATTTTCTCTGTTCTGCTTTTCCTACAAAACATCAACCATTCACACTGATGGTAACCTTATTTTAGGATTCACCATTTCACCACAATAGATGGCTACCTCATTTTAACCATCTTACCACAACAGCATCCCCGCCTTTTTAGGATGTATATCACCCAGTCCCCGCCTTTTTAGGACCTACCGCGATTGTCACTCATTGACAAGAGGATTTACGTACTGGTTTTAGCAAGGGTGATATATTAGTGCACTAACTGTTTCCAGGATCTTTTGTCCATCGGTGGTATCTCAACTCCTCGTTTCTACAGTTACAAAAATAATCATAAATGCATATGATTTTCTATGCAATATATTTCACATGTAACTGTGTCTCATGCCAGATGCAATTATTACATGCAATACATATGGCATACATCTCATATCAACAATTCATGTATGTCAATTCGTGCATACATTTCATAGTATATCAACTCAACATATATCTCATATCAACAGTTATATCAGTGATATACAAATAAATCATTCTGCTCACTCAACTTGAGCTTCCACATGTAACTGTGCCAATGTAACACCCCGTACTTCTCCAAGTAACAATATTATCCGCTTTGCCTGCACGTGTAACATGCGCGCCCATATACGCATATTCACATGACAAGTGCACGGTTTTATTTTCTTAAAACATATTGTTACTATGAGATGTATGGAATTTACTGATAAGCCCAGTCACTTTCTCATAACATCATCACCACATGCCATATGTCAATTTTATGTGCAATAATTATGGCAATTATCATATGTATGTATTTTATACATAACAATTAACATGCTTCATCATTTTATTCATAATAATAACAGCATGTTATAAACTTTACAAATATCACATGCATATATTAACAATTTATATATATGCCAATATGATTTCCATAACTTGTATTTCCAAGATCTTTCACTAATCATCATGATTTTATAAAAATCAATTATTCATGATTTTTAACTATTTTCCAAAGACTCACAATTTGGAAGATAGTTAATATTCTATCCACATATATTTTCTATACAATAATCCATTCTAGGACACTTGTTTGATTTTTGTAGAATTTATCAAATTTTGTTAGATTGAAAAATCATACTAGAATAGTCAAAATACAATGAGGTCACATGGTAAGCCTTATGGTGCATCTTCACTATGCTCCATAATTTTCTAGGCTCTTTCATGCCTCCCAAACAGCAACTTTTGTACCCATTAATATCAACTTAATTTAATAGGATTTTTAAAAATAATTCCAAGTCAAAATGATATTCACAAGCACTAATTTGCAATTGATGGTGTATGGTCTACTATGCACATTCATAGCACCGAATCATACATGCACACTCACGTACATGATACGTCCATATTTTTCATCTTTTTGGTCAACTTTGCACACTTATATCTCCTTCGTTACTCATCCGATTTGGATGATTCAAGATGTTATCGAATCTGTGTGATACAAGCTTTCAAAATATAATGGTGGTGTATAACACCTCCCATCCGAACATATTTAAAAATGATACCAAAGTAGGCTAGTTAATAAAATTTCAGATTTTTCGGCAACTTCGGTTCTTAATTTCTCTCACAATTCACATCCAATTGAAGTGATTCAAAGTTCTAAATTCATATAAAATCAATCTATACCATATATGTAAAAATCATAATTTTTCGATAAACTATGAAAATACACCTTGTGCCTACTATTAAAGCTTCAAGGAAGCTTTCTCTCTCTAGAAATTCTCATTCATCCATAGGTCTTTTTCCATGATTCTTGTCTCTAAAAATCCATAAATTCAAACTTTACAATATACTCAAATTTCAGAATTTTCGAACATGTACACAATATACTACAAATTTTCAAAGTTTCAGTATTTCTAAACTTCAGAAAATTATAGAAATTAATCTACTCATCGGAAAATTCCCAAATTTGGTACACATGATCCTGAGTTGATATAGTTGATGGGAAAAATAGTCCCAAAGTTTCAGCTTTTCATTTTCATATAAAATAAAAATCCAAGATTTGAAATCCCCATTGATATACATATATTATATATATGTAAGTCATTATTTCATCATTAAATCATACCATATTCCATTCCAAAAATTGAAATATAATCAAAATAGAAATACTATCTCACCTCACTAAGCTCGGAATTATGCAATTAAATTACCGAGTATTCTGCGTTTGTGCAGCTCCATCTTCCCCTTAGCTTCTCATTTTTCTCTCATTCTCTTTCTTTTCTTTTATTCTCTCCTAGTTTTCGTTCTCCTCTTCTCCGACTCCCCTTCTTTTCTTCTGAGCTCTCTCCTTCCTTTTTTCCTCCTCCTCCCTCCTTTTTCTCTCCTTCTCCCCTTCACTAATTGCCGACAAAACCCCCCTCCATTATTTTTTTTTCTCACACTCTCCTTATCCTAACTCCCTTTCTCTCCCTCTCTCTTATCATCCCCGACATGTCATTCTCCCTTCCTTTCACTCATGTCCCCCTCCCCCACACTATACACACACACACACACACACATACCTCCGTCCATTCAATCCCCCTTGCCCCACACTATATATATATATAATTAAGAAAATTTACTATTGAAAATTTCGGGGTCTTACATTGTGAACCTAAGAGGTCACACACATATAGTTGGTAGCTTCATTTAAAGAAGAAGAGAGAATAATATGCAAATATTAATTAACTAGAATTTCAAGTTTTTGAAATTTGAAATTTGAAATTTAAAATTTGAAATTTGAATTTTTTGAAATTTGAAATTTTGAATTTTGAAATTTGAAATTTGAATTTTGAAATTTGAAATTTGAAATTGTCATGAGATGTCAAGATAATTAAAGATTTCAAATAGTTAATTGAATTTCAAGTTAGTTGAAATTTAAATTTGAAATGGTTTCAAATTATAGATAAGATGACAAATTATCTATCATTGCATTTATATTTTGAATTTGATTTATTTTAAATTTGAAATATGGTTATCATCTATCTAAGAGAGCTAGCACTCATAATATAGATAGACAAGAGGGGGCCGGCCATGCATAGTAAGAAAGGATCAAAAGTGTTTTGTGAAAATTCCCTAGCCATCTCCTCTCTCTCTCTCTCATCTCTTGGAGCTTGCAACTAGTGTGGATCAATCTTGGAGGCCTTCATCTACTTGGGGCTGATCTACAATCTTTTAATCCTACTCTTAAGGCTATCAATGTAAGTTGTTTACATTTTTAAGTATTAATTACATAGCTTATACAATCATCATGTGATCTTGGTTCATATTCCATGGAGAAAAATTTTATTCCGCACATTTCCATGAGATTCTTTCAGTATGTATAACTTCGTCATGATATTTGTAAGCAAATATGTAATCCATTAATTATTAGGCATTGTTTAGTTCATGAATGCCACCATACTTGAGTATAATGTAATATAAGTTCGGCATACGTGTAGGAAAATTGAGATGCATCATCAGCTCGGCAAAAAGAGTTTGATCTCGTGGTCACCAATTTTTTAAAGCTTGTTGATCGAGCTACGAAGGATAATGTGCTTACACCTATTTCTGTTGTGGTAGCTCGTGAGGTATTTCAAACGGACAATCCATTCGATGGTCGTCCAGATCAAATTGAGGTGTTTAAAGATGATTTATTTCATGTAATCAACTTCAAAGAAATAGGAATTACAGTGATAAAGTTGTATATGTGGTACGTAAAACCCTAAGTTGTCTGTGAACCATCTAACTTGTCTATACATGTATACTGATACTAATATTGCATTTTTTTTTTTTTGGTTAGTGCTCTTTACAATAAAGCAGTAGAGATGGGGGTGGATCAGCAAATCAGGTTTGTGCATCTAGCTGGATCCGAAGGACATTCTGGGAAGACTAATATAGAGGAGCTTGTAGAGATGGAAAATTTCTAGCCAATCAAAAATTGGCACATGGCTTAAGCCAATTAAATCATGACCAGTTAAAATGTGTCATGTGCCACGAAATGGACCCACTAGGATACTCTAAAGACAAATAAGAAATCGCCAAGTGTCCTATTTTACACAGGCTTAACAAATTACAATTAGCCATGTGTTTTAAATCTGTGATTAAGTGGACAAATCAAATCTTGCCACCTATCACATTGGTCCAATTAAGGATAATTATTTAAAATTAATATTTATCCTTATGGATAATTATTAAAATAAATAATTATCTTTGTCATCCAAGTGGAGTAAACCAATCAAATGGTATCACATGGTCAGATGAGAATGACTCCCAAATAATTAATATTTATCTTTATAAATTAAATAAATAAGGATAATTATTAAGAAGTCCATTCCTATCCAAACACTCTACTCCCTACCACTATAAATAGGGGTGGCCTCCAAAGGTTGAAGAACAACAATTCTTAAGCAAAGAAGCTCTCTCAGACTGAAGCATCAAAGCCCTGAAGAACTTCCCAAGCATCAAAACCTTCAAGTTGAAGATCAAATCATTTCAAGTTGAAGATCAAACCGTTCAAGTAAAGATCCAAAGACTTCAAGTTGAAAATCAAGTTCTAAGCCTTTCAAATTGAAGATCAAGTTCAATAAGTCCTTAAAACAAGCCAGATTCAAGAACACGTGATCATCACCCTTGAATCGAGAAATCTACCAAGAGAAGAATCAGAGGATTTTTATCTTTTGTAAAAGATCAATAGAGATTGTACTTCACACTTTTCAAATATAAATCAAAATCAACATTTGTCTACTCTCTTTTCGGTGTTTATTTAAAAGCACGCAATTTCTGTGTACAGAGCTATTTGAATATCTAGACTCTGCACAGCCGAATCAGATATTTTTGTATCCGTTTAATATTGGGTATATAGTTACGTTGTTTGTTAATTTTCGAAAACTTATTTGGAATATACATTTGTTATAAGACTAGTTTGTTTAAAATGTTACAGGTTTCACTGGGTCCTGGTGATAATTGACCCGTGGTCTCGACATGGTGTGTATTTGGATTCAGTGGGAAATGATATGAATGCCAATCTCCTCAACACTATATCCTTGTGCGTTAAATTTCTTCTTACATATGTTGGTATATTGTTATCAATTTTAACCTTTGTTTTGGGTGTTAATTAACTAAACATGTATTGCAGTGCTTTCTCCCATTTAAATCTCAGTGGTAAGTTTAGATCAACCAAAAGGAATGCAAGGATTGACAAAGCCGTGGTAGGTTAACTTATCCAACCACGTGTGTGTACAAGGGCTACTGTAGATAATTTTTCGTGACTTAAATCTAATTCTCCAACCCGTAACATGTCATGCGTGTGTAGTGCCCAATACAGTCCGATAGAGTTGAGTGTGCGTACTATGTATTGAGATACATGAGGGATGTCGTTCACTCGCAAGGGACTGATTCGATGGAATTGGTGAGATAGAAAATAAATTATCAGTGCATATATCTAATTCTCTTTATTCGTGTACATATTAACTTGTTTCTTACTATATATATATATATATATATTGTCTACCATTGCAGTTTTGCAGTCGGAAAAGCTACGATAAAGGACTTATTGATGAAATTCGATTGGAATTCATGAACTTTGTGCGAGATAATATGTGAGTGGACAAGTTTGGTTTTGGCATTTATACCACTGAGTTTTGAAGTGGATGGAAACTATTTTTGAATGAAAAAAAGGTGAGTAATTGATGTTTTTTTGGTAAGGTTAGTATTATTTATATATTCTGATGACATTTTTTGAAATTCATTGGGGTTGCTGGAAATATGCCACGAGTTGGGCTTTTTGAGGGGTGGAAAAGACACAAACTAGATGTGTACTGGATGACCCTTAGTGGTGACACCAAAACCCTACCCCGGTAATTCATCTAACTATATATATTACTTATAATTTGATTATTCATTGATTATATTTTTTATACGTACCGTACTAGCCAAACATTGGATATATATATGCTCACACTAATACAGCTACATGCTTTAGTCTCACCTTGCATTTTAAACTCAAGTATAAAACCTCTCTAATTTGTATGTATATAGTGGAGTCCTGTTCTTAGATATTGATTTGTTGGGATCACTGCAAATATTGTAGTTTTGGGGGAGGAGGTTGGATGGAGACCCACTTGGGTTTGTTTACTATATGTGTAGATATTGTAGTTATTGCCTTTCACAGGAGAAAATTTGGAAATATTGTAAATACAGAGGAAACTCTGCCGGATTTTCGTCTCAAAGATGAAAACAAACACATAGATGCTATGATAAGAAAAATGACATTTCTCAGTTTTAACTAATTATTAAATAATGCACTTTTGTGTGTTATAGAATATCATTGGTGACATATTTATTTATGGTACTTTATTAATTTGCATTTCTATGTTTTTATGTAGGCTCCTACAGCATTCGAAGACAATCATTGTTGCACGATTGTGGACATTTATTGGAATGCCATTTTTTGGGAACTTTATTAACTTTTTGTGAGAACGGATGTGGGGTTTTGGTGTAAAGACCATTATTTTAATAGAAATATTTTATTATTATTTCCAATAATTTGTGTTGAATGGATGATTGAAAAAATATATATATAGTAGCAGTACAGGAAACACAGGTGGAGATTAAATAAATAAAAAATCACTTCAACTTTTTTTAGGACGGTTTTTAACTGTCCTTATATTTAGATTTGAGGACGGATATCAACAGTCCTCAATATAGAAGGATTCGAAGACAGTTCTACACCGTCCTCAAAATTAAGATTAGAAGACAGTTTAAAACAGTCCTTGAAAAGGACATATAAAAGACGGTCATAACCCGTCCTTACATTAAAAACATTAGAGGACAGTTTAAAACCGTCCTTGAAAGTTTTTATTTAAGGACGGTGATAAACTGTCCTTAAAATGAAGGCATTAGAGGACGGTTTTCAACTGTCCTCGTATGTAAAGAATTGAGGATGGTACAGAAACTGTCCTTGAATAAAAGATGACAGTGGATAAGAAGACGCAACCCGAACCATCCTTAAAAACTTCTGAGGACGGTTTTTAACTGTCCTTATAGCCTTTTTTTGGGGTAGTGAAAGAGCTACCGAAATTTGTTTCTTGCTAAACCAAGAAACAAATAAGTGGCCAATAAAATGACAAGTGTCACTAGTGCTCTTTCGATCGGTTTTACAACCGGCAAAATCTGCATCCGAATAACTAGCAAGTTGAAAAGAAGCATGCTTATGATACAATAAACTCAAATCATGAGTCCCAACAAGATATTTAAAAATACGTTTAACGACAAGCAAGTGGGATTCCATGGGATTGGCTTGAAATCTAGCACATAAGCATACACTAAACATTATATCCGGTCTACTTGCGGTTAAGTAAAGAAGACTACTAATCATACCTCAATATAATTTTGGTCAACTTTCTTACCATTTTCATCAATGTCAAGCTTGGTAGAAGGGCTCATAGGTGCAGGATTAGACTTCACACCTTCCATGCCAAATTTCTTTAGCATGTCCTTCACATACTTTGCTTGATTGATAAAAATGTCTTCTTTGGTTTGTTTGATTTGAAGTCCAAAGAAGAAGGTTAATTCTCTCATCATACTCATTTCGAACTCATCTTGCATAAATTTAGCAAACTCCTAACAAAGAAGATCATTAGTAGCATCGAAAATAATATCATCAACATAAATTTGAACAATAAGTATATCACTATCTTTAAGCTTTATAAAAAGAGTAGTGTCAATTTTGTCTCTAATGAAACCATTAGTTAGTAAAAATCTACTCAATCTTTCATACCATGCTCTTGGTGCTTGTTTTAAGTCATAAAGTGCTATTGAAATTTTGTATACATGATTGGGAAAAGTGGTACTTTCAAAACCGGGAGGTTATTTAACATAAACTTCCTCCAAAATGTAACCATAGTATCCTCACATAATAAGTTCTTGGATAGTACTCTTTAATTAAGTCACACCCATCATTCACATAAGTATGGTCAATTGAATGTTGCACCCCTCACATAATAGGTTCTTGAGATACACCATTATCGCACATTATGGTATCCAATATTAAAACAAGACAATATGAACACTCAGGATAACATGTTCCCTCATATCTGCAGCCAAACATATCCACCTTAAGAATCCACCTATCATGTAATGATGGGAGGCTAGGATAAAGCCCAAGGCCTCTTCCTTACAACTTAATTTTGAATTAAAGGGGTTTTGTAAAATGGTCTCATTTTAAATAAACATACATCACATGCATTACATATATATCAAACATATGTAATAAAGGTTTAGACCTACTTTTATTATTAGTTCTCAATTATCCTCCCACTGACCTTCTAGAGGCTGGGGTGGATTCATATTGAACATATAATATGTTAGGTCAAGGCCCCTAACTAGCATGCATCACATATATTAATGGGCCTTGGATTGATTATGGACTTTTAGGGTGGGTTCAATCTTTGAGCCAAAGAGATGAACCCTAGGTCTATAATGAGGGTTAGGTGATTTCAATTAAAACTATGTAACTATTACATCAAGACTAAAAGATCTTCAAAAAGTCTTGAAGTCCTCGCCAAGTCCTTCTCAAGTCCTTGCTTTTCCTCTTTGATCATGACTCCACCATGCACCTCGAGTCCACCATGCTCCACCAAGTATCAAATATTACATTTAAAATAAAAGAAAGAAGGGGATTAAGGAGATAGGGGATACATAGGGATTGAGAGGGAAAAAGGCATGCAAGCCTCTCCAACATTTAAAATACTTTAAATACAACCCATTAAAATAAACCAAACACATCCAATGCGGCCAATCACATCTTATTTAATTGGTCTTAAGTCCATAATCATCCATTCATATTTATACATTCAAATTGCATAAATAGAAACAATAACAATATAGAAAGGCAATGATGGCAATGGTATATAATTAATTAAAGTCAATGTTATTATTATTATCTCATAACAATAATAAAGTACCTTTTAAATCTCATTTAAAATAAACCCATCATATCTCATATGATAATATTAGTGTCTTTCCATAAATAAAACTCCTAATTAACACTATTAGGGTTTTAAATAAATAGAATCTAATTTGAGAAATTATTGTCACAATTCCCATCATGCATTTAACACTTTAATATGCATTATAGATTAATCAACATTAACCTATGATGAAAGAATTAAATAATAACTCAATACAAAAATTCTATAAAGACACAAATCCAGTTTTTCACAAAACTAAGAATTCAGCTTACTGTTTTGGGGCTAAACTTTCCTATATTAAAACAAACTTTTAAAATGTGAGAATACTCTATTTCACAAGGATTTTCAGTCCTCTTTCAAATGGCATATGTCTCATTTAGTGATTCCAACGTTTAGTATCACTTTAAAGCACTTTGTGACCACTAACTCCAAACCATGGCAGATTCTGGAATTTGCTCACAAATGCATTTATTGGGCATAGCCTAAAGTGAACTAAGTCATAGAAACACTTGAATTCACTAGGTTTTTCAGTCCTCTAAACAATGGCAGGGATCTCAAGACTTGATTCCAACGTTTGGTATCAATTAGAGACATTTTACGATAAAGAGTCAGATTTTCCAGATTTGACTCTTAATCATAAAAAATCTAGTGTGGCTATTCTAGGTCATTAAAAATCATGGGAACTCTTCCTAGACTTTGTTAAGACATAATATTAATGAAGTCAATAGGTGGCATGCTTCAAAAAACCCAGAAAATATTTTTCATAGATTTTACAAAAGCTTCATGGTTGCTGCCCAGAAAAAACAGCAACCCAGTTTTAATTCTAAAACGATTTTAAAATTAATCTATGCAATATATAATTATGCCAAAACGATTTTAACATACTTATATATCACCTAGAAACATCCCTAAATGTTTTTAAGCAATTGATAACAATAACTCACCACATGAATTGCACAATCTCTCAAGAACACTAAAATTGTTTTATAAAACACTTTTTCATCAAACATATATGTTCTTCATTTTTAATTTTCAAAAACAATTAAAATCAATTTTGAAAAATTAATAAACTATTTATAAAACATATGAAGAACATATGGTATGATAAACAAAATAAAAACAAGGCACACTAGGGTTCCAAACCCATGTGGCCGTGAGACATAGTGGGAGAGAGAGAGTGTGCTAGGGTTAGGGTTAGGGAACCTTACCTTAATCCAACCTTTTAGGGTTTCCATAAACACCATACTTGCTGCATTATTTCTTAAACCAAAATCATTCATTATAGGGAAGAATCAAATACAAATAAGAAACTTTCCTAATCATGAATAATTTCAAAATAGGAAACTATGGATTTCTAAGTTTGACAATTAGGGATTCCTAATATAAATCAAGGAACTTCCTATTTTGTTTTAGGGTTTCTAAAACCTAAAACCAGCCACCATTGATGATGATATCAAGGATTCAATGAACCCTAAATCACCATTGTTAATCACATTAACATGAACTCCATTAAAACACAAGTTTAAACAATTTTTAAACTAAGTTATATGCATGAATCAAGAATCAAACTTTTAACAATTTAAAATCAATCAAGATATATGCAAATATATTCTAGGGTTTCTAAACCCTAGTAGCCGTGGCCTAGAGGGTGGGAAACCCTCATGGCCGTGAACCCTAGTTAGGGTTTCCTAAAACCCTAATCACCATTAAACTTATTTTTCTCAAAAACAAGCTTTGTTCTTTATTTCACAAATCAAGAACTTCATCCAAATTCTCTTAGGGTTTCCAAAACCCAAGATTCATCCATGACCATTGATTATAGGGTTACCATAACCCAAATCAAAAACAAAATCATAAAAGAACCAAGTTAGGGTTCTAAAACCCTAAAAGCCGAATTGGAGAGAGAGATGAGAGAGAGGGGTGCCACATACATTTAGGGATTTTGATCATCAACCAAGCATCTTCATACCATGGAGATCAAACCCTAATGATCTAATCATATAGGGAGTAAACCCAAGGGGTTCCGAAATTGATAGAGAGATTTGAGAGAAAACCCAAAAACCTTTTAAGAGTTTTATCAAAATCTCAAAACAAAACAACATAGGGGTAAAACCCCTAGTGGCCGAACCTTATAGGGCTGCCTCCTCACATGGCCGTGACCTTGCTAGGGTTTCTAATAAACCCTAGTTGCCATAAAAACAAAACTCAAAGGATTCTAAGAGAACCCCATTGCCGAACTCACTATGGTTTCTAAAACCATTGTTAAACTTGATTTTAATTAATTAAGCCATTGCTAACCATCATCAAACCTCATGTCCATGCTTGATTTGGCTCTGATACCACTGAAAGGTTTATTCGAATACATGGAATCGCAGTGGAAGACAAAATAAAATTTTTTAAGAAGATGATTCCATCATTGAATATCCTGGCAGGATTCGAACAAGCATAGGGACATGTGATTTACAAAACAAGCATACATATTTATCAAACATAAATAATACTTACTTGATTAGCCTTTCGATTTGCGATTGATGAATCCAAGCTCCAAACGGATGAAGCCTCCAACAGTATCCACACGAACACAAGACCTCTTAAATCCTTGAAGCTCCTCAACTATTGAAGAATCAAGCTTGGAGAGGGGAGAGATACTATTTCTCTAATTTGATGAATGGGAGGCTTAGTGCTAGCATGTCTTATCATCTAGTATTTATAGAAAACCCTTAGGGTTTCTATTTAATACTTATTTCCAAAAGTAACTTAATTCTCTTTATATATTAACAATTAATATATAACTTAATTCCTTATATATATTAACAATTAATATATAAGGTTATTAATAGAATTAGTATTAGGAAATTCCCTTCTCACTTTAATTCAAGAGATTCAATTTATACTCTTTGTTTGTGTGTGACCCATTGGGTTCACCCCAACCTAGCAGTGACTAGGGACATCTCTATGTCTCCTAATATAGAAACTTTCTATTTTAAGGTTTAATTAAAACTATTCCAAGTATGCCCTCATTGATAACACTTATCAATAGACTTTCACTGGTCATGAGTGACGTCTAGCAATGTGTCGTGACATGCCCTAGGTTTGGGTGAATAGCAGAACTATATGAACCCTTCTTGTTGCTTAATCCTTCATCCCCTAATGTCACAGGTAAGATATTCAGGGTATGGATATTAGTCAAAACCCTATCTTAACAACCTTGTCATATGTTCTTCAAAATATAATCTCAATCAGATGAACCCTATGAAACACTTTCATAGTTCACCTATCACTCTGGCCAGAGATTCACATTAAGAGTTATCTTTGAGAACTGACCCTGACATTCTCTCTCTTATCATTGAGAGTAATGATTCCTTATTGACCACTCATATGTCTTCATGCAAGACTTATTAGAGCCAATGAGTGCCGACTACAACCTTAGGGTAAGGCTGTACAAGACACTATCAAACCCTAACAATTCAGGCACAAGACATCCATGGTGTCTCAGGTCTTAGGATTACCAAGTAAATGGACGTAACATAAGAATATTCCTTTAACTTAACCTCCATAGGAATATTCTAGCAGATCAAGTTCAGTGTACATGTTCTCTAACATGCACCCACAGATTAACCTAAGTGTCACTACACTGATAGGAAAGACTACCTATCCTCCCAATGGAGTTAGTTTAAATATGTGCTACTCTTGTCGGTTTAATAAATGTCCTCTTTAATAAACCTATGAGTAGGAACTCTTTTAGAATAAATGTGTATGAGAAATATGAGTCTCCATATCCCAACAACTTGAGATACATATTTCTCTTATCATTTATTCATGGACATTATCGTATATATAATTGAATATATAAACGACAAGTAATACCTTCTTATCCTAATATGAAATAGATATGCTCTTTAGGATTGGTTTTAGGGCATACCTCTAACATCATGTTAACCCATGAATCAGGCAGAGATCAAATGACAGCTTGCACTTGCTGCTCATCAATAAGGACATTTCCAGCAACTTTCAGGTCACAAATCATCCCATACATCTTTCGAAGATGCTCGGTCATCATGTGCTTAATATCTTTACGATACATTTTAAACTTGAGCACTAAGCTCCTCGTCTTGTGGTGGAAGTGCCTCCAAAGTCAAACTTAAGCTGGTCCCAAATGTCCTTGGCAGTTAGGCAAGTCTCATACTCACCAATAAGATCATCGTGCATGCTGCTTAACATAATAAAGCGCGCACTACGATCCTTTTTATACCAATTTTGGTAGACCTCCATATCACGATGGTGTTGGGCCATTTGCCCTTTATCAGGTTTGGACATCTTACTGGTCACAAAGTCCAAGAGTTCTTGCTCATTAAGAAGATACTGAACCTTCTTGTGCCAGATGTCATAGTTTTGGCCAGTTTGTTTGTCGATCCTAACTAGGTCTGCTACTACATTCTTAGAAGCCATTGTCTACATTCAAAAATGCAAGATTTTTCATTATTATTTATTGCACACATCTTTTCTATTTATTCAAAATTCAATCAATAAATATTATCTTTTTCTACGTATTAGAATCGAAAAATCACTATGCTCATAATCATCTCCCAAAAACGTAGAATGAGAGTATATTTATTTATTAATTTTTGAACAAATTTAAAAATTAGGGGTATCTGAACCACACCTAATTAACCATATGATTATTTAAATTAACATATAATAAAAAAATATATCATTTATATTGCGTCATACAACAAAATGTGCATGAATTCCATATGAATTCAAAATTTGATAACTTTGGCTTATGTTTTAAGAATCTCTCACATATAATGCTTGGCGCAAAAACACATCCCCTTATAAGTATCCCTCCAAAAAAAATTACATCTCAATTGTAAATACCTATACAAATCATCTACTCACATAAATGTAAATGGGATTATATTTGGGGATGCCGCACTTCGCATTTTGTGAAAATTTCTTAAGACATACAACACATATAATACATAAGCCATACAAGAGTTATCAATTTCATTCTATCCATCAAATCTAATCTAACATGCTAACGCATAACACATAATGGTCCTTTAATTAATGGATAGATAGGCCACACTCAACTCACGTAGGAGCGTGCAAAAGTCTTACAAACCATGGCGGGTAGGTAGCATTGAACACAAACTAATTGTGTAATGCAAATAATAATTAATTAACCATTTTAATTAATATTAGGGTAAAAAAACCCATGTACAAGTGATGATCCAAGTCATAAAGAACTTTAAACAGTGTACTCCATGCCTAAAAGGGTTGAGAAAACAGATAAGTAGTATTCTGGAATTTTTTTTTAATTTAAAAAAAAATTAAAATGATTAAAAAATTAAAATAAAATTTCAGAAAGTACTGGGGAGAGTACATAGGTCCAGAATGTCCGTAATAATCCCTGAGGTTACACAAAAAATTTGAGATCAAAACTCAATCAAACGAATCCGTACTCTCGTGATGAAGTTGCTTCAAATAGTAATTTAATTTCCAAATATAAAGTTTAATTTTTTGACCATCAAAAAAATTTGAAAAAAGAACCAAAAATTTGGAAATTAAAAACTAAACAGTTTAAAAAAAATTTGGAGCAAAATGACCTTGGGAAGTGCACTCACTTGCCCACACTCTCTAAGACCCGAGAGTAGGCTTCGCGAGAGCTACCCATGTCTTCTTCATCCTCACGAATACGTGATTTTTGAACCAGAAAAAAAAAAAAAAAACTTGCAACAGGTGCAACAGGGATACTTTCGGTGCTTATATCTCCCTCCACAGAGGTCCAAAAAATCCGTGTGACCTACCATTTTAAAGCTTATGTAACAAGGATCATTCCTATACCAGCCAAGTTAACCCATGTGAAGTCTAAGCTTATAAAAAAAAAAAAAAAAAAAAAAAAAAAGCTCAAAGTTTCGGGTTTTAACAAAAAAACGTGACTTGGGTTTGATTTTTCTCCTCAACCACAACTCCATTGAACCTCCAAATTTCCAAGCATGCTCCTTACATCATGGGAAACAAAACCCTATAAAGATTTTGAATGAAAAACATCTGTTAAAAAAAAGTGAAATTTAAAAGGTCCATTAATGGTGTTTTTAGAGAGAAAAAAATAGTTCCTAATCCAATGACCGCTGAAGATAGTGGGAGTGACCTCCAACTTAGTGGGAGTATTCCAGATTGGAGTGCTACGCTAAACCCAGATTCGCAAGCACGCAGAGTTAGCAATAGAGGTCATATTCCTTGTCGTCATTTTGAGATTGAGGGGAATATTCTTCTAAGTGCTACTAAGGATGAAGATGAGCCTGCTTCTTTTAGTGAAGCGATTTCTTTCTCTCTTTAAAAGGTCCATTAATGGTGTTTTTAGAGAGAGAAAATTCAATCCCATGGCATAAGGGCGAATCAAGCCAAACTAAAGCTCTGATACCAACTTGTAACACCCCACACCTCGCCAAGTAACAATATTGTCCGCTTTGCCTGCACGCGCAATGTACGCGCCCATACACGCACGTCCACGTGACAAGCGCACGGCTTTACTTTCTCGGGTTGCCCCTTAAAACGTATTGTTACTAAGTGATGTACGACTTTTACTTATAAGCCCAGTCACTCACTCTCTCTTTTCTGATGTGGGATTCAGGACCTCACAATCCACCCCCTTAAGGTGCTGCACGTCCTCGTGCAGTAGCTTGCTAGCCTCTAGCCCACCCACCTACATGCGAGCACAGCAGGAACCCACACTCGGATTAGACGAGAGTCGGCTCTGATACCAATGTGATTATATGTATTAAACGTGTAATATACAAAGCACATAAAATAAACACATAATATGTAATTTCAAGATCGAAATGTACCCTCGTTGCGGAAGAACTTGGATCCTATATGCTGGCTTGTTACTAGCCTCTATTACAACCTTCAAAACCCTCGTGTAGTCCTTGCTTGTGAGATTTTGGGATGGCTACTAGAGTTGCCCTCAAATTCCATGACCCAAAACCCAAGAGCTAGGAATAGCTCTATTGGAGAGAACTTTTGAGAGAGAAAAAACTCACACCCACATATATCACTCTTTTGATATGTAACTTACGTATATATTGATTATCTCGGGGGAAGGGTAGAGTTATATCCACTTGATATAACTAATCCCATCTGATAAGGGATTGGGGAATATCTCCTAATTTGAATTTAAACTAGGAGTTTAATTCAAACTAGGAATACTTACTAGCTGATCATATCCCCTTTGTGGGCGGATCCAAATACGGGTTGGAGCGATTCGACCCATTATTTATTAACAAAAAGAAAAAGTTATATACCCATAAGTTTCTAATAGAAAAAGTTTTATACCCATAAGTTTCTAATAGAAAAACTTATACCACTAGATTCAATGATCTTTTTAATATAACAAATAGATGAAAATGCCCCTCTAATGCAAATAGTCATCTACAATTGACCACTATCGGCATCAACAACTTCCGCTGGCACGGGCAACCACCGACTGAGCCTAGCTTCTCGACTGGTCAAGCAGAGATACATTTATTCTTTTTTTTCCCCTATAATCCAATTACAAAAAACTTTATTCTCAAAAAATACACAAGATACTACAAAGTAAGAGAGAGAGAGAGAGTCAAGTTTAGAGCACACTCTTTTTTCAAAAAAAAAATGGAAATGTAAATGTTTTGTGAATTTTTTCTCTGCTCTATATTTTTTTTATGAATAAAATGTTTTTTAGTTTATATTTGCAAATACATTTAAAAATTAGGGAAAGTATAATATTTTGCCCCCCCAAACTATTATTGTGTTACACATTGCCTCCCTATAGTTTCAAAATGTGACAAATAACGCATTTACCTCTGTTGGCCCAAGTATATACCTCCAGAGGGGGGGTGAATAAAGGTTTTGTAAAATTTAAAAATAATTACCAAATTAAAATTATGATTCAATTAAATTTAGCGGAAGATAAACAAGTTAATAAATTTAATTGCAAATGAAAGAAGATGAGTATGAATCTCAATGCAACAATATAACAAGTATAAAATGTAAAGCAAGAGATAGAGTTAGAGAGATTCAAACACAAGGATTTTAACGTGGTTCGATATCCGTCTATATCCACGCCTCAAGAGCCACGTCTTGAGGATTCCACAATCCACTATGGATCACTCCTTCAAGGTGGAGAAACCTTTACAATTTGTCTTCTTTCAAAAGTGGAAGACACTCACCCACAATCTACTTTCAAGGTGGTAGATTCTCACCTACAAGGGATTCACAAAACCCTTAACACTCACAAAGTTACAAGATGAATATTCAGAATGAGTACAAAGAATAACTCCTCAAGAGTAGATGATGTACAATATTGAAGCTCTCGCTAGAATCTCTCAAAGATATGAACTAATTTGGCTTCAAGAGAGAATGATATATCAAAAGATTAAATCACACAAGAATATTGTGAACTAAGTTTGTGTATGATTGAATATGATCATTAGTTGATTCATGACTCATAGAATGAGTATTTATAAGCCCAACAAAGAGTATTGCCGTTTGGGGAAAAAATAGAGCCGTTTGGAGTGTTAAAAATTAGCCGTTATTAAGCAGTCAAGTCTCTTAGTCGACCAGGCACAAGTGATTAGTCGACTAGAAGGTTTAAAATACCTTTGAAAAAGTTTTCAGGCACAGTTAGTCTACTAGGAAAGGTTTGTTAGTCATCTAAGAACTTATCTTCTCAAAACATGGTTAATGCCCCAAGCAGTCGACCAAACAGTCGATTGTTTGAAGAGATAGTCGACTATCTCCTATTCAATGTAGTGCATGAGCTTTATCTTCATGATGGCTTGAGTCTTCTTCATTGACAACTTGAATATATCATGTTCTTATAAATACATATACTAAAAAGGATATACCAGAACTATAAGATAATGTCAATCACTCAACATAATGATAACCAAATATTCAACAAGGCTAGCCAAATAAACACTCAATAAGGTTTGACAATTAAGCATGAGTGCATAATTTTGGTATTCATATGCATAAATGACTAAACATAACCCAATGTTTGTTATCATCAAAATCATACAACAAAGTTGGATTGAAGCCACAAGGTTAACAACCTCCATTGATTGACAGTGAAACGGACAAATAATGATTGACAGATCTATTCCTGATTGCAGAAACCATATTCTCCATCACTACGTATGTCTATCCCCTATAATTTCACTCTCAATTGCCAGGGTCTTATTGATGAGTTTTACTCTTAATTTTCCATCATTAGGATTTTATTGATGGTATGTCAACTAAGTAAAGATCTGTCAACCATTATTTGTATGTTCTACTACCGGTCAACATTATATTTTATATTTTAAAATAATATGAGGCAATATGTTGCAATTAAAACTATATGCGGCAATATATAACACATTAATATATCAAAGGGGCCAAAATGTATTTTTTTTCTTTAAATTTTTGAATAGTCACGAAACC
>JAESVK010000811.1:814386-846361 GCA_017140935.1 Hamamelis virginiana
AAAACAAACTGGTCATGGTAGCTTATAATTGCCACTACCTAGTTTACGAAAGGAAAACATCTGAAGTAATAAATCTATAATTTAGCAAGCCATATAAAACCCTCTCCAACTCAGAAGTGAAAAGCCCAAGATCAAAATCCCACCATGTACGAGAAGAGACACTGAGACCCTTCTACGCAACTTTATCAGCAACCATATTGCCTTTCCTACAGATATGAGAAATAACCACCCTCATTTTGGAAAGGGGGAAAAAGTAATTGTATTATTTTTCCAATAAAAGCCATAGAGGTCTGCATAAAAGGCAGTTTGAACTTTGAACTCCAAGACTACATCCATCGATGCCCTTAACAAAACCCCTGTGGGACCTAAAACACCCCACCAATAGCAAAAGGCCTTGGACAACCTCCAAAGACACCATCAATGTTAACTTTCACCCATTTTGGAGGAGGAAGCAGCCAAAAAAATTAGAACAATATTGGGAACCTTTCTGGGAATAGCATTGCTCTGAATTGTGAGAGCAACTCCAATGATTGGATCTATTTTTTTGGTTCAAATCCATTTTTTGAATCTGCTACAATGAAATGAATAGCTATTTAGATCCAAGTGCTCCAATGGTGGTGGATCCATTTTTTGGCTCCTCTCTCTCTCTCTCTCCCTAAACCATGCACAAATTTCTAGGCACTTTTATGTGTCTTAGAGAAAAATGAATCCATTTAAACTTGGATTCAAATATAACTGCTCGCATATTGCATCTACATTCCCAAGTTTTCCTCAAAAACTCAAATATTCCTCTCAACTCAAATAAACAAAAATGAAATTGTGACACTAGCATGTCTTGAAAGCATCATACCTCATTCTCTTTCAAAACTAGCAAAAGGCATCTCTAACGCTAACGAGATTTTAACAAATAATTGCCACTGAGAAACGAAGACGGATTAATTTGCATGATTTGTTGCATATGAGAGAAGTGATAGGCAAGAGAGCTCTATGAGGGCACCACTTTCAAATCATATCATTGTTGTTAACCTTCTTGCGGGTAACCAACTAGCCAAAGCCTAAAGGCCACTTTTGGAGGGACATTGGATTTTCAAATCTTCACAGCAAAAGAAATGCTAATGTTAGGATCCTTGTTTAAGAAATGGAAAGAGGAACATGGGCAACCACCAATAAGATCCAAAACCCAACATCTAAGTCCCAAAAGGAGGGAAATAAGCATGCATCATTGAGGTTATCAATGATATTGAATCTGCCAAGGTTAAGATGTCTCATATTTGACTCTTGAACCCAAGTTACCTGGATATCATTACTATTTATTTAGAATATTCATGTATTTTGCAAAAACTTGTACTTCAGCAGCAATGTGATGATTCAAGTTCGTGGTAGGCGTAGGGTCTAACCCAGGTGGTAAGAGAGAGTGGGGGTCTGGGGGAATCGGTTAGAACTAGGATAGGGATCACAGGTTCGATCCAGTCCCTTGTGACCAAAAAAAATACTACTTTAATAGTAATTTAGTTACTTTTTAACATAAAATAATTAATGAATAGGAGCCCAATAGGACCATTTTTTAACCCAGCTGACTATAAGTGGAACCCATTGCCAGCTAAAAATTTGACGTGTGTCCAATCTATGAGATATCACAAATCCATAAATTACTCCTTTTCCCAACTTTAAACATATTTCCATGTAATTATGATATATTTATTAACTGAAATCAAATCAAAATTCGTTACATTAGAGGACTCATTTTCTTTTATTTACTATTACCATGAAAAAGTGATATTTTAGAACCACTTTTAGAAATCTAGAAGAGCCATGGAAATAAAATAAATTTCATCATCCTTCGACTAAGTCACAAAACCATCCACGTTTAACCACATATCCTCAAGCCAAAAAGGGCCACACACATGCTTCAACCCCGAACTATCAAGAGCAATTGGAATTGGAGAATGATCAGAGTAAGGCTTGGGCAACAACGATTAAACCACGTTTGGAAGTTCCCCCCCCCCCAAAAAAAAAAAAAAAAAAAAAGCCTCTTTTTAGAAGAAAGGAACCTATCCAAATGTGATGTGGCCAGGGGAACAACAAAAGGCCCACCAAATCATTTCTACAAAATGAAATGTGAGGAGGACAAAAACTCAAGTTTTCTAAAGGAAACCTCACAACATTAAAACTTCCCACCACACACCATGGATTATCCATATTATGTTTAATATCCTCTAACCTAAATGGGCTAAAAGACCTCCTGGACAGGGGCTACATTATTCCCTCCTTAAAAAAAAAATAAAAATAAAAATTTGCCCTTAAGTTTCCACCGGGTAATAGGGTACTAAATGCTTCACATTAAAAGCATTAGAGATGTTAAAATGAGAGGGCAGCTGCATCGTGTAAGCATTATCATTGATCTTCCTCAAAATCTTACAAGGACCCACTTTTCTTGCACCCAACTTTAAGTAGGAGTTTTGAGGGTATCTCTCTTTAGTCAAAATCACCCATACAAGGTCCCCTTCTTTGAAAATTAATTCCCTTCGATGGTGATCAGCTGCAGCTTTGTATTTGGCATTAGACTGCTCAATTTTTGCCTTCACTTGAGCATTGACAGCTTGCATGAATTCTGTCAACTGCTTTGCTTTCTCATTCTCCTTCTTAGAAGATGGTAAAGATGTCAAGTCAAGAACACTTAGAGGTCTATTTCCATACACGACTTCAAAAGGAGAAGAGTTGGTTGTCTGGTTGAGAGAAATATTGTAAGCAAATTCTGCCAAGGGAATCATATTTTCCCACTGCTGTGGATGTTCACCAATCAAACACCTCAAAAGGTTTCCCAAGACTTTGGTTCACAACTTCAGTTTGGCCATCCGTTTGAGGGTGAAACGAAGCGCTATAACTCAATTCAGCCCCAATTTTGCTCCATAAAGTTCGGCAAAAGTGAGCAAGAAATTTGGCATCCTTGTCGGAAACAATAAAGCGAGGCACCCCTTGAAGTTTGTAGACTTCTTTGAAGAATAAAGTAGCCACATTAGAAGAATCGGAAGTTTTCTTGCATGGTATAAAGTGAGCCATCTTAGAAAAACGATCAACTACCACCATAATTGAATCATTCTTCCTTTGTGTGGGAGGGAGGCCAAGAAAAAAATCCATGCTAATACACTCCCAAGGCTTATTAGGTACTGGAAGGGATAAATATAGACCTGCATTGGTGGTTGTTCCTTTCCCCTTTTGACAAACATGGCATCTTTGGACATGCCTTTCTACATCTTTAGTCATCCCTGGCCAAAAGTAGTCACGATGGAGAAGTTCTAGTCTTTGTCTTACTCAAATGCCCCAAATTATGTTGTTCAATAATCATCAACTCCCTTAGCAAACATTTAGGCACACATAACTTCAGCCCTTTAAAAAGAAATCTTTTAACCAAAAATCATCGCTAGAAGCTTGCCGTCCAGACTTAACAGAATGTTGTCCCTGCTGTAATTTCTTATATATACCACCAAACTGCGGGTCATCATGGTAGTTTTCCTTGAAAGCTTCAAAACCAGCAACCTTGGCTTGCATTTCTACCAAAAAATTGGCTCTCCTACTCAACCTATCAGCCACTTTGTTGAGGATTCCCGACTTATGCTTCAAAGAGAGTGAATTGTTGCAAGAAACACACCCACTTAGCATGCCTCTTGTTTACATTAGATTGGCCATTGAGATGCTTCAAAGCTACATGATTAGTGTGTAGAATAAATTCTTTGTAGGCCAAGTAGTAGATCCAATGCTTGATGGCTTGAACAATAGCATAGAACACTGTTATAGGTAGAATATTTGAATTTGGCTTCATTAAGCTTTTCACTAAAGAAAGTGATGGGTCTTCTTCACTAAGGACTCTACCAATTCCCACTCCCGATGCATCACAATCAAGCTCAAATATCTTATCAAAATCGGGTAAGGCAAGGATAGGAGCTTCGGTCAACTTCCTCTTCAACAATTGAAAGCTTTGCTGGGCTTCATTAGTCCAAATGAATGACTTTTGTTTGAGACAATTGATAAGAGGGGCTGCTTTAGTGCTGAAATTGCAAATAAACCTTCTATAAAAGGTAGCAAGGCCATGAAAACTTCTCACATCATGTACACTAGAAGGTGTAGGCCAATCAATAATAGCTTTAACCTTATTTTCGTCCATGCGTACTCCTTTGGAAGATACCACATAACCCAAAAACACAACTTGATCCACCCCAAAACTACACTTTTTCAAGTTTCCATAGAATTTTTCTCTTCGCAAGATTTCAAACACAAGCCATCTTCCATTCATCCCCCAGACGAATTCTTATTTGGTGTTAGCCACTTCTCAAGTCAATTTTGGAAAATACCTTGGAACCCACCAAACAATCTAACATGTCATCCAACCTAGGAATGGGAAAACAGTACTTGATGGTGATCTTGTTAATAGCTCTACTGTCCACGCACATCCTCCAAGAACCATCCTTCCTAGAAGTCATGAGAGCGGGCACCGCTCAAGGACTAATGCTAGCTCGAATGTATCATTCTATCTAAGAGCTCTTGGACTTGTCTTTGCAACTCTTCCTTCTCTTTTGGAGCCATTCTATACGCTTCCTTGTTTGAAAGTACTGTACCCGGCACTAAATCAATACAATGTTGAATCTCTCATAGGAGGCAACTCGGGAGGTGTTGGGAAATACATTATCATACTGCTGTAATAACTCCATAACAGCACTGGAATGGACATTTCCAGCCACTGTTTAAGTGGAATTAACGCCAAAATGAAACCACTTTCTTGGCTCTCATGCACAAAAGTTTTGGAAGAAAGCAAAGAAGTTGTAGGGGCTTTCAAAGTCACTTTCTCTTTCATGGGCAGCAAGGTAAACTTCTGACTTCCTTTGCTCAAAGTATATGTATTCTTCCTCCCATCATGAATAGTTTGTCTATCATATTGCCATGGCCTTCCAAGAAGAATATGACACACATCCATAGGCACTACATCACACCACACCTCATCAAAATACTTCTTTCTAATCGAAAATGGCATTGGCACCAAACACCTCTTTGTAACCTTCACTTCATTACCCTTCTTTAACCATATTAACCTATAAGGATGGAGATGATCACTAGTACGAAGCTTCAATTTGTCTATCACTTCTTGAGACACCACATTTTCACAACTCCCTTCATCAATGATCATGTTGCACACTCGATCACTAATGGTACAAGTGATATAGAATATATTTGACCTCAACCAATCCTCATCATCCTCAACCTTAGGAGTAAAGAGAATTTTTCTCACCGTAAGTGTCATTCCTTCTTCTTCTTCAAAATCACCCCCCAAATCTTCATGTAAAGGCTGGTCATAGGTTGGATTCTCATTCTCGGATTCAACTTCTTCTATTTCGTCCACCAAGAGACTTCTCTTCCTACAATCTGAAGACTTGTGCCCCAGTTCCCCACACTTGAAGCATTTATAAGCCCCTCCTTATGGCTGTCTTCCTCCACCAACAGTGGTTGTTTGGGATTGTTTCGGGACTGTAGATGTAAATTTAGTGGCTGTATTGGCTGTCCAACCCCAGAAGTTCCTCCCCTTCCATGCATATTTGAATTCCCAACCTTAGATTGGTTAGAAACCCCCTGACCAGACCTGTATCCCCACTGTCCAGACCTTAAAGAAGGCCTGTTTTGCTGTTTTTCAACCAACAATGCCCGATTATAAGCCTCAGAAACGTTCCACAATGATTGAAGGTTAAGCACATCTTGAATAGATTTTTTTAAACCACTCAAGTGCCATCCAACCATTTGATCCTCACTTTCATTCAAGTCCACTCTTGCCACAAGTTGATGAAATGCCTCCGTGTACTCTTCCACACTACCTTCTTGCTTAAGGTTCTCTCCAGATCTATTCTCTAATAAAAACCCATCAAAAACTCTAATATTCCTCTAACAAACTAGTATTTATACTCTTCTAGAAGAGGTTGTAACAAACTATGAAGAGAAATTAAAATGACAAGGCTGTGAAAGTTACTAAATGACAGTCACTACATAAAAACAATTAAAAATGGGCTAAGAGACCTCCTAGACAGGGGCTACATCACAACCTATCCCCATTCCCATTTGGACCATAATTACCCAAAATAACCCACTCCAGCCCATTAAGGATATTTCAAATAAGGCAATAAATGGAATAACTTCCGGCTCTATCATCCATCTTCAGTTCTTCGCAAACCAACTCCACCCAATTCACAAAATGACCGTGTCAAAAGTCTCCGATAACCTCCCTACCCATACTTTCCATGTTAGTTTCTTGAAAATTACATATTACTTTTGTGCTGGCTTGATTCCAAAACCCTTTTCCCCTGGCATTAAATCCTTGCACATTCCAAGATAAAATACACATTTAAAATTCTATTAGTGACAAGCATTTGTCCTACCTTCCCAACCCATTTCTAACACACTAACTAATCTACCTTCAAAATTAAACGAACATTGAAGGATCCTCAACTCTCTACACGATCTACCTTGTGCCTCTTCTACAAGGACTTGGGGACACTTTTAGATTTGATCTTTGCACAATAGCTGAAAACAAAAGCATAGCTCCTCTTCAATCCCATCAAATGAACCCCCAAAAAACTTACTAAATCCTCTAACCTACTTTAACACCTATTGGAACAGCAATTGGTAATCAGGAACTCTATGAAAAAAGTAAGTTGTCTGTTAGAAGAAAGTGAAAGCAATACTTTCTCAAATTCTAAATGTCTATTTGGATTTATCATTCACTTCCATTCGCTAATTGCCTTTTGCAAGCATGGTTCCAAGTATCGGGCGAGTCCGAGATGACTCAGACGAGTCAACCAAATCTCGAAGCTTACCTAGATGAGATTTCGTCCCGAGTTGAAATTCACGGCGAAAAGAAAAAGATTTGTTCATCTTGGCCGATATCTTGGCCGAAACGAGACAAGTTACCGAGATCTGGACTTCTCGTCTCGTCTCGGCCGAGATATCGTCCGAGATGAACGAGTCTTTACCCAATTGAACAAAAATTCCAGATTCTGAAACTAATGAAAGCTGCAAAAGACGAGTTCCTCTTAGTCTTCATCTTCTTCTTTTTCCTCTCATTTTCTAATTTGAGTACCGCCAGCAAGTCAAAACCCCCCTTTTTGAACATTTCTAAGACTGCCGACAATCAACACCTGGTTGGAGGTCTTCGTGGGTGGCGCCGAGTACCGTCGAGCTGCTCTAGAGGTCTTCGTGGGTGGCGCCGGCGAGAGAGAGGTCTTTTTCCTCTTCTTTTCTATGATTTTAAAAATAAATAAAAAAATGAACATTATTTCATGCCTAAAGTTGCATCTTGCCCGAGACACGACAAATCGTCCGCGACTGCGATGCGACGACGTTCGCGACCACAACTTTGAACCATGTTTGCAAGAAGAGTAAGAAATTAGAAGAAACTAATGAATTTGACCCACGTAAAAAGCATATTATACAAAATAATAAACTCAAAAATTGGGGACATTTCTATTTCAGCTTATATGACAAACTTCTTCATAGTGACCATTAAGATGACTAAATTGATTATAGTTTCAAGATAGAACTTAGAGAAGAATAAGTGGCCATTAACCAATATTAACTGTCAAACTATATCATGTCTCTTTCCTTATAGATCAGCTATACAATTACAAAAATCAAGGCACAAAAAAAGGTTCTTTCTTTACCTGGATTACCGTAAAAATCATCCATAAAAGTACCATCAGCAATAGACCTCTTATTTTCTGCAAAATACTACTTATCGAAGTTATGATATCAAAAAATGATGCATGAAGAAAATTTGTGAATTTGTGAACACCCTACCAAAATAGGAGAACAAGTTGTGGTGGGACATATATGATGCTACATCAGTTGTGTCTTCCACTCTTTTCCTTTTTTTCCTCTTCATGACTTTGTTTCTTTGAATTTGACTAGGAAATGGCCATGACTTTAAACCATAACCTTCTACTGTGAAATTTTCTAATATAAACCGCTGCTTTCTTTGATCATAATCTGCAAGTTCTCTGTCATATTTTAATGCTTGGGACTGAAATTCCTTAATTTGCAGTTCTATCCATTTACACCGCCACTTGAGGGGACGTATAAACCTCCTCCAATGAGCTGTCAACCTTTTCCTCCTGGAAAATCGGAAAAACACATAATTAAGCGAATAGGATGCATGGCTAAGTCAAACCAAGCATGAATGTGTATTCCTGAAAAGGACAGACGAGAATAAACATTACACACTGATTAAGACAAAACAGGCAGTTCATTCATCTCATACAGTTTTATGTCACCCTGCAATATCTTGGGTTTGCAGGCATTTGGGGTTATGTATTCTTTAAAACCCTATAGATTGAGTCATTGAGATATCAATCTCTGTACAACTTAAATGATTCCTCATCACATGATTAACTTCAAAGATTTAATAATATGTAGTTTACCAAAAGCAAGAAGAGATGAGAAGAGAAGCATCAAATTAACAGAGATATGCCCATTATCTATATAAAATAAATAAATACTTGAAAAGCTAAGTCAATTTCCCGTGCTACGCTATCCTTAATTCCCAAATAAGTTTTCATATCCAAACTTATTGTATTGACATTGAGAAATTTGTGTTGCACTCCTTGAAGTGGTGAAAAGCATCAATGAATTCCAAAGTGAGCATCCACCATATTACATGCATCTTTTTTATTTAGGTACATCAAATGCCTTTCACTTAGATCCATAAGGTTAAAGTATAGCACCAGTCTAAAGCTCTTGCACAAGAAAGAACATCAAAACATACTTGTGCATAACCATCTATATCTATTAGCATGATGGTGATGAAGGTCTCAAAAGGACATGAAAATTGGTTCAAATTCAAGATAGCACCCATTTGGGACCTTCCTCAATTGAGTTTAGTTATGATCAAATTTGATTTTATTATTTCTTTAAGGTGCTATGCTTATTATTTAAGTTTTATGGAGTCAAGGGTATAGTTGCTGTTTTCATATAGAGTCTTAGTTACTAGTTTGTTGGTTGCTATCTTTTTATTGGAGTCCTAATTGCTATTTTGTTAGTTTCTATTTTCTTATTAAAGTCCTAGTTGCTATTTTATTATTGGACTCTAGCTTTATATAAAGGCTTATAAGTCTCTCTTTTAATGATGAATAATGAATAAGAACTACAGAATTTTCAAGCAGCTATTGGAGCTTTTGGAGTTTGTGTGATACAATCCTAACCCTAGGTGTGATGCCTAAGTGACCTTGGGTGTAAGGCCTAAGGGTTCTAGGAGTGATTCCCTGATTATCTTCTTTTTCTTCTTTTATCTGCTTCTTTTATTTTCTCTGCTGCTATACTGATGTATTTTTCTTTAAATCCGCTCATAAACCTTTATCTCAAGTCCTTTAACCCTCAAAACCCTACCTTTCTATAACCACAACCCTTCAACAAGCTTTAAACCTTAACCCTAGCACTCAAAGCCCTAAAATAATTTTGATTCTACAGCCGGAAACCGTTGCTGTCCAGAATTTTCAGCAGGTATTCTCTTTATTTTCAGCCATTTTCTTGGCTTCTTGCACTAAACAGTACCCTATTCCTACCTTAAACCATATACAAAGCTTACCACCCTCAATCTTGATATCTTCCCTAAATGTCCTACATCACAAGATAATGTAAAACAAAAGCTCCCTCTCAACCTTCCTAGGCTATCCAACCAGCTTCACATCTTTTAGGCACATCAAGAAAAATGCTACTTGCATATCTTGCGATGAGAAACTTCCTAACTTCAAAGTTGATCAAGTATAGTTGCAGGATCACTACATGTCAGAAAAAATCCAAAGAGGCTTAAAATGAGTTTAAGGTATGTATGTTTTAGGCTACAAGCTGATGATTTTGTGTTTGATTTAACACCATTATATTTCTTCCTCATATTAACATTGGCTGCAGGGACCTATCAACCGCAATTTTAAGTATCAAGTTATCAAATGCTAACAAAACATGCGATAGATTTCGTTTCCTCTAAAGCATGAAAATTTTGTTCCAGAGTTGCCAATCCCACCCAAAAGAGTTGGGTTCAACAAGTGCATCTTGAGTAACAAGTCAAATTTGTGCAACATGAATCCAATCCATGAACGAAGTGGTAATGTTCGAATTAGATTCATATACCCAACCAACCAAAACCAACCCGATAGTATTCTCAAGTATTTTTAAATGTTTTAATAACATTAATCCAAATCCAACCAATTACCAGTTCTCGTATCCTCTTTCCCCATAACCTTTTGCAGCTCATCAAACAATTTAGTGTCTTTATTTTGAACATAAGAAAAAAATGGGACAACCATTATCCCATCCACAAAAATCAAAGTCCAGCTATGCTTTCAGGTTAATTAGCCCATTTGGGAAATCATATGAAGTTAGCCAATTTAATGAGGCAGATTTAGGTACTTTTGGGGGTTCACATCAAGTGGCCCTTCTTATATCATAGACTATTGGGGATCAAGAGAGAAGAGCCTAGTGGGGTTCAATCAGAGGACTGGGATCTGTTTCAATCAAAAGAGGGCTTGTTCAGTGCATCTAAAGAATGAAGAATTAAAGACAGCCTTTAAAAAGGGGAAATGGAAAATAATTCAAAATAATTTTCAGTGTAAATGGAATCTTTAGACATTGAAAACAAAAATCAGTCTACCCATTGAGAAGATATTGAGGAGTACCTTCAGTGAGTAAAGACTAGATGAAAGTAGGATTAGTGGCAAAGCCTGATTCAGGTATACATAAAACTCATGTCCACATCTCAGTTTGTCTTGTGCATAATTTATGATTTAGGAATTGTTTGTCATATATAATATTTAGAAGCTAAAGAATTAAGTAAAACAATAAGAGTAAGTTGCAAAAATTTAACAACAAATCTTAGTCGTGGAAAAGCAATGCATGTTAGTTAAAGAGCTATAAGTCGCCAACAAAATTAATAAAACCATCCTCAAGAGAAAAGCAATGCAATTTAGGTTTTTAGATAAGTCATAGCTATCCTATATAAAAGCCAAGTCAGAAGTATTGAGAAAAATAATAATAATAATAATAATAAGGAAAAATACCTCATTAGAAATGCTTCACTGCATACACCGAATAACGAGGATGATTCATTGCCACTACAGAATCGTGACTCAACTTCAGCATCACTAAAGGTTGAACCATCCTCGAGTCCAGAAGCAGTGGCAGCAAAAGAACTCGAACTCTCAGTCGCATCCTGGTTTTCAGCTTCATCCAATCCAAAATCACTGGAATTCACACACTCAGTAATGTTAATTTCCACATTCTCACCTTCATCAAGTGCCATAGATTGTTCACCTAATAAAGTTTCCATGTCAAAGGTGTTGTCCTCATAATTACTTGCACAACTCAAAAGTTTATCATTTGGGTCTTCTGAGACATTTTCCTCTTTAGCCAAGACTTCCATAGCTGATTCTGATTTCGTTTCCAGTTCTAAAACAGGTGCCATAGAAATATCTCACAAACTCATCTCATTCTTTCCAAATAGTGCTCAATAATTCCTGAGTGACAAGCATCAAAACTCAGGACAGATTGCTAATGAATTAAATAAAAGAATTATATCAACAGATGCAACAAGATAACTTCCAATTACACTTTAAACCCAAAGAACCAAATAAATAAATAAATATATATATATATATATATATATATATAGAAATGAAACAATTCTTCAGTTTTAGTTTGGCTCCATTTGTGTAAATATTAAACATTTCCAACAAAAATGTCTTGGGAGAAAAAAGATAAACTTCAAACATAAGCAAAATCATTCTTTCACAAAATTACATATAGGGACAAGTTAAATTGTCCAAAGCTTCATGATAAAATATCTATCAAGATTAGAGGCATTTTTAAATAAGATACTTTCCAAAACCATTTTCCTGCAAATAATTTTGTGAATAAATTTTCCAAAACTGCATTAGGAAAATATAATTCCGATATCTCAACATGGATTTTCCCCAAAACTTCTACACTGACCAATAGAAAATTAGATAGATATAAAGAAAACCCACAAAGATAACCATTACTCCTATGCTTCGTTGCTTCGTTAAGGTATGCTCCTCCAAAACTAAAACAAAAAAAAAAGAATTCTAATAATATAATCACCATATCATACTATTATATAAACGGGAAAAGAATTTTCAGTCTTTTATGTATCTCTCAGCACCTCTTTCATAATTGTGCTCCTCTCTTGCCCACAGTACATGATATGGGTTTTACTGCATCTTTGTTGGGTTGTTTGTTTGAGTTGTTAATAGTCCAGTTCATGTCAAATTCTAAGCCTTAGTTGAAAGGCCCCTCGAAGAGATCAGCACCACAAACTCAGTTTTTCTTTTAGCAAGCTTTCAAAATAGCTCGCAAAAAGAAAAAGAGTCCTGCTCTCAAACGAAGCGTTCCTCAGTATCACCTAAGACTTACATGAACTGAAACACTAAGAACAGAACTGCACTACAGCATCAGATACAAATACGATCAATCAAACCCTAGCGAGACGTATCTAAACTAAAATACCCAAGATTACAATTGAAAGGGAAAAACTAAAAGCTGCCTCAGGGTTGTATGGATTAAAATTCCAAATCTGTGGGGTTTCTGAATCAATACCGTAGAATTGATTCAAAGTGCCCTTAACTAACCTCGATCCCACTTAGTTTCGAAACAGAACATCAGTTTATGTTTGATTCGTATCAGCTCATTCCACATAAAACCTCGGAGACAGATTCCTCCTCGAAAGGCAAGATTTATATCAGGTAACACAAATGAAGAGTCCTGATTTGCGACCTACTTTTGAACTTTGGAAGAGAGAGAGAGAGAGGAGGAAGAGAAAGGAAAGAAGCGATACTTTTCTTACCTGATGAGTTTCGTCGACAAGCACAGAGAGAGACTATGGTGGCCGACGGCGAGGACGAGTTTCCTCCTGATTCGCCGGCGAGCAGCGAAGCAGTGACCGGCCGATGGGTGAGACAGCTTGCCGGAACGATAGAGAAGTTAAATACTAGGGTTTGGTTGGGGCAAATCCCAGGATGTGGTGATATGATCAACAGAGCTTGATGGCGGTCGATGGAGTCTTCTGACTCGTCATTCGATCTCGCGAAAGACGGTAAAACGCAACGGGCCGTCCGGATCCTTCGCTTTGATGAGAAACATCTTGGGTTTATTGGGTTTCCTTAGGATGATGACACGTCACTTTTGAGGAGATCCAATGGCTGAAATTACTTACACCATCAAAACGACCATGACTTGTGCGTTTTATAAAGTGGCGGCGCGAATGCCGTTCTTTAACCCCTGCGAATCCAAAAATTTCCCCTTTAAAAACAAAAACAAAAAAAAAAAGGGTGTATCAAGTATTCTCCATATTTTTTTGGGAAATTTAGCCAAAATCCCACATTATAATAGTTTAGTGATAAAAGTCCTCCACAATTAGGCTCTGTTGTTAAAGTTCTGATTAAGGAGGAAACTTTATTGTGAAAAGTTCTAAACTTCTAATTATATTTTGTAAAATGGCAAAATTGGTTAGTTTGTTACTATACTAACTAATTTTTCATTTGTTACTATATTAAGGAATCATATTGGCAGAGTTTTTCTTTCTATTTGTGCTCGATTTTTCATGATTGTGCATTTGGGTTTCGATTAAGAGATTCTTCATTGTTCTATTTCTTTTGTTCGCGTTTCTCCATCATTACTATTCGATCGAAGTTTGTTTGTTTTGTTATTGCTTTTCGATTAAGAGATTCTTCATTGTTCTATTTTTTTTTTTTTTTTAATCTAAAAACTCAGTGAAAATATTTTGTTTTCAATGTTAAAATGTCTTAGATGTATTTTTAGTGTGATTAGGTTTTCAGAAGGCATGATTCATGAATTTTGAGTGCAAATGCATCCGATTTTCAATTTTTATGTTTTCACAAATATTAGTTTCTTTTTTTTTTTCATGTTTTATTTGTAGTTGATTACATGGTGTATATATATGTTAATGCTATTATTGTATTGAAAATGCATGAAAAATAGCTTCACTTTATTTTTGACTGTGAGTAGAGTCTTATAGTAATGAGCTAGAATAATATAGTGATAATGTAGTATTTTCACTGTGTGTTTTTATATATTTTTAGACATTGTCAAAACGCATTGAAAATATATTGTTTTTCATTGTAAAAATGTGTTAAATTTATTTTCAAAGTTATTAGGGTTATAGAAGTATTGAGTTGGACTAATACAGTGATAATGCAGTATTTTCACTGTGTTTCTATATGTTTTAACATATTTTTACTGTGTGTTTTTATATGTTTTTAGAGATTTTATAAAATGTATAATCTTATAATTTTGTGCTTTTATTTTCACTATAAATACATTATTACTGAAATGAGTTGCAATAATACGGTGACAGTGTTATGAATTTAAAATACAAAACACAGTGAAAATACAATTGTTAGCCCTAAGGTCAATTGCATTAACCATATTTTGATGATCAACAAACATTATTTTAGCCACTAACAAATGGTTAAGTGTTTTTGTCTCCATAGTATCAAAGTCATATCTTGTTGGAGCTCATCAACACATCCAAAGCTTCCAAAGTGTGCAAATATGCAAGACATTGAATCATGGAGCTTGAGGAGGACATCTTGAAGTCAATCATTAAACACCTTTGAAGAACAAAATGTCTAGGAACCATTTTGTAAGGCTACTCATTTGATTAATCTTGTATAGCTCAATCAAAAGTTTTCTCATGTTGCATTAGCATCCATTGACCTTAGAAAACTTGCAAAAATGCTTTTGAAAAATTTAGTGAACTACATTGGATATGTTAAGTTGAAATAAACTTATAAATTTCAAGTTTTTAGCTCAAAAGCATGTCTAGTCGACTAAGCCACTAAGTCTAGTCGACTAACCATGATACAGTAGCTAAGTTCTTGAAAAACCTAAGTTTAGTCGACTAAACATATTGATTAGTCGACTAAAGCGGTCATTAGTCGACTAACATCCTTGCTTAGTCGACTAAAGGCAGCCCAGTAGCCATAGTTGGAAATGCAGAAGAGCTAGTCGACTAACCGTGCCCGAGAATTTATAAAGTCGACTAACCAAACCATCCTAGTCTACTAACCGTGCTCGAGGATTTTTGAAAACATATTTTAACTTGTCTAGTCGACTAAGAAAATGTGTATAGTCGACTAACCGAGCCCGAGAACAAAATTACTTTGATTTTTGAACTGTCTAGTCGACTAACAACAATGGCCTAGTCGACTAATCGACTTGCAACTTAAAAACGACTATTTCTATTTTGAGAAATCCGAGCATTTAATGAGCCCTGCTCTTCTCTTCACATCCAATAGCATTGAAGCTCATATTAAACGACCATATCAGATCATGAGAGCTATTTAAGAGGTTAGTTCCTCATTTATTAATAACACAACAACTCTAGTCAATATCATTCATTGTGAAAGCATTCATCATTCAAGTTTCTCTCTACCAAACTCTTGAGCTACATTAGTTATTCATTTGAGAAGCTATTAGTTGTGCAACATTTGTGAATATCAGCTTATTTGAAGCATTCATTGTGTATACCTACTCTTGTATTCTTGTATTTGTTCAAGTGCTATTTGTGAGACTTGAAAGGGTGTTCTTTGTGAGCACATCTTGAGGGTTCTTTGTGAGCCATTTGATAAGTTCTTTGTGAGCTTGAGGTGAAGGTCTTCCACCTGGGATAAAGAAGGTCGTGTAAAGGTTTCTCCACCTTAAAGGAGGTAATCCTTAGTGGATTGTTGGGAATCCTTGGGCTGAGGCACAAGGCGAGGAGTAGGCGGAGTCCGAACCTCGTTAAAATCGTTGTGTTTTATTTCTCTTCCCTTCTCTCTTTCAATTACTTGCATTTATATTTTTGCTTCTACTACTAGTGATTGAACCCTAATTTTATTTGGTAATTAATTGCAAAAGTTTGCCATAAACCCTATTCACCCCCCCCTCTAGGGTTATATATTTGGGACAACAACAATTATGCAGTAAAAACACAATTATTTATTCAGAATGAAGAAAGTAAAAATGCAAGAAATAAATAAGCATTGAAAAACATATTAGAGCTAAAAGAAAATATAGAGACTACAAATAGAAAAGAAACAGAATCATGCATTGAAAAAAACACTATTACAGTGAAAACACATTTATGCCTTTATATGATAATTAGGCAATGAAAACATAATAATGTAGTGAAAATACAATTAATACAGTGAAAACAAATAATTTGTATTGATATGATAATTAGAGAATGAAAATATTTATATAAAGAATTTAAACATCGAGTATAAACACAACTATACAGTGAAAACACAATGAAGAGAATGACAAGACAATTATGAATTGAAAACATAAAACACGGTGAAAATACAATTATGTAGTAAAAACACAACTGTCTAGTGTCAAAGAAGAAAGTAAATAAGAATTGAATTTAAAACACATGTTAGAACTAAAACAAAACATAAAGATTTAAACAATGAAAACACATAATAGGGATTGATGTGATAATTAGACAATGAAAACATTTGTCTAATGAAATTAAATATGCAGTATGAACAGAACTATACAGTAAGAACACAACAAATATACTAAAAAAATACAATGATAAATTGAAAACATAAAACACAGTAAAAATCAGGAAAAATATAACAATCTAGTGTGAAGAAGAAAGTGAGTAAAAGTCCAAGAAATAAATAAGCATTGAAAAAACATGTTAGAACTAAAAGAAAACATATAAAGTTTAATGACAAGAGATAGTAAAAGCAAAACTGTGTTTACTGTATTTTGATTGTGGATAGATCCTTATGGTAATGATTTGGACTAATACAGTGATAGTGTATTATTTTCATTGTGTGTTTGTATATGTTTTTACACATTTTCATTGTGTGTTTTTACGTTTTGTTGTCCCAAATATATAACCCTAAAGGGGGTGAATAGGGTTTATAGCAAACTTTAGCAAGTATTACCAAATAAAATTTAGGTTCAATTAACAATTAATTGAAACAAGAGAGAGAGAAATTAAACACAGCGATTTAACGGGGTTCGGCTCGCCTACATCCACGCCTTAAGCACACAGCCCAAAGATTCCACAATCCACTAAAGATTACTCATTCAAGGTGGAGAAACCTTTACACAATCTTCTTTCACGGGTGGAAGACTCTCACCAAAGCTCACAAAGAACTTTCTCAAGTGCTCACAAAGAACACTTGGCAATACTCACAAAGAACACTCAATGGTGTTCACAAAGAACACTCTCACAAGCCTCGTAAAGAGCACTTAATACAATCTCAATAGTTGGTTGTGTATAATAAATGCTTCAACAAGATGATTTACACAAGTATAAAGCTCAACTAATAGCCTTTCAAATGATTAACAAGTATAGCTCAAGTATTTGTAAGAGAAAGCTTTGAATGATGAATGCCAAGGATAAAGTCTCTCTCTGAAAACCTACGAAATATACTTTATATATGTTCAGAAACCCAACCTAGGAGAATCAAACGGATTAAACATGAACCACATAATTAAAACTAAGATTTGGTTCGAATTACGAGTTGGATCGATCCGGGAAATCCGCTAGGATCGATCCAATCCATTTTGCATTATGGATCGATCCGGGCTACAGGGCTAGATCAATCCAATTCTACAGTTTACAAATAGGATCAATCCTACATAAAACCTTGGATCGATCCACTTTGTGTAATAGCCAAAAGTAAAATATTTTCATTATAAAATGACCTATATGCAGCAATGGATCATACCTAGGTGATTTGGTTAATCTATATCACCTATGGATCATAAAATAACCTAGGCTCTAAGTCAAAACTTACCTTCCTAGGTGATTAACCAACTTAAGTAAGCAAACTAAGCTTAAGCATGATGTTATTGTCGAATTGATGCGCTTCTCTCATACTTGATGCAGTAGCTTGAGCTTAAGGGATTACTGGCTTGAGATCAATAACATAAACATGCTTTTGACACCCGAATTAGCCAACACTATCAAATGATAAACCTAACATTTACTGTGTTTGAGCTTGAGCTTCTTTAATTCCTTTTTACAAATTTTAATATTCAAATTAATGCTCAAATATTTTTTTGTAGTAGATGTTTAGTATTGTCCAATTTTACTAACATCATAGATTTTCAGTGTCCTATGAATATTGTAAATAAAAACATTCGTACATTAAAAGTTGTACAAAAAGTTATATACATTATATGAATATATATACTAATGGTCAGAATTTGGTGATGACTTTTAGTGCAAATCGAGTAGGAACATGGATACCTGTTATGACAAAACAAATCAAAAGAAATGACAATTATATTAGGGATTGGCATAAATTTTCCTATCATTGCTTTGATTCAGCTGGTGATGGTAAATGGTCTAAAAACTCTAATATTATCAAAATTGAGGTGCATTCTCTTCCAAATGAAGGTTATATAAATTATAACATACAACTTGAATTTTCATACAAAGTAAGCGCTATAATTGGAATATAATAATGATTTTCAACCTTCGGAAGACAAGCATTGAATCAAAATGAAACAATTTCTATGTTTATGACGTCTAACCCAACTTCAATTTTTTACTTGTGTAGCATGGAGATTGGATGCTTTTTTAAATATATCAAGTGAAGAATAGATTATCCAGTTCGCTCTCCAACATTTTCCGTAGTTTAATGGGGTGAGTTTCATAAATTTTAATTAGGCAAATTGATAATCACCATAAAAATATTTTCTGGTTCTAGAAAATAATTCTTTGATTTTTGATATTGATTTCGGAGGGGAGCGGGAGTGGAAGCGGAAGCGGAGCGAGAATTTGAAGGTTGAAGGAGTTGTCTGCTCATTCGTACCCTCGTATTGGTGATTTACTTTCTCGGTGATATGCCCTTGTTGCATGCACGATAATATTGCCTCATCTTCTTTAATTTAAATAGAGTCTGAAATATTTCATGTAGTATGTATATATGTGTGTTGGCCCTGTTTGGTTGCTGAGAAAATTGCATGTGTATTTTGGTTTTTTTGAGAACTCAAATTTATGAGTTCATACCTGTAGATAGACAAATTCAATGCTTCACAGCTGTATCTTAATCAAAAAATTCAAGCTCATCTACTACACTCCCTTCATTTTAATTGATTGCTTCATTGATTTTAATTGTCTGCATTTACTTTCCTTAATTTCACCTATTATATATCACCTAATTATTGTATGAATATACCATTTTGAAACGAACTAATACTTTATACTTTTTTATTCAAATGGCTACAATCATTGATCTCCCAACTAATCAGGGGAAAAAACATATGTTGTTTTTGTGGGTCATAAACTTGAAATCCACAACACTTGGGAAGAAGCGAAACAAGAAGTGAATAAATTTTCAAATGCGAACCACAAGTCATTCAAGACCAGAGAGGAGGCGGAGAAAGCATTTTTGGAATACTAACAGTTGAATGATATCAACATGCAGCGTGGCACATCATGTTCTAATAGTTCCACTTTGAGTTCAAGTGGTACTTATGCTGCTTCGAGTTCAGGCTGTCCTCAGTGTAAAGCAATTCATGCTGGTTCCACAATTGTGGAAAAGAGGAGATTGAATATCAGTTACGAATTGCACTCGAGGAGCGGGATCGTGCGAAGAAGGTTGATGACATCCATGCCGAGTTTTTGAATGAATTCACAAATCTAGACTTGGGTGGTGATTGACTCAAACATTCTAAGTAATTAGACTTAAGCTTTTTTATTTTATTTTTTAACAACTAATTAGAATTTAGTTATGATGATTTGTTAATCTTTTTAGTAAATTTGTTTTCTAATTCCTTATATAGGTTTATAGATATAAATATTGAATTCTAAAGTAGAAATTGTTAGCTAAATATGTCTTATATTCAATTTTCTTAATGAAGTTCTCTTATGTTTTGACGAATATATATATATATATAGTCTATTTTTTGAATATTGAAAACTATTTTTTGATTTTTGAATAATTTAATTGGATAGTTTTTGAATAATTTAATTTGGAGTTTGTGTAACTCAAAAGTTACGGGAGAAGTGTGTAATATTGTATTTATTTTAAGTGAGTATGTACATGGCCAGAATGAGCAGAAAATAGTAGCTAATGTTTCTTATTTTTCTAATTTTTCAAGAGTGTTTAATAATAGCTAATAATTTTTCAAGTAAGAATTGGCATGCCTTTTCATATGTTGTTGTAAGCTCTGTGACATTTTAGTAGCTAATGTTTTATTAGTGTTTAAAATAAGTTTTCAATGGTTTAACTTGGCAAGCCAGAATGAGCAGAAAATTTACTACGCAGAGGTTGTGTAACTGTAATCAACAATGGATCATGGGAGTTCTCCTCAAGAATGCGCTTTTGAGTAATCTAGTAATGTGCCTGAATTTTTAATTTCATGACAAAAATTGCGTGCCTGTTCTTAGTCCCAAAGTTAGCAAGAATATTAAATCAGATAATGATGATAGTGGACTAGTGCCCGCGGGTAGGAAACTAGGAATGGTTGCATGGCAAATGATTAGTAGTCATTTTTGCATTACTTTATGTTTCATTTATAGCTTTTTAGTTAGTTTTTGTCCGTTAATGCCCGTAAATTGTTGCGTTTTATGTTTTTGGTGTTTTCCTCGATTGTGCAGGTAATCTCACATTTCAACCATGCTTGTGAAACCTTTTAGAGCAATCTTGAAAGCCTTGATGTGTTCATAAAGCTTTATGGTTACGGAAGGAACATGTGAAGAAGTTTGAAGGAATTTTTGGAGCATTTCAGCATTTCTACAAAGGTGGTACCGATACCATCCACCCGTGGTACCGGTACCAGCTATCTATTTTCGAAGCTTCCCAAGTTAGAAACATTTTAAATCGCTACCACCAGTCGTGGTACTGGTACCAGACCTTGATTCTACGGTATTTTCATGTAATTTATGTTGTTTAGCTTGGGCCCTTTAGTATTTTCATCCCTTTTTCATTATAACCCTAGAGGGGGGTATTTAAGCATAACAACTTGAGAAGGGTTCTCACTTGGTTTTCTAATTGGTTTCTAAGGTTAGCTTAGTTTCTCTTAAGGTTTTAGGGTTTTCTCACTAGTTTAGCTAGGGTTTTCAGCTGGTTCTTGCTACTTCTTCCTTGTAAGCTTACTTTAGGCTGTTTTTACTCTTTTATTTTCAGTTGTAAGGTGACATTTCCATTTGGTAATCAATAGCATAGCATTTATTTCATGTTTCTTGCATTTATTGTTCTTCATTGTGTATTTACTACCATTCATGGCTAGCTAAACACCTCAAGGTGGTATCTATGGTGGATTTCCTCTCCAAACCCTAGGTAAATGGTGTTTTCTCATCTCAAAAGCTTTCAATATTAATGGAATGATATTTAAACTCTCTCTCATCTTTTGAACCCTTGTAGTTTCATATTCATGACCATTGTATAACCAGTAAGTTGTTGTATTTTGGTTCTTGAGCACATATGCATACTGCATGTTTGTGAAAATGCAATGAGAGTATTGAACTTCATTCTATCATTTATTTCAACTTATATGAACCTCCATTACTAAATCCTCCAATCAAGACCGTAGAGTAAATGAAATCTTAATTGAGCATTGCATGAAAAATCGTTTATCGAAGGTTTGGAAGGAATGAATCCATAGGACTCATCTTATTTTATTTAACAAGTTTTCATTTGCAATTTGCCATCAATTTGGCACAAACAACTCTCAACATCAAATAAACCCCCATGATTTTACACTTTCTTTGCATTCATTGGTAGCAACATCTAAGAATCATTTGGACTTGTTCCACTCCTGTGGATATGACCTAGGGACTCCTTTAGTATTTGTTGCTTGACGACCGGTGGATTCCTACGTTTGGGATTCTATTACGCACATCACATTTTCAGCTTAAGCAATTGGCGCCGTTGCCGGGGAGTGGCGAACGTTCTAAATTGATTCGAAAAAAGCTAATGGTAATTTGCAATTACATTGCAAATCCGATAAGTTATTTTCTCTTTTAATTTATGCAAAAATTCATTGTGTATATAATTGTTGTGAATATCTTCGTTGGGGTAGAATTGGTACATGTCGGTGTGGACTCGTGATGAGTAACACCGACTTGTAAGAATTATATTTCAACAAACAACTTCGAGAAATCCAACAGCTAGACCGTTATTCAACTCACCTTCCACTCCTTCAATGGGGAACACAAAAAATCAACAATTTCAAGGAAATTTAAATGACCAAGGGTTACCTTTTGACCCTCAAAGACAAGGTGATGGTGTAATCCCGCAGGCAACCCCGGCGGTAGGAAGGGGTAATGCTAATCTCCATGCTCAACAATATAGAGAACCCCTGTACCTTTGGCAAATCTAGGGAGGACCTTTAGAGAAATTTTGAGACCCTAAAGAATCACAACACCCTCATGTATTATTCTACCTCTGGAAGCTAACAACTTCCCCATAAGACCGGAGATGATTTGTCTTCTCCCTTAATATCAAGGGTTCGATTCAGAGAATTCTTACACATATATGAGAGATTTTGAGAATGTCTACAATGCGTTCCTTTTTACAAGATCGCTCATCCACATTATTTACTTAGTTTTATTCCCGTTTTCTCTAAAGGAAAAAGCAAAAATTTGGTTTTATGCTCTCACCCGTAATTCAATCCACTCTTGGAGTGACATGCAAATGATATTTCTTGATAAATTCTTCCCTCCGGGGCGCACTAATGCACTTATGCGAGCCATTCAAAACTTTTATGAAAAATCAGATGAATCTTTTGCTGTTGTATGTGAAACGTATTGTGAGAACCTAAAAATTTTAAATTTCTAATTATGTGCTTAAGTGCTAAATTAGTGTGGTTATATGTTAATTTATGTGTATTAGTTAATAATGTGATTAGTGAAATGAAGTAATGTGTTTTTGAAATATGTGGGAAGTGTGAAATAATAAAGAAAGTTGTTTTTACAAAAATATGGGTGTTTAGGAGAAGTAATAATCATTTTAAAATAAAGAGATGTGTGAAATTACAAAGTTAATTAAAACATTTTAAATAAGGACATCTATGTCCCAATTCTATTTTAAAAGGTTAAGGATGAGTATCATCATCCATATTCGAGAGTTTTCGTGAAAGAGAGGGAGAGTTGAGAGCTAAGAGAGAGAAAGAGCAGCTGGGAGTTGGGAGCAACTAAATTTCTTCAAATTTTTGCCGGATTTCATTCTTGAAGGTTAAGGTGAGTTTTATATAGGATTGGTTTAGTTTTCTTTTCATGAAAATTTTTGTTTTGAAGTATGGATGCTTGTTTGTGAGTTTTTGTTGAGGATTTTATGTTTAAATGTTATTTTTGAAGTGAATCCATGGTAGTGATTAAGTTTTGGTTGGAATTTGAGGTTGAAGAAGTTTGTATATGGTTTTGTATGAAGAAACATGAGTTTTTATGGGTTTTATGCCTAAAACTTTGTAGTTTTCACATTTTAACCGTTGGATCTTGAGATTTTTGAAAGATTTAAAGTTCTATGGGTTTATTTGGTGTAAAATTGGTGATTGAACAATTGGATTTTGGTTTGAAAAGGATTTGAAAAGGTTTTGAAGAGTTTGTGAAAAGTTGGTTTTGAAGAAAAACGAAGCGGTAGAAATTCTGGAGCTACTACCGATAGTAGCTATATGTATTACCGGTAGTAAGGTTATCCTTGACATTCCTGCAGTTAGTCATTACCGGTAATAGTAAATGGTACTACCGATAATGAAACTCGGTAGTTTTGATATTTTAAACCTACTACCGGTAGTAGCTTATAGCATTACCGGTAATAGGGTCATTTTTCCTATTTTCTTGATTTCTTCTTTTGCTTGTATCTTTTGCGTCGGGTATCTGTTTTGGGCGTTCTTTATATGCATGGAAATCTTATGAAGTCTAGTTTATGAATTTAGAGGTTTTTGGATCAATCCATTTTTGGAGAGAGAATTATTTTGGTAATACCAAGTTTACCTTTTTAAACTACCGTTAAGTTTTACATGGTTATTTGTGTTTCTTTCTTGAAAAGTGAGTTATTAATGTTTATATATGCATAATTGTTGTTTATTAGTAATGCTTTTTTATTGTGATTGATGGTGATTCACAAAGCAAGTCTAGCCTCTTGTATAAAGTATCTTTAATTCAGCGATACAGGTAGGGAAACTTATGATTCTTGTTATAAATGATTATGCCTGTATGATTATGCTAAGATGAAATTGAAATAAAAGACTTGAATTATTATTATGTATTCATTATTTGATGATGTTTATTGCTATGAAAAGCATTGCATTATTGATTGAAAGTTTGCAATCATAATAGGAACTTGGACTTGGCAGTACTGGCTTTTGAAATATGGAAATGGAGAAATATTTTATTACACATTCCTTGTACCATTTTTTTTTTATATATTTTTAAAAGTTGTAAATGTTGTAAAGTTAAGTTTTATTTTGTTTTTCCTATTAAGCCAGGGTTGTTGGCTTATTTTGTTTTCTCTTTAAATCGCTAAGGGCGTTTGTATGACATGACATATGCACACCTTTGTGGATTTATTTTGAGTTTATTAATATAATTTAAATTGTTTCATCTCGTTTTTGGTCTATTCCGATATGATGCATAATATCGTCATAGAACAGGTTTGGGACGTCACATTTTTTTTGGTATCAGAGCTCATTAGTAGATCTCAATGGGAATTCACACACTTTATATAGAAGACTATAATTGACTTTAGTAAGAATAAGACACGCGTCATATTTTGTGTAAAAGTCGAATATATTGGATGGGTATATAATTTGCGAATTTTGTATTATATATATGTGTTTCAATTGATGCAACAGGAAATAAGTTAAAAATGCCACCAAGAAGACAAGCTCGAGTTTTTAGAGCTGAAGAACAGGGACAGGATGTTGCATAGCAAACTTTGCGGAATCTATCAGAAATGATGTGCAGAGTTGATGATTCTCTTGAGGTTAGAAAAGCAGCTGCACTAACACGCTTGTGTGACAACAATCCACCTGTTTTTATGGGAAACAGTGATTCATCATAAGCTAGGAGGTGGTTTGAACACATAGAGCAGCTATTAGACCTGTCCAATACTCGAGAAGAATTTCGAGTGGAATTTGCTGCCACTTTTCTTCGAGAAACAGCATACAGATGGTGAAATACAGCTAGAGGAGAGAATCCATGACCTATGTTGTGGAATAGATTTAAAGAATTATTTGAAGGAGCTTATTATAAACTAGCTTATAAAAGATCTAAGGCAGCAAAATTCAGAGCTTTAACACAGGGTACTAAATCTGTAGCTCAATATAAGGCAGACTTCAGAGAATTGGGACGTTTCATTGATCCTATCAGTAGCACTGAGGAGGCTAGATGTTTTGAGCAGGGGCTATGAACAGAGATTAATGACAGAATAATTAATCAGACATATCTTAATTTAAAAGAAGCAATTGAAGCTGCTACGAATATTGAACAAAAATTGGCAGAAGCAAGAGGGCGTACATCTTTTTCTTCATTTACTTCTTATAGGAGGCAAACTTCTAGCTAAGGCAGTGGTTTGGCTAGACCAGGGTGGCAAGGCAGACCCAGTGTTTCTAGTAGGGGTGCTAGTTCCGATGGTAGTATAGGATCTTATAGTAGGGGTTCTCCCCATTTTAGATCACCATCTGAAGGGCAAGGTAGAGGATTTATGAGAAGTGTACGTGCATTTTTTGGTTGTGGACAGCAGGGTTATATCATGCAAAAATGTCCGTATGAGCCTTCATTTTTCAGACCCTCCTTACCACAGTAGCAACGGCCATCACCACAACAGTACAGGCCACCTCAATAGCAATTTAGGCCATCCCCACCACCGTATAGACCTCCACAACAATATCAGCCTTCACAGTGCTATCAAGGATCTCAACAGCCATATCAGGGACCCCCAAGATTTCAGGCTCCTTATCCACCAACACAACATTATGAGGCTTCATCTAGCAGGCCAAGTATGAATGGACAGTATAAAGGACAGCCAGGCAAAGGTAGAGGTCGTGGTGCTGGAGCTCAACCACGTGTCTTTTCTCTTACACCTATAGATTCAGGAGCTTCAAATGAGGTTGTAGAGGGTATGTTTCTTTACACCTATAGATTCAGGAGCTTCAAATGAGGTTGTAGAGGGTATGTTTCTTTATTTCAACTCATGGGTTCGTATTCTCTTTGATCCTGGTGCTACATATTCTTTCATTGATTCTGAATGTGTATTTTCTTTAGAGTTAGAACTTGATGAGTTAGAATATCTTTTTAGGGTATCAACGCCGCCTGTAGGTGAACAAGTTGTTTTGAAATATGTTTGCCATTTTTTCCCTATTAAAATGAATGTCTATGCTATGTTAGCTGAACTACTTGTGTTAGATCTTAGTACATCCCGTTATGATATTATTTTGGGCATTGATTAGTTGTGTAAATATAGAACCCTTGTGGATTGTTATGCAAAGAAAATAAAAGTTTTAACTCCAGATGGGTTTGAAAATATTTATGTTGGAGAAAGAGGGGTGAATATTCCTTATCCCCATTCGAGAAAATTTTTTAAACGTTCTTGTATGTCCGAGTTGACTAGTCTATTAACTGTTTTAGAATTAGAAGATCAGCCCAGTTTTGATTTATCTCGAGTAGAAGTTGTGCAGAATTTCTTAGATCTTTTTCCAGACCAGTTGCCAAGGTTAGCGCCACAGTGAGAACATGATTTTTCTATTGAAGTATATCCTGGAACAACTCCTATTAATTTACCTCCTTACAAGATGGCTTCTGTTGAAATGAAAGTTTTGAATGAACAGTTGTGAGCCAGCCAACCCAGATCGGGAGGCGTTTTCACTTAAATCATCGTGGATTGTTGTAGACATCCATTTTTGACCATGAGAATGATCATTAATGGTTGCCTATGATTAGAGGTGAAATAGGGTGTTAAAACCCTAAGTTACCAGTTCTACCCTCGTGAGTAGTTAGGTAGAAGTCATTATCACATGTAGGTTTTTAGGTAAGATTGAGTCGGTTCTTTTTGCATTTTGTTTTTAGAGAGTCTAGGAACATCCCTATAAAATTTCATGGCATTCTGAGCCTAGCTTGATAGAAAATAAGGCCTTTTGTGACTTGAAGAGCAGTACTGTCATTTGAATCACAAAAGCTCTGAATAACTGTCGATCTTGTCTCGAATGGTCTCGAGGCTTTAGCATAGATATTTAAGGTGTGTTTGGTAGCTAAATTGATCAGTGGCAAGGTCTGTTGAGCCTTCTGGCTCATGTTTGGCTCTTGAGGATCAAAAAAGCTCTTTCAAGCTCAGAGTAGGGTTTCTACCGGGAACGACCGGGAGTCGATCTTAGAAATTGGGTTTCTACCCAAAGAGTCGACTGTTTGGTCCAAATAGTCGACTCTTTGCTCAAACAGTCAACTGTTTGGCTCAAACAGTCGACTCTTTATCCGATAAATCCGAAAAAAAACTAGGTATATTTAAGTTACAAAACAACCCCAAAATTTAGGATAAACCCACACAACTCATGAAACCAAAAATACAAGTTTTAAAAACACTAGTTTCACAACAAAAATACCAAACAAGGGATTAAATCCAAGGATCCATCAAGAATCCAAACTAAAACCCATAAAAACTCACAAACCTTACATAGAAGCTACCAAAACTCCAATATTTCACAAATCCATCATCACAAACACAAATCTAACTCCAAAACACCCTCTAATTATCAATACACATTCAAAAACCCAACACCAAACTTACAAACCCCTCAAATCGGAAAATAGTTCAAGTACAAGCAAAGTAAATGAAACGAGCATAGCAAGAACTTACCTTCACGATGATGGCACAAACTCCGGCGACCGATGCCTCCCTAGCTCACGGCCACTCTCTCTCTCGGTCTCTCCCCCTCTTGGCTGAACAAAATGGAGAAATGAAAGGGTTTTAAACCCTTTTATCTACCCAATGGCAAAACTGTAAATAATTCAAAGTTTTTTTTTTTTGTGTGAAAATCATTAAAAATATTCATATAAAAGGAAAATAAAACTTGGGTTATTACAGATAGTTACACAACCTCTGCGTAGTAAATTTTCTACTCATTCTGGCTTGCCAAGTTAAACCATTGTAAACTTATTTTAAACACTAATAAAACATTAGCTACTAAAAGGCCACAGAGCTTACAACAACAGATGAAAAGGTGTGTCAATTCTTACTTGAAAAATTATTAGCTACTATTAAACACTCCTGAAACATTAGAAACATTAGCTGCTATTTTCTGCTCATTCTGGCTCTGTACATACTCACTTCACTAAGAAAATTGAATATAAGACATATTTGGCTAACAATTTCTACTTTACAATTCAATATATATATATATATATATATATATATATAAACCTATATAAGGAATTAGAAAACAAATTGACTAAGAAGATTAACAGATCATCATAACTAAAGTCTAATTAGTTGTTAAAAAATAAAATAAATAAAATAAAAAAGCTTAAGTGTAATTACTTAGAATGTTCGAGTCAATCACAACCCAAGTCTAGACTTGTGAATTCATTCAAAAACTCGGCATGGATATCATCAACCTTCTACGCATGATCCCACTCCTCGAGTCTCTTTTCCACAAATGTGGAATCAGCATGAATTGCTTTACACTGAGGGCAACCTGAACTCGAAGCAGCATAAGTACCACTTGAACTCAAAGTGGAACTGCTGGAACATGCTGTGCTATGCTGCATGTTGACATCATTCAACTGCTAGTATTCCAAAAATGTTTTCTCCGTCTCCTCTTCGGTCTTGAATGATTTGTGGTTCGCATTCGGAAATTTATTCACTTGTTTTTTCGCTTCTTCCCAAGTGTTGTAGATTTCAGGTTTACGACCCACAAAAACAACATATGTTTTTTCACCTAATTAGTTGGGAGACCAATGATTGTAGCCATCTGAATAAAAAATTATAAAGTATTAGTTCGTTTCAAAATGGTATATTCATACAATAATTAGGTGATATATAACAGGTGAAATTAAGGGAAGTAAATGCAAACAATAAAAAGCAATGAAGCAATCAATTAAAATGAAGGGAGTGTAGTAAATGAGCTTGAGTTTATTGATTAAGATACAGCTGTGAAGCATTGATTTTGTCTATCTACAGGTATGAACTCATAAATTTGAGTTCTCAGCAACCAAAATACACATGCAATTTTCTTAGCAACCAAACAGGGCCAACACACATATATACATATATACTACATGGAATATTTCAGACTCTGTTTAAATTAAGGAAGATGAGGCAATATTATCATGCATGCAACAAGGGCATATTCACCAAGAAAGTAAATCACCAATACGAGGGTACGAATGAGCAGGCAACTCCTTCAACCTTCAACTTCTCGCTCCGCTTCTGCTTCCTTCCCCTCTGAAATCAATATCAAAAATCAAAGAATTATCTTCTAGAACTAGAAAATATTTTCCTGGTAATTAACAATTTGCTTAATAAAATTTATGAAACTCACCCCATTAAACTACGGAAAATGTTGGAGAGTGAACTGGATAACCTATTCTTCACTTGACATATTTTAAAAAGCATCCAATCCCCATGCTACACAAGTAAAAAATTGAAGTTGGGTTAGACGTCATTAACATATTTGGCTAAAGGTTGAAAACCATTATTATATTCCAATTATAGCGCTTACCTTGTATGGAAATCCAGGTTGCATGTTATAATTTATATAATCTTCATTTGGAAGTGAATACACCTCCATTTTGATAATATTAGAGTTTTTAGACCATTTACCATCACCAGCTATATCAAAGCAATGATAGGAAAATTAATGCCAATCCCCAATATAATTTTCATTTCTTTTGATTTGTTTTGGCATAATAGGTATCCATGTCCCTTCTCGATTTGCACTAAAAGTCATCACTAAATTCTGACCATTAGTATGTCTGTCATGAAAGAAATGGGAAATTGCATAGACTGGTTTCAAAAATTTCACTCTACTAATTTCAACACCATGATATGCTGTTAAAGAAAAAAAAAATCTTGTCACACCAATGAATGAAATAATCACATTACACAACACTTGATAATTACAGGCCAAGTAGAAATTGAACAAAATCAATCCAAAATAAATGTACATCGAAAAGAAAACGGACAACCACAAATTACATTTTTTGGTTGCAATAGCTTTTTGGTAAGTTTATTATGCAGTCACTCAATAGCTCTATAAGTTTGTACTTTTGTATTTGTTCATGTGTTCAAACTCATATCCCTGCTCTTCAACATTGTTAAAATTGTCGGGATAACCATGGAATCTACTCACTTCCGGCAATGCCTTAATAAAAGGTACATATTCACTCTGCGCCATTGAGTTGCACAATAATAAATTATTGTCATACCGCTATCATTTTAATAAAAAAAAGTAAAAAGACGTACGGAAAAAATCCCAAAAGTGCTTATAATAAAATTGCAACACAAATATTGATTTCACTGTTCTTATACAATAATCTGGAAAAAAGTAGACAATCTATAAAGCTCATATGAATGACTTCTAATTAAATTCATCAAAACCCCTACTAAAAGTTCATCAAAACCCTAAAAAAATATTGATTTCACTATAATCTGGAAAAAGTAGACCATTTACAAAGCTCATATGAATGAATTCTAATAAAAATCTTGGTACTTTGGTTTTCTAACTATGGTTTTCTATTAACAATGGTTTGCATCTAATTGTCTGATTCCATTCATTTAAATTACCAATACATTTCAATCATTTTCAACTTAGCCCCAAGTTCCCTGTTTCTTCCCTTTGAGGTTTAAAGTTTAAACTTCATTTTATGGATATCTATCATAAAAGCTAAAAAGAAACACAACCATCTATATTTGTAACTGAATTGAAATTATTACAAATACCTCCTTATCAACCATTTAACTAGATTTATACCACAACCTCTCAATACTTCATTTGCTATAAATCTCTTTCTCTCTCTCTAACTCGTGTTCTCTCTCCTCTCCGCTACACAGTCTGATCTAATAGTTCAGTGTTCATAGTGATCGCACACAAAGATCACACACATATTGTAGACATCCATTTTTGACCATGGGAAGGGTCATGAATGGTTGCCTATGATTTGAAATGGAATAGGTGTTGAAACCCTAAGTCGCTCGTAGTACCCTTTTGTATAGTTAGTTAGAGGTTATTATTGCATGTAGGTTTTTAGGTCAGAATGAGTCGGTTCTTTTTGAATTAGGTTTTAGGGAGTCCATAAGTGTCCCTGCCAAGTTTCATTGCATTCTGAGTCGAGCATGATAGGTGATTAGGGTTTTTGCGACTTAAAGGGCAGCATTGTCCTTCAAATCACAAGAGCGCTTAAAAACCTTCGAGTTGGTTTCAGATTGTTCCGAGACTTTGGTATGGATAGTTAGGATGTATTTGGTAGTTAAGTGGATCAGTGGAAAGGTCTGTTGAGCCTTCTGGCTCATGTTTGGCTCTTAAGGCCCAAAGGGCCATTTTTAGCTCAGATTAAGGTTTCAACCGGGAACGACCGAGATTCGATCTTTTTATCAAATGGAATCCTGCAAAAGCTTTAAAACACTCTCTTAAATGATTTTAAAACTTATTTTGAGAAGAAGAAACGATTTTGAGAGTGATTGGTTAGCATATTTCAAAACCCTAATTTGGGCCCGGTAAGCCCAAAACGGCCAATCGGTTGACTTTCTCTTAAAACTTTGACTTTGGTCAATGTATTTTCACTTCAAACACTTCTCAAAACATGGAGAATCGAACCACGATCTTTTTGGCGCTTGAATTGTCGAATTTGGACTTGAAACAGGCCCGAAAAGCCGGGAAAAAAAAAACGAAACCGGGTCAAAATGGGCTGAGATAGGCCCACATAGGGCAAAAATGAATTGGGGGCTCGATGACAATCCCCCTA
>JAESVK010000811.1:856362-876646 GCA_017140935.1 Hamamelis virginiana
TTTTTTTTTTTTTTTTTTACGGTTTCCTTTTTCCTTAAAAATAAGGTAGCAACTCCCAGTTTTTCCCAAACTCTTATCCTTTTTCAAAAACTCAATCTTGAGTAGATAATAGTGAAGGATAAAAGTAGATAAAAGAGAAGGATAAATCGAGACAGATAAAGTTATCTACAATCCACGATGACAAGTGAAAACGTCTCCTGATCCGCGGTGGCTGGTTCACACATATTTTTTTTTTTTTTTTGGGTTTCTTTATCTGTGCTTGATCTAGTGTAAAGCATTAGGACCAGCTATAAAATAGAACTCCAACCCTTTACACAAGTCTCTAATCTCCATGAAAAAAAAAAAACTTGGAGACACAATAAAACATACCAGAAAACCCATGTGTTGAGTGAGAGAGAGAGAGAGAGATACTAGGTGGGTACGTTGTGGTGGAGTGCTTCCAACCGATCAATCTATACTCCAAACGTTTGGTGCCCGCCTATTCTTTGAGTTAATGGGATGTGGAAGATGAAGAGATTGAGTGGGTTTGGTCTGGTATTGGTTTGTTTTAGGTAGTGGGTTTGAATGTGGGAGATGAAGAGAAAGGGAGAGAGGAGGCCGTAAGAGAACAGAGAGCCAGAGAGAACAGAGGAGAGCTGTTGGGAATACGTGTGATTGATGGGCTGCAGTTCCCGCAGAAATTAAAGAGAGAGGCATGCACGACCAACCAAGGGAAGAGGATTCGCTGCTGATCGCTAAAAGCGATCAGCATATGATGGGCCATTGGGATGATGCCACGCGGTCATTTGAGGCAATCCAAAGACTCCCATTTGTTTGCACTAAAGTCCAAAAATTTTGAGTAATAATCTTATGTTTCTCACTCACATTTTGACCAATAATAATTGTGATCCAACAGTCAGTTTTTGAAAAAATATTACTGTGAAAAATTATACTATTTTTTTCTTCAAAATACCATCATTTTTTCACTGTCTGTTTTTGAAAACTGATTGCAAAGATCACCATGATTTTTGGCAGACTTGACATACATATGAGTGGTCTCTAATCCAACGTCTATTTTTCAAATTTTAGTTTTTGGAACTGGCCATATGGAAGTCTATTAACATTTTTGTATTTTTTTTATTTTTAAAATCGAATAAATTATTTGATTTTTTAGTGATTGTTGCTTTTTAATATAGTGTTAGTGTAGACTTAACCACACTGGAGTGGTCAGCACCGATCAGCACTCACTTGGATCAGTAGTGGATCCAAGCTCCCAATGAAACCAAAAAAAAAAAAAGTGGAAAATATATTTTGGCCCCCTAAACTTTTACTTAGGTACAGATTGCCCTCCTATGGTTTCAATTGCAACACATTGCCCCTATGGTTTTGGAATGTTACCAATTGGCCCCTTCCGTTTGTTGACCATTAGTTGACTAAACGGAATGGCTTCTTTAGTGGTATTTTTTGATGAAAATACCCCTGTCTAGAAATTTCAAATAAATTACTAAATTATGCTAATTACACAAATTAGCCGGCATTTCAACACCCACTTTTTTTTCTTCTATTTTTTCATATTCATTATTTTTTTTTCTACACTACACGATGATGGATGAAAAAAAATAAAAATAAAATAAAATAAATTTGTTTAGGTATATTAGGGAAAAAAAAAAACTCAATAAAAAATTGAAGAAAAAAAAAGTAATAAAGTTCTTACCTTATAATTTGCACATCCAAACTATTTAAATTAGGCTAATTACACAAATTAGCTGGCATCCCAACACCCACTTTTTTTTTCTTCTATTTTTTATTGATTTTTTTTTTCCTAATATACCCACCATCACCCAGTAGACTAATAAATGTATGCACTTACTAATAAACAAATTAATAGAAGCGTATGAAATAACTTACATTAATGTTATCGGGATTCAAAAGAATTTTGTAATCGTTCATGAGACTCCTTGCATGAGCATTCTTCGAAGCTCTTCTAATCATCTTGGTCCAGTGACCCATTAAGGGGACCATTCGAGTCTCTTGACTCTCCTCCAGGTATTCTGCTGGCCTAAAATCAGGGAACCGCTCATAGATCCAAAACTAGAAATAAAAAAAAAAAAAGAAGGAAAATTGATTATTTAGAATCCCTATGAAAACCCCACTAAGAAATCTTAATACAAGTTTTAGTTAGTTTTTTACCATGAGTAGAGCTGCATTCCCTTCAACATTTACATTAATTCTGGAAGTGGGCTTTTTTGCAAATTGAAGGAAACAGATAAATTTTAAATTGGGAGGGGCTATTTGCAGCACAACATTTACTAAAGGAGCCCATTTTCTAAGTACAACCCAAACCCACCCATTTGTATTTTTACTAAAGCAGCACAATAAAAATTTAATTAATATACCCATTTTACCCATTTACTAAATACAACCCATTACATAACAGAAATACTATAAGCAACCCATACCCCAACACCAAACCTAAAACATATTACCCCAACACTTTCATTTTAGGTTTGTTTGTATATTATTGGTAAACATCATATTTGGAATAAACTTACTTCAAAACATGAAAAGTAGCGTTTTATAATCATTATGATATAATGGTGTCACGAAAAAACTCATATTTTGATCGGAAAATTGAAAAAAAAAATATATGTTCGTGTTCGCATTAGGACTGCTAATGCCGAATATGAAGCTTTAATATTCGGTAAGTTAATGCCGAATATGAAGCTTAAGTATTCAGTAAGATAATGCCAAATATGAAGGTTTACTATTTGGCAATTTATATATTCGGCATTAGCTTTAGGAAGATTGCAAACTACATTCGATTTTTTGAAGTGGAATATAGTGTTTTATATTCGGTATTAACTTACCGAATATTAAAGCATCATATTCGGCATTAGCATTCCGAATGCGAACACGAACACGAACACGAACACATATATATATATATTTTTTCAATTTTCCGATCAAAACATGGGTTTTTTCGTAACACCATTATACCATAATGGTTATAAAATGCTGCTTTTCATATTTTGAAGTAAGTTTATTTCAAATACAAAGTTTACCAATAATATACAAACAAACCTAAAATGAAAGTGTTGGGGTAATATGTTTTAGGTTTAGTGTTGGGGATAATGGATTGCAAATAGAATTGTGTCTTGTATTTAGACTTGGGGCATCTATGGCATTTTAAAACTTTTGTTTTGTTTAGTAATGAGTTGCCTAAAAATTAGTGGGCCGTAGATAGAAAAGGGCAAATTTGAAAAAATAAAAATTTTAAATGGGCTGCCTTTAGTAAATGCTGTGCTGCAAATAGCCTCTCCCTTTTAAATTTAGCTCAAGAAACAAAAACCTCCAAACTGAGCCAAACAAAATATAGTTATCTTTGCTGGGTGAGTTTATTGTTTTCAATCGCAAAACAAAATATTAAAAAATTTATTACTTCTCCTTTCCTCAAATTTCTTAGCAACCAAACAGATTATAAAAGAGCAAGCAAAATTTAATAATAATAATAATAATAAAAAACTAGAAATGTCAGAATCATGAAAATCCCATGAAACATAGAAAATTTGAGATTAAATGGAAAATCAGAATCGAAATAATGGAGAGGCGTGAGAGCTCAGTGGAAGAATAAGTACTCTTTTAAATTATCCGTTTGGCTGCCGAAAAATCGTAGGAAAGTAAAAGAAACATTGAAACCTTTTAAAAAATAGAAGAAAAAAAAGTAATAAAGTTCTTACCTTATAATTTGCGCATCCAAACAATTTAAATTAGGCTAATTCCACAAATTAGCTGGCATTCCAACACCCACTTTTTTTCTTCTATTTTTTATTGAATTTTTTTTTTCTAATATACCCAACATCACCCTTTTCTTCTATTTTTTTATTGAGTTTTTAGTTTTTAGTTTTTTTTCCTAATATACACTACACGATGATGGATGCAAAAATAAAAAAAAATAATAAATAAAATTGTTTGGGTATATTAGGAAAAAAAACTCAATAAAAAAATAGAAGGAAAAAAAAAAGTTCTTACCTTATTTTTTGCATCCATCATCGTGTAGTGTATATTAGAAATAAAAAAAAGAAGAAAAGGGTGATGTTTAGGTATATTAGAAAAAAAATTCAATAAAAAAATAAAAGAAAAAAAAGTAGGTGTTGGAATGTCGGCTAATTTGTGTAATATAATTAGCCTAATTTAGTAATTTATTTGAAAGTTGATGGTAATTTATTTGAAATTTCAAGACGGGTATTTTCATCAAAAAACACCACTAAAGAGCCATTCCGTTTAGTCAACCAACGGTCAACAAATGGAAAGGGCCAATTGGTAACATTCCAAAATCAAAGGGGGGCAATGTGTTGCAGTTGAAATCATAGGGGGGCAATCTGTACCTAAGTGAACATGAATTGAAACGATTGGGTTGCGGCTGATGTATTTGTCTATTCTAAAAATTGAAAATGGTGCCAGCCACTAATAGAGGGGTTGCGGCTGGTGTAGTTGTCTATTTTAAAAAGTAAAAATGGGGTCAGCCACTAGTAGATCGTTAAGCGGCTGGTGCATTTGTTTATTCTAAAACGTGAAAATGGGGCTAGCCACAACCCTCACATTTGCGGTTGGATCATTACCCATACCACGCGCGTAGTTAACAAAGCACAAAATCGTGTAGGGGAGTGATTTATGTGCAACAAAGAATGGCCGTTTGATGCAATTTGTATTAGAATTATGGGATTCGCTCAATGAACAAGTCGTTCACTGTAACCGGCCTATATATATATATATATATATATATATATTATATTTGTTTTGGGGTGCAGAGAAAAACTTTCCATGGGTTTACTTGATTTTTTTTTTTTCTAATTACTATGTCTTTATCAGTCAATTTGCTCATGATTATTTTTAACATTAAAAAATTTGAGATATGGAATGAGGAGTTCGGGGTTGCAACAACCACATCCTCTTTCGTACCATAACACTTCCACTTGATTGAAACTGCTCAAGGAATAACTTTTTATACCATCCAACACTCAGTTTGACCGGTGGTTGGCGCCTGTCTCTCCTCTCTTTACATTTCTCTCTCGCTCTATCTGTGGCTCTGTATCTATACAATGTACACACACTCATACATGTTTCTTGTGATCTGACAATCTAACCCATAAGAGTTGAATACCAAACCAATCAGCAACACGCAAAGTTACAGGAATCAAGAATGTCCTTATGCTGATGACAACCCAAAACCCTTGATTCTTTTCTGTAGCGTCAATGGCTTCTCTGGCTCTGCCACTACCGGTCATCTCCTTCATCTTCACACTTATCTTCACTCTCTCTCACATACCCACCACATATTCTGTCCCTTTCATTGTCTTACATGGTAATTTTCCATCTCTATATATCTCTGTAATTTTATCAGTTTCTGCATGTATTCATCACTTTCTTTGAATTTTGTTAATACCCACTTAGAGATTTTACCTCTAATTTGTTTGTAGTTCTTCTAAAAATTGCTTGCAACTAGTAAAATTTGCTTTTGATGTTTATCCAAAATTTGAGTTGGTTACAGTCTCAGTTGTAAAAGTACTTTTGATCTTTTGAAACAAATTAATTCAGAGACAGGTTTGCGGCAAACTATTTTGCTGCTATACTGAGAACTTGCATTTATAATTGAATTGATGATGTTTTGCTCCTTAACTTTTAGGGGCTCTGAGAAAAGGGAGACTATGTTGTACTAAAAATTAGCTATGAACCTTTGTTGAACTATGCTTACATTCTTTTATATATATATATATATATATATATATATATATCTTATGGCAGGCATTGGAGATAAATGCAGCAATCGAGGAGTTACACGCTTCACTAAGCTTTTGACCAACTGGTCTGATTCTCAGGGATATTGCCTGTATGTTCTTATTGTTTGGTATTCAATTTGCTAAGATGATTCTGCAATCTGCTTTTATTGTTTTTAATTTAGTAATCTAAACTCTAAGACTAGCCGATAGGCTTGCTGTCCAACCCACCCCTTAAGCTGCTAGCGAGACTTAAAAGTTAAAAGACTCAATCCCTTGGAAACCACCCCACCCCCACCCCAAAAAGGAGGCAGCTACACACCCCTGGCCAGGACAGTAGTGGATGACACTATACTCGTACACATTTTCTTTTACAGAACAATGGCTCAAGTGTCATTCATCGATATACTTCTGACCATAATTTATTGATTAAATGCAAATTAATTCTGTTTGTCCTTATAAATGTGTCCATCTATGGTAAGTAGGGGTGGAGATAATTTAAACAAAACAAAAATTTTCGAAAGATTTATCCATGCAAGTAATTATGTTTGTGTATAAATTTGGGGAAAAAAAAAATTCCAGCCTTTGTTCTGTATGTTTACTGGTTTTCCTCTGATCAGGCTAGTATCTGGTGTAAAATTAAACCGAGTCCTATTATTTCCCAATATAATATTTAATTTCAATTTCTCGCTGTAGAGAAATTGGAGATGGATCATGGGATTCCTGGGTTTGGCCCCTCCTGGAACAGGTGACAATTGCACTATTACTATAGGGAGCTAGCATTTGTTATTTTTAATATTTCAATTTTATTTATTGAATAGTCATTTAATATCTACTCCGTGTGTTTGCAGACAGCAATTGCTTGTGAGAAGGTGATAAAGCTGTAACTTAATGTATTTAGTTTGATGGCCTGACATTTGAAGTTTAGCCTCTTACTCAAAAGTTATATTTTCAAGCTTACAGGTGAAGAAAATGAGCGAACTCAGTGAGGGTTACAACATAGTTGGACTTTCTCAGGTGATTAAGGGGTTGTGATTTTTTTTTTTTTTTTTTTATTATAATTTTTTTTTTTTTTTTTTTTTTTTTAAAAAAAAAAAAAAAAAAGACAAAAAGAAAAAGAGAGAGATGATACTTGTTCTCCATCCAAACCATTTCATGATAGCTTCAAATGCTTTCCAAAATTCATTCTGGTTTATTATAGAACTGCATAATATAACATGCGCTGGAACAAACTAAATTGCTTATGCATTTTGGTACATAATCCTTTCAAGGGTGACTGAAAGGCAAACCCTATAGAAATTAAGTAAATACATATTTTTGTCTGAGTTAATCGGTTTTGCGCCAATCTTTTTTTTATTTCCTGCTTTTAGAACAACAGGAACTAAGTTAGAAATGGAAAGCAGAAGTGAAGGAGAAAGATAAAGGAAAAGGAGAAAAAAGGAAACCAAGACGAGAAGAAAAGAAGTGGAAGATAATTTATGTATTTCACCCGAATAGATGAATGGAAATCTATTTCAGTCATATATCAAAGAAAGACCTATGAGTCAAGTCCCTACCATCTAGGGAGAATGATTTGAAAGCAGTAGATTCACAGTCAAGAGTAGATTTGGTCACTTAGCATTCCTAAAATTTGGGAATCCATTGGCAATTTGTCTTATGCAGTTCAGATTTGTTCTTTAATTGTATCATGAGAATTGAAGTTGGTTCCTTAGTCAAAAAGTCACATGGCGCTCTGGATATATGGCTTTTAGAGTGTATAACATGTAAGCAAGTGGTTGTTTGCACCGTAGAGAATGTAATTGTTGTAAATGGAAGTTATATAGTTATATTTGTAGGCTTGATGAAATTATTAATGAAAAATTGAAGAGAGAATTTACACTGTTTTTTGTGTTTCACAGGGTGCCATGGTAGGTCGAGGGGTTATTGAGTTTTGTGACGGAGGACCTCCCGTAAGTACTAAATTGATAAAAACTCCTATATAGTATGTTATTTTGTCCATCCTTTTAAATCTCATCATATTGTTGAGGTATTCTTTTGTGCATATTGAATTTGATTATGTTAGCCTTGATGTTCATGTTTGTGTACACACACGCGCGCGCGCGCACACGCACACACACACACAAACATACAAGAATGCTAAGGTCAGGTCGACCTGATGCAAGTTGCATCAGGTCACCTCAATTGCAACCATTTGCACAGTATATTTTGAAAAACCGACCGTTGGATTTGATACCCCTCTTATTATGTCATGACTGCCAAAAATCACAATGATCTAACGGTAAAAAAAAATAGATTGTGAAAAAATGGTGACATTTTGAAGAACAAAAAAGTCATAGTTTTTCACAAAGTTATTTTTCAAAAACTGACCGTTGGATCACTGTGATTTTTGACAGACATGACATACATAAGAGGCGTATCAAATCCAATGGTCAATTTTTCAAAATATATTATGCAAATGGTTGTAATTGAGGTGACCTGATGCAACTTGCATCAAGTCGACCTGACCTTAGAATTCCTACATACACATATATAGAAATGATTAGGTCATGATGTCTTGACATTTTGAATTGTTAGCCTATCTCCACTAGGAATTGTGGGATAGGTATTTTGAAAAATTGATTGTTAGATTAGATACTCTTCTTGTGCATGTTATGCATGCTAAAAATCACAGTGATCTAATAATTGATTTTCAAAACACAGACTGTGAGAACTTAGACAATATCTACTCTAGATGCTGTCACAGTTGTTTCATAGTCTGTATTTTGAAATCCGACCGTTGGATCATTGTGATTTTTGGCATGCATTACATGCATAAGAAGAGTATCTAATCCAACAGTTAGTATTTCAAAAAGCCTATCTCAGTTAAAGTAGGCTGACATGTATATATATATATATATGTAGATATATTGTTTGATACATTATAATATGATACGACATGAGATCAAGTGGTTCATTGGAAACATTGGATATTGTCAAACATTGCACCAAACTTTTATCTGTTTTTTCCTTATATAGCAACTAATAATAAGGTGAACAATAACCTTTTTTTTTTTTTTTTTTTGTTTTTTTGTCCTTAATTTCTAGGTGATGGATACTTCTTTTTCAAATTCTTTAGTTAATTTGTTTCTCAACGAAGTTTTATTTGCCCTTGTTAAATTTATATTAAGATATTCATGTATGGCGATGATTAATTATTGTATTTAGTATGTGGAAATGGTAATGGTGAAGGATACATGGGTAGATGCTTGTTAAAAAATCCTGCACTTTCCCTTCTATGTGCACTTTAGGGAGAAACACCCAGTAGAGCAAACAAGTAATAAGGATGTATCATGTGAATACATCAATATTTTTTACATAGAAAAATCTTTGGTTTTTATGGAAAACCAAGGGATCTAGACCTGAGAAAGCTTCCAATATTTCAAATAGAACTCTGAAGTTCTCTTTAGGAAAAGTTGAGGAATAACCTATATAAAGAGAATATAACTCAACGAGGGTATATTTTGAAATGAACAATAGCAAAATCACCATTAGATGTGGCAGGAAAATAGTTTTCCAAATGCACCTTTTGAGAGACCAAACAACTATCTGATCTGAAGATGTTGACTGGCCTGCTGGTAAGGTTTTTCAATGGCCATATCACTGACTTGTTCAAGTCTTCTTGTGGGTTCAAACACCATGTTTATATCACCTCTTCCCGGCTTACCTACTGAAAGTAAAATCCGAAACCAAGGATTTGAACCTGGGAATATGCACACAAACTTTCAGCCTAAGTTGAGTAGAAAGAAAAAATGGTGGGAGTCATCTAGCTAGAAGTATGTGGTGTTTCATGATTTTATTCGTCCCTGCAATATGAGATGCTCTCCTCTTTAAAATTCCATTTTCACTTGGTTCAGTTAAGTTGTTTTGGTTAATTGAGGTGGGGTCGATTGGAGTGTGTTGCAGGAAAAAATAAAAGTTGCTAAAGATTAAAATAAAAAAGAAAAAGAAAAAGAAAAAAAAGATTCTTTATCAAAGCTACCATCTTAGATAAGCAAGAAGTTCAATATTGAATTTGATCCCTCATTTTCTACAGGAACACAGACATGTAAGAAAATAAAACTTGTAATTACCTAATTTCCCATCAAAAAACAACATTCCCCCAATAATTATATGAATTCATATTTTTCTCAACTCACCAGTAAAAAAAACCTAATCCCTAATTTTTCATCAAATGTTGGCATTTTTAACAAAACAATTCATAAAAAAGATGATAAGAATGGAAAATAAAAACAAAACCTTAGTTTACTATGTAGGGTCAAAGAAGGCACCAACTCATTATAGAAATCATCATGCCAAAGAAAATTTTGAATTTTGATGACATAGATATTAGCTTAAATGGGGCTAAGAAGCTGAGAAAGTATGGGTTTTGGCTCCAATTTCTTAACAGTAACGAACACGAGGAGAATGTAACCATTGTGAATTAACCTTATTTAATCACCCAAGTGCTCCTTTCCTTAAAGCCTTTTGCAGCCAACCAATCATCGGGCCACTTTAAGCTCTAGGTGGACATGTCTTTACCCTAAGTAAACCTGGATGCCATTGACTATCCCTCCTGTCCAAATGCAGTAACATTAACCCTAATTACCAAAAATTAAGTCAAATAAAAAAGAAGCCAATCCAGTATTCGACTCTTGTTGCTTAGAATGATGGAGAAAATAGCCTAATATGTGTCTCCTACGAGAGAGATCAAAAGGAGGAGAGGAGGAAGAAGAAGGCAGTCAGGGTATCTTCATTATTGTTCATTCTTTACTTCTACTCTTTCTATTACATAAGGCTGAATTCTCGATTTCTGCATATAGAATATTAAATTCCATATATATATTTGGTTTCTTTTATTACAGGTTAAAAATTTCATATCACTAGGAGGCATTCACGCTGGTATAGCTTCTATGCCACTTTGTGGGGTAAGTGCTTCTTTGGTCTTTTTCATCATGTTTACTCTGTGCAGCAAATTCTTTAATTTCATTTTTGAGGACTATACTTTTTTCCTTCCCTGTAATGGGCCATAAATCTATTCCAAACCCTGTTGATACCATTATGTATGGGATGATACATCTTGGTCTTGATTAATACTATAAACCCATGGTTGTCAGTAGAGTTCCGTTACTTTCTACCATATATCAGATTACTTTTGCAGGGTAAGGGTGGACGATATATTGTTACTAATTCTTAGTTGGATCTAACAAACTTTTTTGGGGTATATTCTTTTTGTACGGGGAATTTGGTAAATTTTAACTTCTAATATATTTGCCCTGTTTTTGCAGTCTGGTTTGATATGCATTCTTGTGGACAATTTAATGAAGTTAGAGATCTACAGTGACTTTGTCCAGGTCTTTTTCTTTTCTTTTCTTTTTTTCTTCTTTTTTTTTTTTTTTTTTTTTTTTTTTTTTTTTTTTTTTTTTTTTTTTCTCGTTTAGCTTTTCTTCTGGAAAAATTACATTGTTGTTTGTTTTTTGAGATGAGAAGCAATAGCCAGGCAATCTTAATTGTCTGAAAGTCAAACAAGTAAAAAGAAAACAAATTGATAACAATTGCCGTAGTAAAATCACTTCTCTCCTGAGACTCTGGTGACACTTGAGTTTATTCTTCCTTAAGGACGGGTTGCTTCCTCTCACTAATTCATTATCCTGTTTCTTTCTTTTTAATGTTTTTCTCTGCTAACACTTAATACAATTTAAATTAATTATCTTTGATGGAATTGCAGGAACACTTGGCACCCAGTGGTTATGTTAAAATCCCAATTGTAAGTAAAGTACTTGAGCTTAGAAGATCTCTAGACAAGCTGATCCACTGCATGTTCTCTTGTTTATAATATGCCCTCAAATCTTTACGATAGGCGTTATAGTGGGACTAGGAGCCAGCTTCTTCCCACCACCAATGGTGGTCTTACTTGTAGCTTTTAATCAATTATTTTCTTTCCTGGGATCAAACAATTAACTAATAGCCCATACCTTTTGAATGCTTTAATTGCATATGTGAAAATTTGTTATTTGTTTCTTAACGTATATACACAAATCTTTTTTGCAACTTCTTAGAGATCGCATCAAATACTATATTAATTTCTAAGAGCTAGATATGTGAATTAGCTTTTTCCTTTTCCAGGACATTGCCGCTTATCTTGAAGGATGCAAGTTTCTCCCAAAGCTTAACAATGAAATCATTGGTAAGAGAAATTCCACTTACAAGGAACGGTTTGCTAGCCTACAGAATTTGGTGCTTATCATGGTAAGTTGAAGAGTTCTATTTTGCTTTTGTTATCTCTTCATGCATTTGCAATGATTTTTTTTTAAATGTTCTCTCAAATCTTGGGAGATATTTTCAGTTTGGTGATGTGTTTTTCTTTCTTTGTATGCCTGATCAGTTTGAGCATGACACTGTTTTGATACCTAAGGAAACATCCTGGTTTGGGTATTATCCAGATGGGTCTGCCAGCATAGTTTTACCAGCTCAAGAGGTAATCTTTGTATGCAGTATTTTTAGGCTACCTGATTAGGACACTTCTCTGGGCTTTGAAGCATTTTTAAAATCTTGATTGATGAATTCAAAATTTGGCAAACCATCAGAAGGGTACAGAACTTATTTAATACCTGCATAACATTCAAAGTGAAGTAGCACAATTAAGTGGGCTGTTTGAAACATGTTAAGACATTGTACACATAACATACAGTGAAATGTTTACAACTTTATCATATGACTTGTTGAATTTTGGTAGGAGCACGCATCACAAGAGATATGGGTTATCATGCTTGCCTGTGTCCTTCAATCATATTAGTTGAGTTGCAGGTTGCCCTCTATAATTGCTCAGCCTTAGTCTCATGGATTTTCAATGAGACACTGATCATGGAGACAATTTCTTTGCTTGTTCCAGAATTTGCACATCCCTCATGAAAATCACATATTTTTTCAGATTTCAAATTTTAATTTTCCTTCATTGTTTATGGATATGGGGGAGGTTTTGATAGCTAACATGAAACTATTAGGTTATAGAAGTTTTGAAGTTCACCTCTCTATGTGTAATGTTCTTGCTTGCCAGACATGACTACTGATTCTAGTGGGGCCTTTTGAGGGTGTTAAAATGTTAAATTAGAGAGAACAATATGTTAGTGTGGTTGTGGCACTTCTTTTTCCATTTTCTTTCCTCTCAAGGAAGTGAAAAAATTGCATGAGGAATAATACCCATTTATGAAATTGGTTAAGTAACATTGATCTTCACAGCCTATTTTAATCCCTGCAGACTACGCTCTACACTGAAGATTGGATTGGCTTGAAAACTTTAGATGAAGCTGGAAAGGTCAAATTTATAGGCGTGCATGGGAATCATCTCCAAATCAGTCAAAGCGATATGAAAGACTATGTTGTGCCTTACTTGGAGGATACATCATCAATGCAGCCAATGATATCCGAACCCTCATCTTATAGATGGCCCTTTTCAATCAGGAATTTCATCATGAAACTGGTTGGACTCACTTAGATGCGTGCTGTGGATTAATTCAAGTGCCATCATTCACCATGAAATAGAAAAAATAGGGAGAAAGGCTTTAGAAGAATCATTTACACAATTATTTGTGATTTAGCTTTCCCTCTCTTGTACTGTTTCAATGGAACTTGCTCTGTCCATGATGGCACTGTAAATGTAACTGAAAATAAATATGTTTGTCATTGATTGAATTGTGTCTGTGTTGTGCAAACATTGAAGCTTACACTTTTGGCCATTAATTTTATGGGTTTTCGTCATGAAACAGTTTCTTAAATATTGTCGTAAGTTGGGTTAAATTTTGTGCACCAGTTTTATATACTTGTTTATGAAAAAGAATTACATAAATGGTTGCATTTTTTTTCTTTTTTCTTCTTTTTTCTTTTTTTCAAACGAAAGGGGAAAAAGGCCTTAAAGGGGAACAACTATCCCATCTAGGTTGGCACCCAAGATTCCCACCATCATGTGCCAAAGACCCCAAATATTATTAAAATAAATGAAAAGAGAAATACAGAGAAAAGAAGAGAACAAAAAAATAAAAGATAATAGAAAAATGACTGGTCTTGTTGACTTTTGAGTCTCACAATCCAGCTTACAATCAATCAAAGAATAAATCTGTAGTTAGGCAGTCTTGACATGTCTCTCTGTAACTCAGAAGAAAAAAAACCTGGGTCAGAAGACCATCAAGTAAGAGAAGAAAGAGAGAGCTCTGTTAGCAATTTTGTCAGCAACCATGTAACAGTCCCTATAAACATGAGTAACCAGCACACTCATTTTATTCAAGACTGTTACAATTATGCCATTGCGATAGAAAAGGCCAAGGAGGAAACAAAGAATGAGAATTAATTCCAGAAACAATAAGGAGAGAATCACTTTCAATCCAAAGTAAATGCCAACCCTTGTCCCAAGCATATTGAACCGCCATATGATGCTCACAAGTTCAACATAAAAGGCAAAATGAATTCCAATATGACAACCAAGAATGCCTTTGACAAAACCTCTATGATTCCAAAAAATGCCCCCAGAAGCTGCATGACCTGGGCTTCCTTTGGCCACCCAATCCGTGTTGACCTCAAACTCAACCTGGAGCTAGCGGATTCCAGAAAACTGGAATAAATTGAGGAGCCTTAGGAGGATTACCTGCTATTCGAAAGCTTCTAAGAATCTGTAAATCCAAGATTGAAGAACCCATAGTAGAGGAAAAAAGCTTACTTGCATCTTAATCCATATGCTAACCAATCGAATAGATCCAAGCAAGGAAATGAAACTATCTACAAACTTGACATTATTACGAGCTTTCCAAATGACCCAACGAATAGATAAAACTGCGACAATCCAAAGATCTTTAAGTTGTGAATTAAAACTAAAAGAGGGCATGCGATTTAGAGTATCTTTTGCAGAGTAAAGGATCTGAAAAGAAACATGGAAAATAGAATGAATCCACTTCCATAGTTCCGTGGCATAAGAACATTGGAGCAACATATGCATGGCATTTTCTTGATGAGAACGAGATTGACATAAACTGCAACACGATGCCATTACAAAACCACAGAGCTGTAAATTATCTTCAGTGGGCAGCACATTATATATCAGTATGAGTAACAAAGTGGAATGTTTGGGAGGAATAAACTTACACCAAATATTTGAACCCCAACTGAATTTAGCATGCTTAGGCCAACAGAAACTATAAGCATCTTTGAAAGAAATCATCTGACAAAGAATGTCTCCATATCAACTTATCAGATATCGGCTCCAAAGGAATAGTAATACTATGAATTGCATTAGCTAATTGAGGCAAATCCTCAAGCCAGGATGGAAGATGCCAAATCTGATCATGAATTAGAGCTGCCATAAATGTCTATAAGGAGAGAGAATAATCAGTAGGTATTCCACCCAATTGATTCATAAGAACACCATCATCACATCAAAAATCATGCCAAATATTGATGTTCCGTCCATTACCAACTATCTAAAATGAATGAAGACGGATAAGGTGAAATGCTTATTTAAGCCCATGCCAACTAGAAGACGTAAAATAATTGGAAGCACAAGCAAAGCTAGTAATTTTAAACCTGGATCTCAAAATATTACCCCAATTAGAATTAGAAGTAAGGATAGACCAGCCAAGATTTAAGCAATCAGCTTTATTAAGAGCTGAAATATTCTTGATATCCAAACCACCTTCATAATAAGGACTACAAATTCTATCCCAAGCCATAGTTACCATCTTTTTATTATCCGCACACCCAAACCAAATAAAATTCCTACACCAAGTCTGAACAGAATGAAGAACCGAGACATGGCATTTATAAATAAACATAGAATGCAATAACATTGGAAAGAGCACTGCTTTAACCAGTTGAGCTCTACCAGCAATAGAAAGAAAACGACCTTACCAACTTTCAATCCTGGATTTCAATTTATCAGCAATAGATTGCAAATATTGCTGGGAGCGGAAATCCCATGAACTCTTGATAGTGTTTATTGATCATGCCAAAAAAAAATAAATCCGAATCCTTTTAACATATATAGAAGAATCTGTACCTTTGAGATCTGTCTGGATTGATCTCAATGTATGACGAACTGCAGAAGATTGCTCGAGCTCTTCAAGCTTTCTACCGTATTCCTCCTATGCCAGAACGTGAAGAGAGAGTGGCTCTCTTTGTGCTTTCCTTTGATGGACGGCTGCCTCTAGGGTTTAGAGAAAATATTTCGTCTTAACCTAGAGGCTGCCCAACATGGCATATATATATGCTACAGTAGAGACCTAAAGGCAAATAAGTTTCGGGCTCCCAATGTAAATATTAAAAACCTATTTACATTAATTATAATTCATTCCACTAAAGAATTATAACTGCACTCCCTAGCTTATTCGAAAATAAATTTTGAGCTCTTTGTTATTAAATACTTATTAATCTCCCCACGTTAAGATTACAGATACCCGTTGATTAAATTAAATTACTGACAATATTATTTAATCAACATCTACTAATCTCCTTGAAACCTTCCACTTAACTTATTTGATATGTCGGATACAAAATCCACCTGCAGGGTTTGACATAATCAAAACTTATAAGTATCCTCAAGGGGGTATCATCAATCCCTATACCAGGACGTGGATTCCGTCAATAATAAATATTCACCATACAATTAATGCAGTTATCCAACTCATCGAGATTATTGACCTATAAAGATCTCACTCTTTATGAATCAAAATAACTAACAATAAATGCATGTGTCCATTAATTATTTCGGGATTAAGAGTATAAGTATTCATAATAACCATGAGGTATTAATTATTTTATGTGTCAGTATAAAATAATTACCTCAATATGGTCCCGTTCAATACACACAAGTGTACTAGCACAAGAAGTTGAAACTAAACCATTCCCCGTAGTCAAGACAGACCTACTGAAATCATGTGCTACAATCTTACCGATGGTGTGTCCAACTTCATCTCAGATTGTGAACAATAAGCATATATTCTACAAGAACTGATGATCTGATCTTCTGTGTGTAAGCCGAACTCTACATACCAGATTATCTACTATATAGAATAAAAGACACACATGCAAAACATTAGAAGATAATATAATGCAAACATAGCTCATACAGATTCTCATTTAAAATGCAATTTCAGAATTCATTAATAAATAAATACTATTATAATAAGAAGGTATTTCTTATATTGTATTTAATTACATGATAATATTCATGAATGAATGATAGAGAAATATATATCTCAAGATGTTGCGATAGGGAAATTTATATTTCTCACACACATTTATTCTAAGGAGTTCTTACTCATAGGTTTATCAAATTGGATATTTATAAACAACTATGAGTAGCACAGATTTAAACTAGCTCCAATTGGAGAAAATGAAGTCTTTACTATCTATGTAGTAACACTATAGTTAATTTGTGGGTGCATGTTAAAAAACATGTACACTGATAATGATCTGACAAGAATATTCTTATGGAGTTTAATGTCAAAGGAATATTCTTATGTTACGTTCATTGATTGGTAATCCTTAGACCTGAGGCACCAGAGTTATCTTGTGCATAAGGCATTAGGGTTTGATAGAACCTCGTACATACTCTATCCATGAGGATGTAATCGGTAATCATTGGCTCTAGTAAATTGTGTATGAAGATAGATGAGTGCGCAATAAGGAATCATCACTCTCACTTTGATGAGAGAGAATGTCAGGGTTTGTCCACAAAGATAAATCTCATAATGAATCTCTGGCCAAAGTAATAGGTGAACTGTGAAAGAGTTTCATCTGGTTCATCTTATTGAGATTATATTTTGTGAAACATATAACAAGTTGTTAAGATAAGGTTTGACTTATAACCATACCTGATTATCTTAATAGTTGCATTAGGGGATGAAAGATTAAGTAACATGGAGAGTTTATTTAGTTTTACTATTCACCCACACTTATGGTATGTCATGATATGTTGCTAGTTGTCATTCATGACTAGTGAAGGCCTAATGATAAGTGTTATCATTGAGGGCAAAATTAGAATTATTCCAATTGAACCTTGAAATAGAAAGTTTCTATTTTAGGAGACATGAGATGTCCCGGTTTACTACTAGGTTGGGGTGAACCCAAAGGGTCACACACATAAAGGACACAAGAGAGCTTTTTAATTTAAAAAAGAGGAAAGTTTCTAATTTAGTAACTTGTGGGTGTCTCTTTAATTAATAGTTAATTAAGGATGACAAAGTTGCAAAATTAGAAACCCTAGTATTTGTCTATAAATACAAAGGCTTAAATGCATGCTAGCATGAAGTCCACCTAAACCCCAGAAAAAATAGAGATCATCAACCCCACCCACCTTGGACGTGACCTAGGGATCATATTCCTATCAAGGCCGTGACCTAGGGAGCCTCTCCCTTAGTGGTCGTGATATTCTTTCTCACTCAAGCTTGCTTTTGCTCAAGTGTTGATCAATCGTAAGAAATTTCAAAGTTTTGTATTCGTGTGGATACCTTAGAGGCTTTATTATTTTGAAGCTTGGATTCGTTCTTGAAGATTTTACAAAAGCATTTAAGTAAGTTAATTAAGTTGTTTAATTAATGTTCTTGTTTCATTCATGATCCTATGCTTGAGTTCAAATCATGGGATGTATGTGAACATGGATTCAACCTATGTTAAAAATTTTAGTTGCATGTTTACTTTCGCTGCGAATCCATGGCCTCAATCTTTCAATCTCGCCTCCAAAGAATTTGAGAGCCAAAAGATTAACACATTCAGAAGCCATACAGAAATTTTTAGACATATTTCTCCCTTTTATAAAGCCAGTTTGGTTTGAAGAAATTATCTTAAAGGCAACAACACTCAATCTATCTGCAAGAATCTTAGTGATAATTTTAGACAAAAAGTTTACAAGAGCGATAGGACAAAAATTATCTAAAGAAATAGCAAAAGAGGATTTGGGGACAAGAATGACAAAAATAGAATTTAGATTCAGAAGTAGCCAACCTAAGGAAAAAAAAAATGTTGAATAACAGCTAATTGCCTTGCAATCATGCTTTTTTCCAATTTGATGTTGTAATCCATTTTGATGCTTTAAGTAAGTTAATAATATTTTTCATTTGTAGTTTATCTTATGTTCAATGTTTTCAATTCTTGTAGGTGTTTCGTTGTTAAAAGGATGAAATCGAGAGATGTTAAAGGCGATGAAGTTGGTTGAATATCTCAAGGAATTTGGAGAGTGTAATGGAGAAAGAATAAAAGAAAGAATCAAGCTTGAAAGCATTTTGGAAAGAAGAAAAGTCAAGAAAATGGGGCAGGAAGCAGTCATTACCGATAATGCATCACTCTATTATCAGTAATGCTTGAGGTTTTGAAGTCAGAGCATTTCCATTCAGCCAGAAGACAGCCATTACCGATAATGGCCATTGCATTATCGGTAATGCATGAAGGCAAAGTCTCAAGTTAAAATCCAGCGAAGAAGCATTACCGATAATCCTTCTGATATTATCGGTAATGAGAATCAATATTTAAGCCCCCCAGGACCAGAATGAGTTCATTACCGATAATGGAAAAATGCTTTATCGGTAATGAAGGAATTGCTTCTGAGTGAAGAAAGATATACCAAGAGCATTACCGATAATACATTTGACCATTTTTGGTAATGGCAACTGACTTTGAGTTATTTTGTAATATTTTGAGGGACAATTCAATCTTTTCACTCTTAAGACTATATAAACTCCTTATCCAGCTCAAGTATGGTGTGGTTCATTTCCGGTAAACTTAGATTTCAACTCTCTCTTCTTTCGTTTTTTCATTTTTGTGATACTTGGGTAGATTAGGCTAGTTTAGCTTAAATTTTCCTGTTGGATCTTTGATATGTTGTACTTTTCAACTTGATTTACCCTTGTACTGTAACAGATTTGATTTTTATTCAGTTATTGCAAGTTTATTTTCAGATTTCAAGTTTCATTTCTATGTCTTTGGCTTTGTTTCAGGTAGATTTATTTATGTCAGCATTCATTGATAGCTAAGCCTTTCCAGGTTGGGATTTGTGGTAAATTCTTGTTCCATATCCAAGGTATATAATCTCTCATAATAGTTTCTCGCTTGAAAGATTTGGATATTAATTCTAAACACTAAATATGTTCAGATCCTTAAGGATTGGCTAACTTTGACCATCTACAGATAGGATTACTTGGCACAAGTGGCGCTTAGTACTAATAGCATTCCAAGTGTTTGTTTTAATCTTGCAGCATGATTGTTTTTTGAAAAACCTAATCCCTACTAGATCACAAGTATTTCACACATTTTAAATTCAAGTAACAAGTATTTGAAATTCAACCACACTCAACAAGCATATTTTATATTGTAAAATGAACACCAAACAACATGTAGATAGAGAACACAATATAAATCAACTATCAAGAGGGATCCATGAACACAAGTATCATTCCATCATTCTTGATAGCTAGAAATTACATCAAGATATATCAAATGAACACAAGATATACGTGGAAACCCTTTCGGGAGAAAAC
>JAESVK010000811.1:876656-917855 GCA_017140935.1 Hamamelis virginiana
AACTAAACCTAACATTTTTATTGCTAAATCTTTTATACAAACCATTCTTCAATGTAATCTATGTGTATACTAATATCTATTTTTATTGTTGAATCTTCAATTTGGACCATTCTTCAATGCAATCTGGATGTGTAATACATGTGAGAGATTAGAACTGAGGGTATAGACAAAATGAATCCATAGATCCCAACCCTTTTTCCTTCACTGTTTTATATTCAAAAAGACTTTTTGTGCTTTAAGCACAAAACAACTCTCAAATCAACAGCCATTGAATTTTTCTTATTTTTCTTCTTTTTTGAACTCAACCAAAGGATTTAAAGTCTTAACCGAAAATCTATCTCTGTGGACAATGACCATGGGACTTCCATGTATTATTGCTCGACAAATTATCCTATGCTTGGGATTGCACTACAACTTTGAACGTCAAGCAACAACAATAACATCGAACTGAATACTGTCCCAACAAGAATGATAAAATTTCCCCCTAAAACCATCAAGACCAGATGCACTATTTGAAAGAATCCCATGGAAATGTGCGGAATAAAAATTTTTCTTCCATGGAATATAAACCAAGATCACATGATGATTGTATAAGCTATAAATCAATACTTAAATAATGTAAACAACTTACATTGATAGCCTTAAAAGTAGGATTAAATGATTGTAGATCAGCCCCAAGTAGATGAAGGCCTCCAAGATTGATCCACACTAGTTGCAAGCTCCAAGATATGAGAGAGAGAGAGGAGATGGCTAGGGAATTTTTCACAAAACACTTTGATCCTATCTTCCCTTGGTATGGCCGGCCCCTTCATGCATCTATCTATAGATGAGTGCTAGCTCTCTTAGATAGATGATAACCATATTTCAAATTTGAAATAAATCAAATTCAAATTATAAATGCAATGATAGATAATGTGTCATCTTATCTATAATTTGAAACCATTTCAAATTTAAATTTCAACTAACTTGAAATTCAATTAACTATTTGAAATCTTTAATTATCTTGTCATCTCATGACAATTTCAAAATTCAAAATTCAAAATTCAAAATTCAAATTTCAAATTTCAAAAAATTCAAAATTCAAAATTCAAATTTCAAAAACTTGAAATTCTAGTTAATTGATATTTGCATATTATTCTCTCTTCTTCTTTAAATGAAGCTACCAACTATATGTGTGTGACCTCTTAGGTTCACAACAACCTAGTAGTAGGAATTAGGATAATAAATTATCCTTCAAATAAAACTACTTTTATTTAAGGTTCAAATTAGAACTCTTCTAATTTCCTTTTTGAGAAATCAATTTCTCTTTGGCCTCTACTAGTCCTGAGTGACATCTAGCAATATGTCAAGACACACCCTAGGTTGTGTGAAGGTTAATCATAACACAATGAACCCTTCAGTTACAATTAAGATACAATTCGATCCTTCCATCAAACAATGCCTTAGTTAAATTACTTGGGTATTGGATAATATGTCAAACCCTAATTTAATATTTTGTATGTGATTCTCAAAATATAAATTCAACCTTGGGATACTCAAGAAACAGTTTTCTTATTCCCAACTGCTTTGGCCAAAGACTTATATGAATTATATCTTTGAGAATAATACAAGGCATTCCCTCTCTTTACTGAGAGTGATAGATCCCTTGTTGTACACTCATATGTCCCCATGACAGGTATACTAGGGCCAATGAGTACATACACAAATTCCATGGTTAGGATATGTACATTGTACTATCAAACCCTAATACCCTAACATAGGACATCTATGGTGCCTCAGGTCTAAGGATCACTTGCATCATTGTAACCCTGAGTTGTTGTTTGACATGTAAGTAAAAATCTATTCAACAAACTCAATCAATGATCACATTCAGTGTACTTGTTCTCAAACAAGCACCCACAGGTTTGTCCTAGTGTCATTACACAAATGTTTTTAAACTAGTCATTCTCCATATTGAGCAGACATAACCTGTGCTAGTCTATCAGGATTATTAATGCCCAATAAATAATCCTATGACTAGGAATATCTAAGAAAGAAATATGTAACAATATAAGTCTCCTAATCTCAACTCTTGAGATCTTATATTGACATTCCTTCTAAGGACTTATCATGAATATAATAACAGAAGAATACATGATAATCAAAAGCCCATTTTATTAATGAATAATAATAATACATGAATCAACTTTATGTCCTAAATTACACCAGTGAGATTGGCTATTAGGGCATATTACTAACAATATTGGGATCCAAAGCAAACACAGCTGAACGGATTTCCACAAAAGAAAGAAAAGTCGTTAACATATCACTGTCCTCTCCAGAAACTAAATAAGGAATCAGAGCTGAAATCCAATCTTTATCAACAGTATAAAGAGCAGAGAAAAAGAGATTCTGGTAATAGTTAATAACATGATTAAAAAATTCTACATGAGATTCAAGTAATCTATAACCATTTTGAAGAGCAAAAATAGAGCTACGAGCATTCCGAATCTTCATAGCCATGTGAAAAAAATGATGTATTTCTGTCATCAGTTTCTAACCAATAAATCTTTGATTTATCTCGCCAAAAAACATTCTTGGACTCTTAAAGATTCTAAGACTTCCAACTTAGCAGCAGACTTCGCTTCCAACTTTTGATATGAGTAACCCATAGAAGAAATATCATTATGAATGGCTTCCAAAGCTAAAAAGGCTTGTTGAACACGAGTATGAACATTGCCAAAAATTTATGCGTTCCATATTTTTAAAATGAACTTCAAATGCTTCAACTTAGCAACCATAGTAAACATCAAGCAACCTTGAAAAGAGATATCATTCCATTGAGATTTAATCAGATCTAAAGAAGTGACATGAGAAGTCCAACTATTTAGAAAATGAAAAGGAATAAAACCACTATAAGAAAACTTTGCTGCAGAAAAAATAAGAGGCATATGATCCGAACAAACTCTTGGAATCGAATAACAAGTTATAGCAGGCCAAAAATTAAACCAATCATCATAAACAAATCTGAACCAATAGTTGGAATAACAACCAAATTACATAAATCAACCACTGCTTGAAACTCATAACAGGAAATTCTTTTGGGTAAAATGCCTCCCCTCTTTTCATGAGTACCTAAAACAAAATTAAAGTTACCCAAAAAAGCCCAAGGACCCAACCAAGAAGAACGAATAGCAGCAATATCATGCCATAAAGATATACGTCCAGCAATGGTAGTGGAGGGATAAATAAAAGAATACAAAACTTCATTACTATCAACCAAGACTTTAATAGAAATATGTTGATCAGAAAAAGAATATACCGAAGCATTCATATTAGAAAAAACCCAAATAGATGGCAAAGAACCCACACTCACATTAGAAGCTACAAAAGAAACCCCCAAAGAAACCCAATATAAAGGGGAAATGGTAGAAAAGGAAGTCATAGGATCTGTTGATAAATATCCTTTTATTATCTTTGGAGCTCAGCTAAATAATGGAACTAGTAAACCCGATCTATTCCAGGCAGTTGGTTCAGATCCCTGATCTTTTTTCGCTAGATGGAATGACTGGAAATTCTGAAAATTTCAAAAAACTATGGAAAATTCAGTTCAAACAATGACTTGGTTCTCTAGTTTTATCCAGACGTTAAAACGATAAAATTAGAATATATATATATATATAGAAATGTTCTAGCCAGGGTACCTGACTTTAACTAAAGTCAGCTAAGAACACAAGCCCTTGGATTCCCATTCACTTAATGGATGATTCATTTCAAGATTCCAATTCAAGGGATATATATATATATATATATATAACACTTTATTATCTTTAACTTTGGGGTGAATACTAACGTGGTCCCTAAATTTTACTTTTGCTCAATTTATTCCAAATTTTTAAAAGTTGTACAAATATAGGACATTAAATGAGAGAATTAATATTTCATCTCTTAAAATTAACTAGTCCTTATTAGGCTGCCAGTAAGTTAATGTTAATGCCATCAGCAACCCAGTTAGTAATCATCAATTTTAACAGACATAATGTTAATTCCGTCGATTAATGTCTTACATTAGTACAACTTTTAAAAAATTGGACTAAATCAAGAAAAAGTAAAGTTTAGGGACCACATTGGTATTCACCCCAAAGCTGAAAGTACTAGAATATCATTTTCCCTCTTTTTCTAAGGGGAAGTTGACCAAAGGTCCTCATTTAAAAGATTTTCATGCCAAAAGTTCGTTTAACATACCCCTTCTTCCCCAAACAACCCCACCTCCAATCCCTACCCGGACTTTATTATGCCGGACACCGGATTTCACTACGCCAGTCAAAATAAAATAATAACAAAATAACAAAAAAAAGCCCCAACAAAGGAGAGAGAAACAGAGAGGGAGGAGAGAGAGAGATAGGGAAAGGAGAGAGGAGAGAGAGGAGAACAATGACAATAGAAAGAGAGAGAGAGGGGACATCCTATTTTCATGTTCTTCATTCATTTTCCATTTTCTTTCCAAAAGTTTTCTCAATAACCAGACTGTAACGCCCCAACCTGGCAAGGTGTATCGACTATCTCGGGTAGGTCGACACTTGTCAAAATGGAGATACAACCCGATAAGCTCATCTATATTTCCATACTTAGGAGAAAAAAAATAAGTATTTTAAAACATGAAATGAAATGTGCATACATATCTCCCCAGTCAAGTAGTACATATAAATAAATACTACGTCACCAAAAATAAGATATTATAATGCTAACATCTCTGGCATATGGGCATAAACACAAATGCATAAATGTTCAGCGAGACTAATCTCTGACCCTACTCTGGACATACTGTAAGAATGCACCAAATGTGATACAGTCGAGTAGTTTATGTGCTATTGGGGAAGGAGAGCACTACAAAAAATAATGATGTTCCTGAATCAGTGCGGCATCTTCTCGAGCAGTATACAAATGCGATCCTAAGGAGCTCCCGGTAGAACTGCCGCCTTTAAGGGACATCCAGCATCAGATCGATCTAGTACCTGGTTCGGCTTTGCCTAATCGACCACACTACCATATGAGTCCCAGTGAGCATGAGGAGCTGAGACGACAGGTAGAAGAATTGTTAGATAAAGACCATATCAGGGAGAGTCTGAGTCCCTGCGCTGTACCGGCCTTACTCACTCCAAAGAAGGATGGTTCGTGGAGAATGTGTATGGACAGTCAGGCAATTAATAAGATCACGTACCGATCTCCTATTCCTCGATTAGATGATTTGTTGGATCAATTGGGGGGGAGCAACTATTTTCAGTAAACTGGACTTGAATAGTGGTTATCATCATATTCATATTCGGGAAGGGGATGAATGGAAGACAAGCTCACCAACAACGAACAACCATCCAAATCCCTGTTGACGTGTCACAAAGACAGTGCCAGGAAAATAGGCAGCCAAGTACTCGATCTTCGAAAAGAGAGAAACTTAAGAAAAAGAGTAAAAACTCTCAATTAAATTCTTATTAATTAATTCATCAACTCCCTTTGCCAAGGTGGCTACAAGGATATTTATAGTGGAAATAACCCTAGAAACCTTAGCTAGAAAATGGAAACTAATATTAATTCCCGGATTTGTGCTTTATGGCATATTTTAGTTTTCCTAAATCTTTAATAACATTTATAAACTTTCTTAAATTGACCCTACCTATTATAGTATCCTATAGGGACCCAAAATTGACTATTATAAGCTTAAAAACTATTAAAAACAAGAAAATAAAATCCTACAATAATAAAATCCGAAAATTACAAAATAATAATAAAATCTTCATGCGATCTTCATCATCCTCCCAATGTTGGAGAGAATTCGCCCTCAAATTCGCCGACTCCTTGTCAGAAACAAGATATTGCTGTTGTCCAGTCCACTTGAATGGTATTTAGAAGATTTTGGATTAATTGCTCTCCGCATAGACAATTTCCATCCAATATTTAAAACCCACAGCTTCTTTGAATTAATCTTCAAATAGAATAAAAGTTGAACTTTATCAACCCAAGGAATTGAGAGAAATTGCTCAACCCCAATAAAATCATAATCCACCACTTCTTGAATCTTCAAGACCTTAAAATTTGAACAGTCAACAAGATCAACATTATTTTTGTGTACTTCAGGCACGATAATTCCATCTTGCTTCTCCAAAACACCAATCAATATTGGGTTAATACAATCTTCAAGGTGTGCATCAAGAACAAGTGGCCAATCAAATTTAGTAGGTGTTTGTGGCTCAACTTTCTTAACAGTATCATCAATACACTCATCATAGATTGGTGGAGAATCAAAGTTGACATGTATTTCAACCTTAACTTCCCCAAAATCATTAAAAGGACTTTGAAAAACTGAATCGTTAATATCAAACGACTCACCATACTCATCATCTAAATCCTCATCAATCACAGAGGGTGGAGGGGTAGTTCGACTTCCACGAAGCTGCTCTAAACGCATCTCAACCATTTTGGCCCGCATCGCTTCCAACTGTTGCTGCAGCTGGGCCACATCATCTCGTTCATACACGTTGTCCAGAGAGATATTACGACTGCCACCACGACCCGTTCTCAAACGCGGCATAGTGTAGGAACGATCTTTAGCTCTGATACCAACTTATGCAGCAGAATATTGAAGACAAGCTCACCAACAACGAACAACCTACCAAATCCCTGTTGATGTGTCACAAAGACAGTGCCGGGAAAATAGGCAGCCAAGTACTCGATCTTCGTAAAGAGAGAAACTTAGGAAAAATAGTAAAAACTCTCAATTAAATTCTTATTAATTCATCAACTCCCTTTACCAAGGTGGCTACAAGCATATTTATAGTGGAAATAACCCTAGAAACCCTAGCTAGAAAATGGAAACAAATATTAATTTCCAGATTTGTACTTTATGGCATATTTTAGTGTTTCCTAAATCTTTAATAACACCTATAAATTTTCTTAAATTGATCCTACCTATTATGGTATCCTATAGGGACCCAAAATTGACTAGTAGAAGCTTAAAAACTAGAGAAAAGTTAAAGGATATTTTGACAAGCTATTTCCCTATCGTACATTGAACTGAACATTTAGAAATGGGAACGATTTACATAAGCAGTGACTCAGTAATGTAGTTGGATTTATGATGTAAATTGCCTTATGAACTACTTTCTTTGAATTATGATGGATATGGATGTTTCGGCTCAGCTTGTATTATTGGAAGATTTATAAGGGCCCATGGTCTTGGGTGGAGCCTTACTGCAGACCCGAAGGAATAGCCCTGTAGTGGCTTGGCAATTGATCGTTCAAGGTAACTGGCAATTTACCCTCAGAGGAAGAACCTTGCTGTACCAGTGGCTTGTTAGCCAGAATCTAGCAACGTTTAATACACCCGCGAGCCTGGTTTCAATAAACATGCGATGGACATGTGAGATATGTAAAGGTGTGATATCGGTATGATTATGATGAGACATTGGAAATGGTTATGGATATGAGGAAACACTTGGATATTGTTTTTCACTAAAAAAACCACACCAGTTTGCAACTATTTTATTTATTGTTTTATATTTGCTATGGAAATTTTGAAACTCTGTTTATTTAAATATTTCATGCATCATTATGCCTACCGAGCAATTCAAGGCTCACCCCTACTTTTTACGTAGCAGATTGCAGGTTGAATGGAGTTGCATACATGGCTTGGCATCATCCTATGCCCGAGGATTGTTGGATAGCATTATGGTAATTCCTGCATTAGTCTTTGCATACCTATGAAATTTGTATTGTAGTTATTTGAATTCTTTATTATTGTTTACAGGCCTACTTGCCAAGGATGTTGACATTATTATGATTTTGATTTTTTAATTATGTATAAGGCGATTTAGGACATACTGCATGTACATGGCACTTCATATATATATATTCTTTGTATCTCGTGTGAAAATATGAATGGGCAAGACAAGTTGTACCTCCATCTTGGCATGTGTCAACATATCCAGAAGAGTCAGTGCGGATGTCAAGTTGGGGTGTTACACGCACGCGCACGTACACACACACACAAATTTATTAGAGTTCGTTATTTTTATATTCTTTGACTTATTTACAAGTGATATAGAAGAAAATTGATGTTCAAGAGAGTAGTGCAAATTTTTTTTTTTTTTTCAAGCTTTTGTCAAATTTTTATATTTTTTTTTGCAAAATCGGGACCTCTTTGAAGTAAACCAAATCAAACAAATTCATTATGCTGAATCTAAAACAACATAACAATTTCATTATATTTTGGTAAATAACCAAACATCTCACGATCAAATAAAACTGTTTTGTTTGGTATCTTCTGCCGAACATAATGAATTTTTTTGGTTCTATCAACTCAAAACAATTCGTGATTTTGAATAAAAAAATAAATATATAAATGACAAAAAACTTGAGAAAAATGAACGTTTGCATTGTTCTTAGCCGCTTGAACATCCATTTCTTCTCCATCATTTGTAAACAAGTAAAAAAAAATGTAAAAAATACCAAAATCTAATCAATTTATACAAGTGGTGATCAGAGAGATGGGTAGGATTTAAATAAAATGGTGAGAGAAGAAAAAGAAAAGGGGGTAGATGAGTTGGTTTTAAATGTTATTTTTTTAAAATGGGGTGTAGAGATCATTTTTTGTTAGAATTAATGGATTTTTTTTTTTTTTTTTAATTTAAGATGTCCTTGATGATAAATTTGTTTACGGGCATTTTTGGAGGAGTGTGGAAACCAATCAAGGGGGTTAAGAGTTACAATAACCACACAACCTGTATTCTCTTGAAACAAATAAAATAAAAAAACCATAAAATCCTAACATATAAGCTTTGATCACGCCTAAGCTTTGGAGCTAAATCACCCATTTACCTCTTTTGTTTCTCCGAAAGGCAAATGACCTCAAAAGCAACTTATTAGCATTTAGACTACACAGTAATGCACTTAGTAGTAACATAACATAAACATAAGCTGATGACTTTTGAAAACCGCAAAAAAAATTGCCTCGGCAAAGTCCTCATCCTCAGTAATGAACATCCAGCACGAACTGAACAGCCATAGTTTCAATGCTACCCACCGAATTAAATAAGCATAAAGCAACCAATATTCTACAAATACAGGTAAAGTAGATTTGAACCAAGGCCCACTAAGTCACAAAACAGCTTTAATATATATATATATATATATATATATATAGATATATATATTTGCTTATATGAAAGATATTGTCAACATGATTACAGACAACAAAAATGATGAGGTATTGTTGTTTTAATCAATCCCCCATCGAGAGTACCTTTAACATGTTATGATTAAACAGAAAGGCGAAAGAAACAAAAAGAAAAATCACACTCAACTAGGTAAACCCCTTCTAATACCTGACAAATGGGGGGTAAAAAGGGGGTGAAAAAAAAAAAAGGAAAAAAAAAAAAGGCAGACCTGCATAGGAACATGGTTTGATTCGTCATAGTGATATATATATTCTTATGTTTGCCTTGTAATGCTGATTGAGAAAGGAGGCTTAACAAGGGAGAATCAAATTGGCCTCCATTGATGACTCTAGGTTGGGATCGTCTTCCTCACTGCTGAATGAATCTCTAGATTGAAGGTTCTAAGTGGTGATGCTCAAGATTGCGAAGTACAATTCTTGCAAAGATTTTGGCTTCAAGCGGGGCAGTCGCTGCTGCAGCTGCAGCACGCAGAACACGTGCTGCTCCAGCATTCTGCAAAAGGCTTGCATGGTGCATAGCATGCCGGCCACCTGGGATTGTAAACTGCAATGTCAAAGAAATTCACCCAGTTAGTTAAGTTTGACAGTTTTCATCAAATTTCAGAAAGAAAAGTGAGAGTAAGTGCCTTTTTTGTTTTAAAGAAAAAAAAAAAAAAGATCCAGACATGTGATGTGTTTGTGTGTGTGTGTGTGTGTGTGTGTGAGAGAGACAGAGAGAGAGAGAGAGAGAGAGCAAGCCATGTTTACTTGGAGAAGGGCAAAAGAAGCACATGACTTGAGTATAGAAGAAGGATTTCGTAGCATGGCAACAAATCTTCCAATCTCCGCTCCACTAATGAAAATAAAAACAGAGAGAAGAATTATTACACCCCTTAAAAACAAGAATTTTATAGAAAGCATTAACACATAAAGATAAATAGAGCAAAGCAAAGTAAGAAAATTTTAATTCTTATGGTGTAGGCCTCCAAAGCTGGTGGATACAGAAATCAAAAGTAGCACAATGATCCACACACAGGCATCTGGCATCACAAGCTTTATAATGTAATTCCAAAACTGCAGCAAAGCATACCTGTGCACTAATTATATATTATGTACATAAATACATAATATCTAAGTATAAAATATAGGGGTAATGATCCATTAAGGACCGGTCCTTAAACTTAATTTAAGGACCACTCACCATTAGGATAGGTTCTGTGAAAAACCAACCATTGGATTAGATAATCTTCTTATGTATGTCATGTCTGCCAAAAATCATAGTCATCCAACGGTCGATTTTCAAAATACAGACTATTAAACAATTGTTACAGCATCCAACGGTAAATACTGTTAAGAGTGTTTCATGAACTGTATTTTGCAAACCGACTGTCGGATCATTTTGATTTTTGGCAGAAGTGACATACATAAGAAGATTATCTCGGTTTTTAAAATACATATCTTATGTGAGAAGATGGTGAGTGGTCCTTATATTAATTTAAGGACCGGTCCTTAAATGATCATTTCTGTAAAATATAGATTCTGGCATAGTATAATTATTATATCAAAATATGAATATATAATTAACAAACCAAACTATGAAGAGTTAAAAAGTAATAGGAAAATCAATTATGGTAATGTCGTCAACCAACCAAGAGAACGCCAGTAAGTGTATTTTGAATCAGGTTTTAAAAGTAAATTACACGGATGGTGATCAGTATCCCGACATGCAAAGGATACCTATTACTATTGGAAATATTTATGATGGAATAAAAGTCAGTGGACAAGAGAAAAGTTTTTCGAGATTGCTGAAATGAGGACATTGACATGAATGAGTAAACGCAAAACAAATACATTTGTGAGAAGATAGAGGTAGAGACAATTAAACAAAAGATGATATTAAGTTATCAAACATGGTTTGGCCATGTGCCACAAAGACCAATAACTGCAATTATTCAAGTTAAAAACCCAGAAGCAGCCCAAAAACATGTCAATCAAAACATGTGGATTGACATCGTGAGAAAACACATGATGGTCTATGATAGAAAAAGATATGGTTTTAGATTTCAGAGGCAAAATGGAAGCGTAGCCAATCCCACAGGGAGCTGAGACTTGGGATTACAAGGTTTCGAAGATTTGAGTAGAGAAAATTTGTCAACCCTCGTTAAAGCACAAGCATTAAAATATGGTTCACCATACATTAGGCTCACAAACAACTAATGATCAAGGTGGACATATTTTTTTATTAAAAGATATTACTCGTCAGCTGTAAAATATGTCTGTTTCTTGGAGCGAAAAAGATACTCCCTCCGTCCTACAAGGATAGGCCTTTTTTCCTTTTTTGGCTGTCCTAAAATGATAGTCCATTTTGAAAAGTCAAATTATATTTCTTTTAACTTTTCCATATTACCCTCTATTATTCCAAGAATATCTTGACATAACACCAAATGTAATTGTAAAAAAAGGGTAGTTTTGGAAATAAAAGGTAAAAAAGATCACAAATCAATGCATTAATGAGTTTTCTTAATATGCGTGATTTTTTGAAGATGCCTATTTTTACGGGATGGAGGGAGTAAAAGATAAAAATTTTAATTCCACGTCCTTTCGTCTATTCATCCTGTGTTTCCCCACAAGCAAAGACATTTTAAAAAGAAAATCTCTTCTATACCCAAACCCTAGAATCACCATCCTTAGAATAATTTCATAAAAAAAAATTAAAAAAAAAAAGGAAGCGAAAATAGCATTTTGTATCAACATATTATAACGAAGTAGCATCGTCAAAACAAGCAAAAGGCCCATATTTGCAATAATGATGACGACGACGACAACGATTGCATTCATAAATTTAATACATCAAAATACCCCCTCTTGAATGTATATAAGAGAATTTTAACGGGGAAAAAATAAATAAATAAATAAACACTTTTGAGACCCCAATTTAATATCCTAAACCAATCTTTTTCTTTTTTCAATTGATCAATAATAATTATCTTGACAAAAAAAATACAGGTTCTGACGAAATCCTTTCTATAAGGATCATAGCATAGTCCAAATCAAGGGGAAAGACAAATGCAAAGACAAGTCAGCTAATAGGCTCTTAAATATCAGCACACCTAACTTCTTCCTTTTTGCAACTCCATGTTGAAGTAAAGTGGGGGATATGATTATCTTAAACATGTAATCTATAGCAAAATACGAGAGAAAGAGAGAGAGAGAGAGAGAGAGAGAGAGAGAGTACCTGCATCTCAGATGCCCTGCTTCTAGAATACGAGTTGCTTCTGTCACTTGTGCCAATGCAGCAGGGCCAGATGATGCAGCAGCAGTGGAGAATGCTTGTGGATCAGAGAACGAAAGGACAAAAGCTTCAATGTTCTTTAAAGCCATCCTTCTAGCCCCATCTAAACTCACACTCTTTGTAGTGCTTTCTGATGAAGTCCCTATCAATGCAACTTCATCCATTCTGTACAAAATATCAGAAATTCAATATATATAATTTTGTGTGTGTGTCTGTTTATTCATTTTTATAAGCAGCTTAAACTTCCAAATTAATTTTCAGCAGCTCTTTCCACAGTAGGAGAAAAATTTTGAGTCATAAGAAGCCTTTGTTACATCTAAATCCCTAGCATGCATCCAAATTCCAAACTCAGAACAGACCAATTATTGCTTGAAGGTACCGCAGCCTTATAAGAAAAATTACCAACTTAAATAGAACTTGCTTAGGCTCAGCCGCAGTAGTCTCGTCTTTTTATTTTTTATTTTATTGAAGTGGGAATCTCATCAAAACAAAAAGACATTACACTTTCCTTTTCAATCAGACCAAGAAGGAGGAGGATCTTCCATCCAAACTGTAAATCCTTCCACTTTCAAAGCATAATGAACCAACACATGAGCTACCTCATTGTCATTCTTCTTCATGTGACTGAAATTGCATAAAACAAATCTTGCACTACAAACGATAATGTCATCAATAATCATTCCAATAGAAGACAAATTCTGGTTGCTGGATTTGATGCCACTGATGACATTCAAAGAATCTCCCTCTAAAATCATCGTTGAGAGATCCAAATTCAAAACAAAATTTGCAATGTCTTGTGCTGCTTCTCTGCTAGTGCCTCTATTATATCCGATGAATCTACAATTGTCACTTTCTTAGAAAGAGCACCAATTAATTCCCCATTACATCTCTAACCACGAAGCTTATCCCCACCAAATTCTGCCCAATAAAAAGTGCTCCATCAAAATTAATTCTGTAACAACCAAAAGGCAGAGGACTCTGACCTGTGCTATCACTAAGTTGCTTTCCAGGTCTTACAACTTGTGCTTTAATGAAATCTTGTGGCGAAACTAGGCGTCCTTGAACAACCTTGAATAGATTCTACTTCTTTCTATTGAAAATTGCTTCATTCCTTGCTTTCCAAATTAACTATGCAACCAAAAGAAAAATAGATAAGAGCTTTATTGTCACCTTGGGAAGAAATATCCATCAGCCACCCCGTGAAGTCTTATGCTCTGCTAACATCCATTCTAAGCCCAATTGAAGAAAGCCACCAAATTTGTTTAGATAGAGGACTTTTGTTGAGAACTTAATGGATTATTGGATTCTACATTGCCTCACACATTGCAACAAATGTCAAAAGAGAACTGCACCTTTTATTTTTTTATTTTTCCAGTTTTCTTTCACTGGTAATGTGTCTCTGATAGCTTTCTACACAAAATTCTCTATCTTTGCTGGGATTTTCAAACTCCAGACTTACTCCAAGTAGTTGTATCAACTCCAAAACTATTTAGGCTAAACTTTGAAGAAGAAACCTTAGGCACCTGATCACTTCCATTCGACCTTGCAAGATGAAAAGCTCACTTCATTGAGAATTGACCATTTTTCTTTTATAGTGCCAGATGATTCTATCATTTGGGAACCTTGAGCTTGAAGGGAGACCTTTTATAATACTAGGTTCAAAATCCAAAAATGTATTGTTTATTAAAGATCCATTCCATTGCTTGACTAGTTGATTGAACAATTCACTAACTGTTTCATCTGGATAAAGGCAAAATGAGTTTAAAGGTGTGGAGAGTAGGTATCCATCTGTCATCCCATATTTTAGCTGACTTTCTATTCACACTTTGCCAGCGAGAGCCTGCTTCAAGAACCCATGTAGCCTCCAAAGTACTTATCCATGCAAACAAATGATGAGATCCTAAAGAAGCATCCAAGAAAGAAATTTTTGGAAAATATTTCAATCTAAGCACATTAAAGAGTAGAGAGCTCATTTTTCAATAACCTCCATCCTTGTTTTGCAAGTAAAGCTAAGTTAAAAGCTTTGAGGTCCCTAACCCCATCCCGTCCAATTTTTTCTCGTCTTTTTATGTGATTAACTAGCTCTAGCAACTTGCCTTTCCAAGTTTCATTTCACACTAAATTACTTAAACTTCCTTTTCTACCAAATATTTCCCCCTAAAATGCAACAAAGTTATTTTCCTAGACTTAGAACTTCATGGGGTAAAGTTCCAGAGGATTTTCACCCAGAGTCAAGGCCTATATAGTACATTCATACATATCAAACCCTCTTGCCAAACTATCAACAAACCACCCTAATGACTTTGGGAGTTGAGAAATTCTGTCACCTACATATTGCCGTTTTATTTAAGAATGGGAAGATTGGGCGACGAAACCTAGGAGTACAGCTAAAGAATGAGGAAAAATGGGATGAATAGGTGCAGATGGATAACATGACAATTTAAAATTTCAGGTAAAACACTCCTCATTTTGTGTGTGACTGTGTATGCTTAGTTTGGGAGTGTGGAGAAAGATAGGGGAAAATTTCCAAATTGTTGGGTTCTGGGCGAAAGAGATGGAGAGATAATCAATAATATTCTCCTGAACTGCCCCTATCCCACCATTAGTGGATGTAGATTTTTACTTACTTTACTTTCCAGATTGAAACTTCTTCTTTGTTTGAGGATTGTAAGATGAAGTGGTAATTTTTGCTGTATTTTGGACCGCTTTGGAAGGAAAGAAATAGCCATAGATTTACAAGCATGACCCTTCAATTTAGATCATGGATAATCATATATATAGCTACTGCCTACTAGTGTCTATTCTGCGCTCCAGCTTGAAAGAAGGTTTAAGGTTCAAGCTTGTAATCTTCATAGATCTTGTGCCTACTCAATATAAGATGTAAGGACTAAGATATAAATTAGCTTGGCATACCATCTATACAAGATGTAAGGACTAATATATAAATGTGGAAATCCCAATTAATGTGGAGTGATTAGTGGTAGAATTGATTAGGGATTCTCTGTCCCTTATTTAGGCAGATTTCCTGTCCTTATTTTTAGGAGATTTTATTCTTAGGAAATTTTTTTCCTTATTTGATGTCCTTATTGTATTATAATAGAGATCAATAGTTTGTACAGATTTATTCAAGAAATAGTTTTTTAAATCCAGAAAAGATTGTTCTGATTTCTTGGTATTAGAGCTAGTTTTTTTAAATCCTAGCTATCAATGACAGAAACTACCGTCAACAGCAAAGGGTCGATGACCTCTGAAACTCACGATAGCGAGACAGAAGCCATCTCCACCATGGGTTCAAATGGACTCGATAACTCGTCATTTCAACTCACGATGGAGAAATTGAATGGAAAGAACTTTCGTGAGTAGGCTCAACCAATTAAACTCGTAATCGACGGCAAAGGGAAGCTGGGCTACCTTATTGGCGAGACAAAGAAGCCAGCCTCAACCGACGCTGCCTCTCTACAGAAGTGGAAGTCAAAAAACTCAATGATGACTGCTTGGCTTGTGAATTCCATGAAGCCCTCCATTGGAAAAACCTATCTGTTCTTGCCGTCGGCAAAAGATGTCTGGGAAGCTGTCCGGGAAATGTAATCTGATGTTAAAAATTCCTCTCAAATCTTTGAAATCAAGACTCGATTGTGGCAGATGAAGCAAGGGAAGAGGGAGGTCACGGATTATTACATGGAGATGACAACCCTCTGGCAGGAACTCGATCTAAGTTTCGAAGAAGAGTGGGAATGCCCTGGTGATTGTGTCCGATACAATAAGAGACTCGAAAATGAGAGAGTGTTCGAGTTTCTTGCTGGACTCAACCGCGACCTGGATGACGTTCGAGGAAGAATTCTGGGTCGACGTCCCCTGCCTTCAACACGCGAAGTCTTCTCGGAGGTAAGGCGGGAAGAAAATAGGCGCAAGGTGATGCTGAAGTAGACTGTCTCTGCTGGACATACTGGGCCTGAGATGTCTGCCTTGATGTCTAGAGGAACACTTGCTGGGTCAGGCCCAAGACAACGGAAGGGACGTCTCTGGTGTGAGCATTGCCGTAAGCTTGACCACACAAAGGATACCTGTTGGGAGATACACGAAAAACTAGCTGATTGGAAACCAAGGCAGAACAATAGAAACCGTGGCTACCAAGCTACTATTAATCATCAGGCTGAGAAATCTCAAGGGGAAAAGAGCAACAATCCCACTCCAAGCGGTGCACTTAACCCTGAACAGTTGGAGCAACTCTACAAAATGTTTTCTAACCTCCAAACAACTGGTCAGTCTTCCACGAATGTTCTTTCTGGTTCTATAGCCCACAGAGGTAATTTTTTGAGAGCGTTAAGTACCACCTCTCGGTCTAAAACTCCTTGGATTATTGATTCCAGCGCTTCTAATCATATGACTGATACTTACCATCTTTTCTCCTCATACTCACCTTGTGCTGGCAATGTGAGAGTTATAATTGCAGATGGCTCACTCTCATCTGTTGTAGAAAAAAGGAGTATCCGAATCTCTGACTCTATAACACTAGAGTCTGTCCTTCATGTCCCAAACTTGTCATGCAACATGTTATCCATTAGCCAGCTGACAAAAAACCTCTAATTGCTCTGCTAAATTTCTTCCCTCTTATTGTGTTTTTCAGGACCTATCATCGGGGAAGACGATTGGTAGTGCTAAGGAGTGTGAGGGACTCTACTACTTTGAGGAGGCTAATGTGCGTGAACAACGTCAAATTGCAATTTGTGATTCTGCATCTGTTTCTAGGGATAGTGAAATTTTGTTATGGCATTCTAGAATGGGTCATCCCAATTTTCAATATTTGAAACGTTTATTTCCTTCCATTTGTTCGAATAGAACGTCATTTGATTTTCAATGTGAAATTTGTGAACTTGCGAAACATCAACGTACTTCATTCCAAAAATCCAAATACAAACCATCCAAGCCATTCACTATGATTCACAATGATTTATGGGGTCCTTCTCGTACTCTTAATCGTACCCACACAAAATGGTTTGTTACTTTTATTGATGATCATACTTGAATTTGTTGGGTTTACCTGTTGAAAGACAAAACCGATGTTCGTTCTGTGTTTATCAATTTTCATTCAATGATTCAAACACAATTCCAAACACATTCAAATCCTGCACATAGATAATGGCACAGAATATTTCAATGGTATTTTGGGAGATTATCTTCAAAAGAATGGGGATAATTCATCAAAGTTCATGCGTCGACACTCCCCAACAAAATGGGGTTGCCAAACGAAAAAATAGACATATTCTCGAAGTTGCTCGTGCTTTGATGTTCACTACAAACATGCCAAAAATATTCTGGGGCTATGCCATTTTGACAGCTACATATCCCATTAATAGAATGCCTAACCGAGTTCTTTCTTTTGCAACACCCCTCCAAAAATTCCAGGATTTTTTCCCTACCTCTCGTCTCAGCTCAAGTCTATCTCTCAAAGTGTTCGGTTGTACTGCCTTTGTTCATGTTCATCATCGAAGTAAATTGGATCCTAGAGCCCTTAAGTGTGTTTTCATTGGCTATTCTCCTACTCAAAAAGGATACAAATGCTATGATCCATCCACCAAAAGAGTATTTGTTAGCCTTGATGTTACTTTCTTTGAAAACACTCCTTACTTCCAAAAGCCCTCTCTTCAGGGGGGGAATTTGAGTGAAGCTCATTTTTTGGACTTCGATCTCTCTGTTTTGAATCTGTCCCAAACACCGAGTCTGTCCCGAAAGCTGTCACACCATCTCATTCAAATCTGCCATTAAAAAAAGGAAACTTGAACTCAGGGGGAGATGTAGAAAAACAAAATGACAAGGAGATACTTGTTTATTCAAGGAAGCCAAAATTAAGGTATAAGGAGAATCTCACATCTGATGCACTAAGAGAGTTGGAACCGATGATAGCTCCAAGTAACCATGAGTCCCCTTCAGATCCGGTGATAGCTCCAAGTGATCATGAGCTCCCCTCTGATTCTAATAAATCTGAGCCTCCTGATATCAATTTACCCATTGCTCTCAGGAAACAAACTCGGTCATGTACTCTCCATTCTATCTCAAAATTCATGTCTTATAATGCTTTGTCTACAAGTGTCGTACTTTTACCTCTAACCTCGATAGTATAAAAGTTCCAAAGAATATTCAGGAGGCCTTGGAGATTCCTGAATGGAGAGAGGCGGTCATGGAAGAAATGCGGGCCTTGGAAAAAAATGGAACTTGGGATGTGATGGATTTACTGAGAGGGAAGAAATCAGTTGGGTGCAAATGGATTTTTACTGTGAAATATAGAGTTGATGGGACAGTAGAACGTTACAAAGCCTGTCTTGTTGCAAAAGGGTTCACACAAACCTATGACATTGACTACACAGAGACGTTTGCACCTGTGGCAAAGTTGAATACAGTTCGAGTTCTCTTGTCTTTGGCAGCCAACTTGGATTGGCCCCTTCAACAACTTGACATTAAGAACGCGTTTCTGAATGGTGAATTAGAAGAAGAAATTTTTATGACAGTACCACCAGGTTTTCGTAAGAAGGGTGAAGAAAACAGAGTATGTAAACTCAAGAAGTCTCTGTATGGCCTCAAACAGTCACCAAGAGAATGGTTCGATAGATTTACAAAGGTGATAAAGGGGCAAGGATATCGGCAGGGGCAGTCAGACCACACTATGTTCTAGACCTAACATTGCATTCGCAGTTAGTGTGGTAAGCCAAAACATGCATTCACCAAAGGAAACTCACCTAGAAGCTATGTACAAAATTCTCAGATATCTCAAGGGCTCTCAGGGCAAGGGACCATTCTTCAAAAAATGTGAAAGCAAGGAAGTAGAAGTCTTCATAGATGCTGATTGGGCAGGTTCAATAGAAGATAGAAGGTCCACTACCGGATATTGCACCTTTGTATGGGGAAACTTGGTAAATTGGAGAAGCAAAAAACAGAATGTAGTGGCCAGAAGCAGTGCTAAAGTTGAGTTTAGAGCAGTTGCACAAGGGATGTGTGAAGGACTGTGGTTAAGGAAACTCTTGGAAGAACTACATGTCACAGTGAAATTTCCCATCAAACTCTACTGTGATAACAAAGCTGCCATCAGCATCTCTCTCAATTCAGTTCAACATGCCCGAACCAAACATGTAGAAATGGACAGACATTTTATCAAGGAAAAAGTTGAAGAAGGAATCATCTGTCTTACTTATGTTCCTACAAAAGAGCAAACAGTAGACATCTTCACCAAAGAGCTATCTCAACAAAATCTCGATGATTTCATCTGCAAGTTGGATATGATCAACATTTACAATCCAACTTGAGGGGGAGTGTGGAAATCCCAATTAATGTGGAGTGATTAGTGGTAGAATTGATTAGGGATTCTCTATCCTTATTTAGGCAGATTTCCTGTCCTTATTTTCAGGAGATTTTATTCTTAGGAAATTTTTTTCCTTATTTGATGTCCTTATTGTATTATAAATAGAGATCAATAGTCTGTACAGATTTATTCAAGAAATACAGAAAAGATTGTTCTGATTTCAATAAATTAGCTTGGCATACCATCTATACAAGATGTAAGGACTAACATATAAATTAGCTTGGCGTACCATCTGTGGGTACCTTTTTGTGATTATCTCTCCTCTACTTAAAATATATATATATATTAAAAAATCAATGCTTAATATAGAGAGAAAGAAGATGGATGCTTAAGTTGCATCATTAATGATAATCCAGGTTAAAACTGTTTACTTTACATGCTTAATAAAGAGAGAAAGAAGATGGATGCTAAGGTTCCATAATTAATGGTAATCCAGATTAAAACCAAGTACTTTACATCATCTTCTATACTGTAAATTGCAACTTTGTAGCCAAAACTGTTCTTTTATAAGGATGATCTATTAAAATTACAAGGAATTTCTGGAGATGCCGATAAGCAGATGTAAAACTTCAATACATAAAAAAGGGAAACAATAGTAACATTTGGAACATAGGCATTTCAAAGGAACTTGATGAAGAGGGATCAAAAGAAAGAGTAGTACGAGCTTAATATTGAGTTAAATTACAAAGAATCAGGATATGATCTAGTACCTCCCATCAAACATGTATGCCAATGCCAATGCAGCCATGAAGCGTGCCATTTTAGATATTGATGTAGAACAAAGATGAACGAGAGCCTTAACTCCCCCTTCCTCCACTATACGGAGAGCATTACCAGGATTGAAAGCAAGATTCCAAAGAGCTCCCGCAGCAGTCTCATGGACGTCCTGAAACAGATCGTTACATCGAGTTGAATACGGGTTCCAGATCTTAACAGGCCACAAGTAGAATTTTGTCAGTATCAAGTAACTATGCACTTGCGGAAGTATCCACATACAGGATTATACATGCAAGTCTCAAATGCATGTTCAATTTATATGAACACAGGAAAGTTCCTAATCAGGCAACTCGAGCGCAACTAACAAGTGAGGAATCAAGTAACTATGCACTTGTTAAGAAATCTATCTAAAGGACAACTCATGCAAATCTCAAAACGTAATTTCTAGAGTCTGAGTGTCAGATTATCAGAAATTCACAGACTAACTCATGAAATCCCTACAATAACAGGAAAGTTTTTTCTCCCCATGCTGTATTTTTAAAACAAAATTAACACAAGGAAAAGCAACCATTCCAGAAACATAGTTGTCATCCAACACAGACTTCACTTTCGATGACCTTCTATATGTGGCAATATAATGCCCATATACATATTGAAAAGAAATCAAACATAATACGAAAGCATAAGAGATACCATGCTTATCATTTATTCAGTGGCAGTGGGAATTCGAACATGCAATGCCTCTCAAATTTTTTAATCATTTTTACAATAATTCTTCACTCTCTCCATAATTATACAGTATCTGAAGTTATCTTTCAATAAAATCCATAAGCCAACCATATACAACTAAATTGCTTATGGCAAAGACATGAGCCAGACCAGTTGCCTATTAAATGAAGTTACCTGATAGACGCAAACTAGAAATGCTGAGCAACCCACCACATTAGAAGTAAGAAAAAAACAAAAAAGAAAACTAATAATGAAATGTTCCCCCGAAATGTAGGACTTCATAAGAAAAAAAATGCAATACTTACTTCTGCCTCAGAGCGTGCCAGCGCAATAAGAGGTGCAACCCCTCCTTCTCGACCAATAGCAATGCTAAAAAAGAAACAAATAGAATATATTGCATTAATAACTGTAGCCAAAAATGAAAGAGAAGAATTCAATACTTAGAGATGGGCCTATTTTGCATATAACAAGTGCACATTATGACCAAACATGACTCAATCTAATAGGAGATAAGGAATGATGATGAACAGAAAATAATATTACGGTCAGCAGTTCACAATGCTCGAGAATCATTAGATTTTGTTTTAATGAGCTAAAAATGTATGTTCATCCCAGAGATGCAGACACATTAAATTGCTTCCTTACTGATCAAGAAAATGAGCAAACTTTTCATATAAGAACATAATATTATGATTGAACATGAAAATGATCTTATGAACTACAAATAAACCGAGCGTCAAGTAACACCATTTCAGGTAAACTTCGATTTATATAGTTATTTAAATCCATCTCACTGTTCCCCTTCAACGCTTTGAGAGAAGCGACTTCTAATACCCAAGTGAATATTTATTTATTTATTTTTGGACTAGAATACCATAGTGACTTGAAAAATAAATAAAAAATAAAATAAAAATAAAAAATGGCTCGGGCTTCTCTCAAATAGAGCGTTATCTGATACAATCAAGAGACCACTCACATTGCACTAAGTTGCCATAAAAAAGGACCTGGACTCATCATTTGGTAGGTCCATTATTGTAGTTCATAGTTATTAAAGGCGCAAGGCGCACCTAGGTGCCAAGGATTCCTAGGGGCCAAGGCGCAAGGCATAAACAAAAGCGTGGGCTTGAGCGAAGTGAGGTGCACATTTTAATAAAACTAATGTTAAAATATTTGATTAAATGCAACTAACAAAAATAAATTAATTTACACATAAACAATTAAATACTCTCATTTTCCAGCCTATAAGCTCAATTGGTTAGAATTTTGTGCAAATCAAAATCAAAATCCACATAAATAAGAGGCTTTTAGATGATTACAAAGCTTTACAATCCATTACAAACAAGTAAATCAAAATCATTATATAATCACATAATAGATCATAGATGAGAATCAATTTAAAACTGCACATAAAATATGATAGAATCAATCAAAATCCATATAAATAAGAGGCTTTTATTTGTTACATGGGAGTGGGATTAGTAGGTTAGGATTTAGGGCTTTTCTTTGCTAAATTATTTATTCCTTTTTCTTTTTCCTTTTTTTTTTTTTTTTATAGTGGATCAAATAATCTAAGGTTGTGTTTGGGCTTGCAAAACAACAAATTTAGATTGAATTAAAAAAATGGATAAAAATATTGTCTTCCCTCAGGGGTGCCCTTTCGCACCATGAGAAAAAGCCCCGCCTAGACACGCCTAGGCTGTGCCTAGTGTAATGCGCCTAACCTAGGTTAAGGCACACTTTTCACAACTATGTTGTAGATCATGTACCAAAATTTATCTTGATTTCAGGAGTTCAAGCATTCAATGTCAATCGAGTTTATTGAACGGTGAACTTTTGAAAATGTGACAAAAGAACAGAGTATGCAAAGCAAATGGCTTAAATCTACCAATTATGCAGATTTTGTTCTACCGTCTTTCGATGGGAACAATTAGATGACGAATCTCATTCTTTTTATGCTAACATAGAATAATATGACTGGTCACTGGACCATCTTGGATTCGCTCTACCGGAAAGAAGCCAAATACGACACTCCCACCCCCAAAAAAATGTACACAAGAAAAGAAGAAGGTAATAATCAGAGTGCCCTCCACCTAATTGAGCTCTCCTAATTGGTACACCCAAACAAAATTCTGATCTATGCGGGAAAACCCATTAGGGCCCAACCTGCAACTTTTTCTTACGAAATGTAGTTCCGTGAGGAAAAAGGTGCAAACAAAAGTAGAAAACATGAGATGAATTAACTTGATGGGTTCAATGTCAAAATTTTAGAAGGCCAGACCAGATTGACTATTTGGTAAAGATACCCACTAGACGGACTATATGGCGAGTGAATCCATCCACTTCTGCCACAATCTTCGCACAAATTGTGTTGTTCTACTTTCCCATGTACATTTCAGTCAGTTTCATGAATATCCGATCAAAGCAGGACCATTCAAGATTTTGTCAAATAACTAAGACTAATACAATTCTGCAAATACATGGAGTCTACAATAATTTACTGGGAATTATGGTGGCATTAGTGTCTGTTACTGGGGGAGAAGGGCATATTAAGTTCCATGAAGTACCAACCGTTTAGCATTAAAATGTTCATGTTAGTTTATCATATTCGAAAAGTACCTCATTTGGGACAAGATATACTTCTGAGGAGACCAGGAGAGTAGGCTCTCTCTAGTGCACCCCTCAAATCTGGCATTTCCCATCTTAACACAGACTAAGTTACATCTCATGATGGAATATATATGTGTCTGTGTGTGCGCGTGTGCGCTTCATAAAGGCACCATATGCAAATAAAGCAATGAAAATATTCTATCCTTGGAGGATGCTCAAACAAACAAGTGTGGCTTGCACTCTCATAATATACAACCAGTTGCGTAATATAAAGCCAGTTGTTTGCTTCCTTCTTAAACCAAGATCTAAGGGCCATTCTCCAAATCAGAGGTTTTGGAGTTCAACTTGCTTCGAAGATACTAACCAGTAAAAAAATGTCTCTTCACCGCATGGGATGGAGTAAAGTGGGAAAGAGGTAAAATACGGTTGGATGGGACGCAAGGGTAGTAATCTTGTAAACCAAAGGAACCAAAAACTAAAAAAAGTAAAGAAGTTCTAATACATGTTGAAAACATGGTGCCACTGGATGAAACTCTGCATTTAGGATCTAGAAGAAGCCACACACAAATTGATCACGCAAGTTTTTTGAAAAGAGTTCCCTAATGTTAGGATCAGGTAAGAAAAAGTAAAAAAGGAAATACATTTGAAATTCTTGAACCTAACCCAATATTATTTTGGAAGGACTAAATATTATGTAAACTTGTGTTCATTTGATAACTCTGACTACCACAAAAAAGCAAGCCAACTTCAGCAGCACTAATCTGATAAAAATAAATATGCTCCTGCACTGCAACTCGACTGCATTTTCTGCAACAAGCTATACATTAAAGAAGAATTGATGCAATGAATCAGGGAAAAAATAAAATTGAAGATGACTGAATTAGAAAAACCAAATAGCCAATACAACACAAGGGGTCAAATCAAAATCTGATATTGTAAATGATACAGTCTTAATTTGAACCCAATTACAGATCTAAAGTCCAAACTTGATGACCAAATGTTTGGTATTTAAGCTTTTGTTTCTTTTTGTTTTATATAGATAAAAGGTTAATTTTATTGATACTATAAAAAGGTCAAGGACCTGGTACATGCAAGGTATCTATACTTTTATTTCTATTTAGGATATGGATATAACCTCCCATGAGATAACTAAATTAATCTCTGATAAATATATATTACATATAAGAAAAATAGATAACCCACCAATTATATGTGAAAGACATAATTAGGCTTGGATCTTAATTGGATCTGATCTACTAAACCAAGCTCCTTTAATACCTTAAAGTTCAAAATTGATATCATACTGTCGCATCTATAATTGGATCAAAATTTGACCTAATGGGCTGACTCCAAAATGTTTGAATCATTGGTTGCATGCATTATTTCATTAGAAATCTAGAGGAAATCATAAACTTGAATGCAGCTCATCACACAGTCAGTTTGCAGGAACATGCCTTTTAAATTCCTTCCCCAATGTATTAGGTTATTCTTTAATAATCCATTACAAAAAGTGGCTAATGAACAAGACGTGCAACATTGGGACCAACTCTTAGCAGTTTTTTGTGGAATGAAATGTATCCCACCCCGATGGAATTAATCGTTTGATAAATTTAGGGCCAGTTTGGACTAGATTATATGAGTCTTAGCTTAATTGAATATTAATTCATTTACTTACCTTCTTATACTACAATCAAATACATTCATATCAATCCTCTTGAGGACTTGAACTAATGATTCATATGAATCATTTACCAACAGTCTTAGAAAAAAGAATACACATGCCTCGCCCAAAAGAATGAAACATCCTGTGCAAATTGACCACTACTACTCACAAAAATAGAAGTAGAAAGAAGATAGCCTTCTATAATTTGCAGTTTCAAATTTCAGAAATCAATTAATTCACTATGACAGGTACACCATATGTGTATTATTTGGAGACACAACATGTACTGGTGCGCAGGCAGCAAAACACACAAATACATATTTATGCACGCGCGCGCACGAACACAGGAACGCACGGTGGAAATCTTTGACAATGAATACAAAATTCAACATGACCCTCACATCAAAAATAGTGTTACAAATTTGAATGCATTTACACAAATCACAACTGAGGCTTCCTATACTTTTCTTCTTCATTTTTCTTTTTTCTTTTTTTAATGAAAATAGAAACAGATATATGCTACCCAAATTACATTGGATGCCTTAAGAATTTTAATCAAATAGTCCTGGTGAATGAGGAAGAGATTAGGAAAATTGAAAGGTCTATTTTTTGTCTTACTGCGGGTGATTGAAGTCACATCCTTAAATTAGACATTGAGCACCATGTGACTAATTAGCAGATGCATCATGCATTTAATTACTACCTGCTCACTGTTAAAAGGTGAATTACATGAATCTCTTTGGTAGATAGAAGATCATAAACACAAGCACAAGACAAAAGTGTAATTCCTCCGTGCATCAAAAGCTAATTTCAATAAAAAAATGCATGACAATAATAGGACGAGATATTATCAACAAAAAAAGAAAATTACAAACTCATGCACATACCTATTGGCTTCTGACACAGACAATCCCCAAAGAGCACCAGCTGCCCTTTCTTGAAGACCTGGGGAGGCATCTGAACAGGATTGTGCAAGAGCAACCTAAATAACCCACACAATATAAAAGCTTCAATATATAGTGGAGCTTGGGCTACCATATGGAGGATACATTATAACTCAATAGTTTGAAGATTTAAGCCCCATTGAAAGAATATCTAAATAAGGCGGAAGCATAACTGCAGCAACTTAAATGTAAGAAGCTTGACAAAGCAATATCTCAAACTGTTCCAATTATTTTTCCAACAATGACAAAATTCAACATTACATCTATATTTCTTCGAAAAGTTGAGTGAAAAAGGAATGGGCAATCCCAACCTATAGCCATCAGGGATTATGATTTCTGAAATATCAATCAACTAGACAACCAAACTTGTAAGAATTCTAAGCGATCTATGATTTCTAGTTTGAATTTCCAGATCGCACTTGTGGGATCATGCTTTTTCCCACTAGAATAATCTCGTTTTTTCCCAAATTCACCTTTACTCTTGACACTGCTTCAAAACAAAGAAACACACTTCTCAAGTATCTCAGTTGATCTCTACTTGGACTACTAAACACTAGCATTGTCCTTGGATAGTAAGTGTGAAATACTTTCCCTCTCATCTCTTCCACTTCCCACCATAAACCCTCTGGCCCGTTTGGATGGGCGTAACGAGAGATGGAAATGGAATTAAATTCCAGCTCATTCCAAAAATAGTGTGTTTGGATAACCAAAGAGAATTGAATGGAATCAAATATGCTGGAATTGGTGTCAATTGGATTCCCTTGAGGCAAAATATGTTTACCAACTTGTGGGTGGCATTGTGATTGCAACCCTTAAGTTGGAATGAGAAAAAGTTAAAACGCCTATGCAAATTCGACATTGCTCTCACCCATATTGAAACAAACATTCTTCCTACTCATCTATGCTCTCACCCGCAGCCATGGTCACTATGTTTGTCGTCATTGGGAGAAGATGCCAATGCCATGACTGTCCTCCATCACGATTTCTCTCCCTCCATCCTCTCTTTCTCTGAAGAAGACAAAGCAGCAATGACAGCACTTCTTCCTCTCTCTCTCTCTTGGCGTGACATCTCTCTCCCTCCTTCCTCTTTCTCTTTCTCTCTCTTCTCCCCTTCTTCTCTCCTCTGTCCTCAATCTACCATAGTCTACATCTCTCTCTCTCTCTCTCTCTCTCTCTCTCTTCTTGGGCTCATATTTTCTCTCTTTCTCCCTCTTCTTCTCTCCACTGTCTTCAAACTGCCATTGTCAGCATCTTGGGCCCTCTCTCTTCTTGGGCTTAGATCTGAGATGAGATGTTCTTATCTCTTTGCATTATAATATTATAATTATAATATATCAATGGATATCTTTTTGTTATCAATTGATTAACTTTCTTTTTTATTTGATTGAATTTCATTTGGGCACAATCTCCTCTAAGATTGAGATGTGTTATTATCCATTTATATATTATGATATTATAATGTATCAATCGTTTTTTTTTTTTTTTTTTTTTTTTTTTTTTTTGGCAATGAAATCATTAATTATTTTGGCTCAAGTACAACTAGAAAATAGGTAAAATTGAAAAACTACAAACTTTTTAATTTCATTTCCATCATTGCCAAACAAAGGAAATGGAATGAACAACCATTCCCACTCTTTGATTCCTGCTGTATCCAAATACTGGATATGGAATGAAAATCACATTCCATTCTAGATTGCTACAAGAATGGAATCTAATTCCATTCCACCTCTAATTCCAGCCATCCAAACGGGGCCTCGAGATTAGCACCAACCACCATTTGCAAGAGCTTACTAAAACTTCCATTACAATGATGCAAAACAAAGGAAACAGGAGGCCTCCTTGTCTGAGACCACTCGAACTCCTAAAATAGACATCTGGGCTCTCATTTATCATGATGGAAAAAGAGACCATGGAGCAAGTCTGAATCCATTTCCTCCATTTAACACCATAACCCATCATGTAAAGTAAGTAAAGGAGAAAATTCCAATTGACACAGTCGTAAGCCTTCTCCACATCCAATTTGCGAATCAAAGAAGGTGAGATACTCCTAATCCTTACGATAAAAAACACTCCCAATCCTTGAGTTAACACATTCATTCACAATAAAAACCGCATTTAGAATCTGATTATACTTTACAAAAGCATTTTGAAAAGACACCACCTTATCCACCACTTTTTTCATCCTTGTTGGTAACATTTTTGCCACTATTTTATAAACACTTCATACAAGGCTAATTGGTCAAAAGTCTCTAATGTCAACCGATCCACTTCTTTCTGAAATCAATGTGATAAAGGTAGCATTTAAGCTTTTTTTTTCAAATATTCCTTCTTAAAAAAAATACTTCCCCACCATGCCCACCAAATCTCGTTTAACAACATTCCCAATACTCATGAAAAAGGGTCATACTCAAACCATACAGTCCATGCACTTTGTCTCCATTCAAACCCCTCACCGCCTTGTACACTTCTTCCTCATCCCAAGGACTATCCAACCAACTCGGCTTCATCTATGGGGATAAGGCCACTCCTCCCAATAATGGTCTTCTCAAAACTTCTTCGAATAACCTTTTGAAAAAGTTAACCAACCACCTTAGAAGCTATAAGACTTCCTCTTCCTCTACTAGTCCTTCAACCTCCAATTTTCCAATAAAACTATACCGCTTATGAGCATATTCCATTTGATGAAGAAACTTCGTATTCCAATCCCCTTCTTTTGAGAATCTAAAGTGCCTTGACTGCCTCAAGACATCCATAAATAAATATAGAAATATTATATGTATTTATATATTATTTTATATGTTAAACTTTTTACATGGCATATTGCTGTGCCATGATGTAGTATATCTCTTAACTAAATGTTAGGATAAGAATTAATTGAAGTCAAATTAAAACTAAATGAAGTTTGTAGTTTAGTGTCCAGAAGCATGGCTTTCATACTAAGGGTTAGGTTTCAATTCGCTTCTCTACTGCACTCCTGACAATTTCTTTTAAATAGTTAGCTTCATCTGCCTGTACCAAATCCATGTTTTCTAAATTTGAATTCATGGATCTTTTAAGAGGAACAATCCACAAATTGCCAACCAATCCATGGAGAGAGAGACTTTTCAAGAACCAAAAGAAAAACCTTACACTTATTTCCAGGAAAACCTTCCATAAATCCATAATCATATAGACAATATAACAAGTGTAATAGCAAGAGATAAAGATATAGTTAAAAATATAGCCCCATTCTCATTAAATATCCCAAGGGAAAGAAAGAGGCAGATAGAAGGACTAAGACAGGGACATTTAATGAAGATTAAACCTATGCAACATGTGTCTATCTATGATTGTGGTTCTTACTCCATGAGCTAGTTTTCCCAAACACATTAAAAAGAACCAAGCATACAATATTTGAATTTTAAGTTCAAACCAACCAGCCCTTCTCCATGGGAAAACAGGAACACTACATGCCCATACAGACTACTTGGAAAAAAAGCTTAATAAACTTCTCATCAAAGCTCAAGAGGTGATGACCCAATAACTCCATATACATTAAATGTCCAACTTCACCAACAGATGGGTAGTAGATAATGCACTTTTTGTTGTACTTATGTTGAATTTGCATAAAGAAGTGGTATTGTCATTTAATAGGAATCAATGACATCATTGTCAATAAGATACTATGTTAGCAGGTGAAGGACTTCATGAGTTGTCGCCACCAAGCAACCTATATGCTACTGAGAGTACTATTGATCTAAAAGCATTCAACAACCATCACCTCCTCTTATTTTACTTTCTATAGTACACATCCTACGAGGTACTTTGCCATAAAGAAACTCTTACAAATCTTTGCCAAACACTACCTTGGAATTTAATGAAGTAAAAAGTTTGAGCTCAACAAGGAGAATATTATACCAAGGCCTCAACGCCACCAGCTGCCGCAATTGATTCTCGATTTCTGTCATCAAATGATAAATTCCACAATGCACCGGCAGCTTCTTGCCTGTTTAATGAGAGTGTAGAATGGTACTAATCAGAGTAGACCCATAATGAAAAAATCTATCTTGCTCACAGACAAAAGGTGAGGTCAATAAAATGAACAAACTATCTGAAATGAATAAATGCTGAGGATAAATAGTGGTAAGCTCATATCAAATAGACTTCACAATGAACACATCCAAGAAAACTTAGATAAGTGATATAAATTCAAGTTTCAAAATAAACTACCTAACACCTTCATGGGGAGAACGTGTAAGTTGGACAAGCGCTTCAAGAGCGCCTGCCTCTCGTCCAACGGCAGCATTGTTACTGTTGCTATCTCCATGAGCAGCCAAATTAGCTAAGGCACGAGCAGCCTAGCATATAACCAGAAGCGACATCAATTAATTTGTGACAAAAACACTGCACATAAAATAAGTGCCTAACATGGAAGGATACACACACACAGACAAAGGCTGCAATCAAACTTCAATGTGACATGCATTTATGCATGATAATAACTACAAAACTAAATATGAAACATGCAAACAGATAATAATAATTAACAGATAATAATAATTAACACAAGGACTTAAACATGGATATTGATAGAGATGTAGAGATTCTGAAAACACGGGTATATAAATATCTATTTGGAAAAGCCACGAAAATTTGTAGAAAACAAAGAAAATGTTCAATGAATCTTTGTAAAGTGTTAATAAACATTATTAAGAACCAATGTGTGCATAACATATATGTCATGTGTAAGGAGCAAAAAGTGCCCGGTAAGCATATAAAGAAAATCAATCAATGTAATGCCATATAATTTAACCATACCATATAATTTAACCATATAAACATCTATAGTTTTCAAACACAACCAACTCAGACATTAGAAGTGTAATACAACTGAGTAACAAGTGGAGTTCCCAGGGCTATTATTATTTTCACAACGATGGAGACCAGAATATATATGAGAATCCTGACACAAATCCCTAAAAGATTGCAGTGCTACATCTAAGCATTGAATTGTTGAACAGGCTCCTAAAAGATTTCTAGCAGTTGGAGTACCACAAAACAGTCTGAAAGAAGCAAATTAATGGCACACAAATGTCTTAAAAAGCACGAGAATCACAGATCTTTTTTCCGCCTTCACAGTTCCATGTCAGTCAACATCAACTCAATCAATAGAAGTCCAGATATCGATATTGTTGATATCTCCAATCACTACTATCTATGCGTGGAGACCGCCAATAAATTGCAAATTTGAAACCTAGAGTACATTTCCATTTTGGCATAGGTCAAGACTCAAGATCTCAGTAGATATCTCATCAATATTGCTGAGATTTATTATCAGACACTAGTATGGAACATTAAGTTTAATATGTTATCTCCACACCATTTGAATTCACATAATCGTAATACAATGGGACTAGAATCAAAAAGAAGCGCAAGTAGGGTAAGATATTATCTCTGAAGGCTAAACTAATGACGCCTAAACAGAAGCAGACACAAAGGTTTAGAGAATCCATAGGTAGAAAATAATTTAAAAATGATGAATGTAGAAACCTTCTCACTAAATTCAAGTGTACTCTTTGCATTTCATAAATGCGGTCCATCTAATATTCCAAATATGGGCCACTTCAATATCAGAGCTATTTGTAACGGCGTACACGAACCAACCAGAGCCAAGCAGTAGAGTATTCAAGCTTGGTTTGTTAGCATGTAGATCAAGCTCAAGCAAAATTTAATAAGTATGTCAAGCTTCATTCATTTACATTTGGCTTAGCTCAAGCTTGTTCATGAGCTTAATTGAGCCATGGTTCAAAGTCTGGGCCAAGACCGAGATAACTGGGCTGAGTCATCTAGGTCTGGGTAAGGACCAAGACGAGAAGTTCTCCCGATTCAAATATATGACGAGAAATCTCATATTTTCATTTCAACCAAGATCTCCGTCATTTCGTGTTGTCTCGGCCGAGATCTTAGTCGTCTCGTTTCATCTCGACCGATATCTCGGTCGTCTTGCCTCATCTCGATCATCATGTCTCGTCTCGGCTGAGATCCCAGTCATTTCAACATATTTATTTAATTTATAAGTTAGTCCCTTGTTATTATTTTTAAGGAACAGTTCTTTTATGATATTTAGAAAAACAACCTAACACTTCATTTGTACAAAAAACAATGGTTTAACTTTTACTAACAATTATATTCTTTTTAAAAAGTTAAAATTTAACACATTCTTCCATGATACCGTATCGTACTAGCTCCTATTTTGATGTTTCTTATGATATTTTATCCCCTAAGTTATTTATTTTTGCTTATTTGATAAGTTCAATGTGTTTGTTTTATTTTTCCTGATTTTTCTATGATTTTTTATTTAATTTTTTTAAACATTCTTTCATGTCTAAAGTTGTATCTCGGCCGAGGTGAGATGAGATTTCATGACTGAGACATTCGCGACCAAGACACGATGACGTCCACGACCGAGACTTTGAACCATGAATTGGGCTTGTTAATTAGATTAATAAGACATTTATTGCATAAAATCCTATATCTATTTTTACTAATGGAAATTAGTGATATATACTCCAATAGCTTACCCAATTATTCATTATACCTCACTTGTGATTATAAAGTGCTTTCTCTAAGTAGGTTTCTCACCTCAAATGTTCACCAGCCTAATTGGGCCAACCCTAGGGTTGTAGTATTTGAGCTTGAAAGTAGATCTTGAAGTTGACTCATTCAGTAAGTGAACAAGCCCAAACAAGCTTCTTAAAGAGTCAAGTCAAAGTTGTTCACGAGTAGCTCGGTTTGTTTAACAGCGTTAATGATCTACATGAAAGCCTCAAACCCAACACAAGTTCTCAAGCACCTTAATACAACACTAGGGACGTTCTTAGAAAGGAGAGACTCACCAGTCACCACATCTTAAACTGCAATGAGAAGATCGCACATGCCAAAAACCATCATGGTCATACGATTTTGAATGATCAGATTTGAAGGCTTCTCACCAGCATTCTTTTCAAGAAATTTCCTACTATCTGATTAATATGGTAAATTCAGATCCTCCACAAACCATCTGATCATCCTAAATTATTTATACATATATAGCTTGGGTGGAAGCCACTTATTTTTTAAATTTGATTTTCTACTCGAAATATAAGTTTACTAGAATTATGGTGCTTATAGAGATCTTAGCATGCATATTCAAAGTAGTTCCTTTTGATGTTAGAAACTAGGCAACCTGCTCTTGCACTCCCTCAAATTTGCAGTTCCGAGCAAGCATCACCAGAGCATGTACACCGCCTGCCACTGCAACCTCCATGCTACACTTGTCATCAGCTGCCAAATTTGCCAGTGCGCCTGCTGCACGTTCCTGGAAAAACGCAACAAGAAACAACCCACAACTTTGATTATCATGTGACATCAACCCTAATCGGATGCATGCTACACAAGTCATTATATGTAAGCAGAAAATAATGCATTATATAAAAAGCACATACCAGAACTCCATCACCACCTGAGGACCATTTGAAAATAAGGTCTACTAATGCTTTTACACCACCAGCCTCAGCAATGGCACCCTGATAAGAAACGCTCAATCATTATAATTATAAATATAAATTGAACTTATACCACAAAATGATTAAAAGATGTAGAATAAAAAAACCTTGTGCTCTTCTCCGACAGAAAGATTCCATAGTCCTCCGGCAGCCTCTTCCGCAACCAGCCTGTTCATGGACTTTGCCAAACCAGCAAGGATACTAATTCCTCCTTCTTCTGCAACAGCTTTCGCAACGCTGATATTCACAGACAAGTTTGCGATGGCCTACACATTTCAATGGGTTCCATGAGAAAATCAAGCTCAAAAATAGGTTTAATAATAGACTAATGATCTTACCAGGGATAAAAGATAGTTGTACCATAATAATGTGTGCATGAGAATCATTGTGTTGAGTATATCTCATCTTTATCTAATCATTCGAACTCAAAATGACAAGGATTCAATTAAGATTTATTAAAATGATTAGACTATCTAATAAAAAAGATATATACATAAGACCATATTCCCCTAGAATAGTAGAATAGCTTACCTTGGCGGCTTCTGACTGAAGTCCCTCCCGTGAAGATTTTGCAAGGTCCAGAAGTAGACGGATGCCACCATCCTGCATAACTGCTTCAGCTCTTCCCCGATCAATGCTAGCATTTTCATCATCAGTGACAACAAAAGTTGCAAGTCCTGTGGCTGCCCTTTCTTGAACATCCTCTTGCGAACTCTGCATTAAACTGAGCAACAGTGTTGCACCTTGCCTGAGCCAGAAATTATCCAAACCATGCGGATTGCTCTCAGCAATTCGCAGAAGTGTATGTGAAAGGATCCACTCAAGCCAGGTCATAATCTCATCCAAGTTCTTATCCTTATTCTTCGAAATCCTCCAATCCGAAAGAACATTCCTCTCTTTCTTCGTAGTATCGGCGAATAAAGATGCTAATCCTTTGAAAATGTCAGTAAAAAGAGCTAGTAACAATTTACCTTTATTATTATTGGAAAAAAAGTTGACATCTTCTTCAAGAACTGGACAATTTAAGGCACATAAAACCTGCAAGCTTTGTGACGACGAAAACAATCTTGAAACAGTGGTTGGACCAATTTCAGTTCTTGAAACATCCAACCCAGTCAAGTTAGGCAGTTTACTCCAAAGCTGTGGTACCAAGCCCCACTTCATATTTGAAGTCCCCGCAAGCGAGAGGAATCGAACAGACACTACATTTCCCAATGCCGTTTCATCCACTTTAAGACAATCCATGAACCCTATATCAGCCAAATTCGGACAATTCTTAGCCAAAGCATTGATGGCATCTGCATCAACATCCCGAACTCCCGAAATACGGAGTCTCTTCAATTTACGACAGCAAAGAGCAATTGCTTTAATAGCATCACTACTGATCTTTTCACAGAAGTCCGGACCAAGTTGAAGACTCTCAAGTGCCTCATGTCGAGCCGCAATCACAGAGAGAGTAGCATCAGTTATCTTCCTGCAGTAATCACCGCTAATTTCACGCAAATTCCTAGCTTGAAGATTTATTATCGCATCTGCACACTCCACTCCACGAAACCGAAATTTCTGAAGATTTGCACACCTAGAAGCAAGCAAAGCTGCTGTAGCAGCATCACACTTGTGCGCCCGAAGATCCAACGAGGTCCACAAACATGGAAAGATACCCAGATCCCTCCACGTTCGACAGGTCGATGACAAGCTTGCCCGGTCGCGATAATTCAGGCATGAAAACAGCTGAATCACTGTATCATCAGGCAAGCTAGTCCAATCAACCTCCCCTTTTCGCTCCAAACCCAAACCCTCATCCTCAATTTCTGAAAAATTCGGTGAAACTGCCTTCTCTTTCCCCCGCTTAGCCACCTTTCGCCGCACTCTCCGACTCATATCTCAATCTAATCACACAGACGACCCAGATAAAAATACCCTTCAACCTCAAATACCCAAATCTTCAAACAAGTGAAGAAACGCACAACAAACAGACCCAGAAACCAATACCCTTTATAACCTCAAAAACCCTAATCTTCAAAACGAGCAATGACAATCTATATTTCTGTCTATAGCACATAGAATTAAAGATTCATAATATACAAGAATCCAAGAAAATCTATATCTATATATCATAAATGCATGATAGGGAAGAGAATCAAATGACCCCTGAGCTATAAAAAAAAGTAAATTTTTTTGTCAAACCTGAAGGCTTTAGGCTTTATGGGTTTCTGGGTAACTCTCGAATCTTCGAGCTTTTGCTATAAATCTATTGCCTTGTAGGGATTGCATTGAAGAAACGTGCATACAGCTTTAATGGAGAAGAGAGTAGATATAGAGACATATATACATAGAAAGAGAGAAATAAAGGAGACAAAACTGAGGAAGGGTCGGAGAGAATTCAGGTGCTCATGAGAGAGAAAGATAAACAGAGAGCAGAGAAGAGACAAACCCTCAAAAAGAACTCAGGTCCGCATGAACGAGACAGAGCAGAGACAAACCCTCAAAGCATGTGTCTACCCCTCTCTTCAATTTTCCCTTGGTTTGCACCGAATGCAAGGAGGGAGAGAGTATATCTGTAGGGGTGTGGGGTTAAGGGGAAAAAATAGGAAGAGAATTACGGCTTTCAGATGTGAGAAGTAGAGGGGTCAGAGGAGAGAATGGTGTGAACCTACACCTCATCAGGGAACAAACAATTACCTCCAATTTTATTAAGCTGTATTAAATTAATTAAATTAAAAGTTGCTTATATGCATGCATAGTATGAAACGTTTAGCTTTTGCCTTCATAATTTATATATATATATATATATTGGATGCCTAGATTACATAGTTATTATTCCAAAGAAACCACAACTTCAATATATATATATAATAATAATAAAATAAAAGAAGAAATGCTATAAAAATAGTGTAGTAAAATGATAAGAGTTTATAAGAAATCATAGCTACAATTTTTTTATAAGTTTCATGTTCATCATTTGTCTTTTTTTGTTTTTTTTTAATGGTGTAGGGTGTCATGCTTGACCTTAAAATTTAAAACACTGACTTTAGAATTTCAACCAACTATACTAGGTGAGAGTGGCATGCTCATCATTTGTTCATTTTGTTGTATTAAGATTGTTGTTTTACTGAATTAGCAATGGGGGAGAGTCTTTCATATATTCTGAAAAGGTAAAATTATCACAATAATACTAGAAACCTTTTAAAATTTGAGAGTGAAAAACTCTATAATCTGGACCAAAATTATGAAACCATTTATTGAACTATAAGGGGAAATTAAGATTAGTCTTTGGGTTAAAATGGAAAAACCAAGTATGATTATAGTTGTTATTCCGGAAAATAAAACACTTATCCCATGCTTCAATATAATCAAAGTGGATATAAGTAGGAGGAATGAAGTCTACTGAGAAACTTTTGGGAGTATGCAAAGCCTAATTCCAATCTTCAAGAAAAAGTACTTTAAGAATTTGACATTTGAAAAAAGCTGTTTCATTATGATTAAATTTACTGGGAGTATGAGTGACTAACACTGAATTAGTATCTACCAAAATAAATTCATAGAATTTTCTTGATTTATCTCATACACAACTAGACCAATGACGCTGAGGAAGAAAGATTTCTGGAATAATTTGAGAAGGATTGGATTTTTTATATTTTCATTCTAAAATTAAAACTAGCAGTAATTCTGATTCATAAATATATTGAGGTCTCGGATCAAAAGGGTTCTGAGACGGGCTTGAAGACGAAATTGAAGCTGGAGACTTAATTTCAAATTGAGTCATATTTCTTACAACTGTAGGTTGATTAGGAGGATTCTTTAACACTTGACTAAATGAATTTGGCTTGGGAGAAGCTAAAACTGAATATTGATTTGGACTAAACGGGATTCCATAATTACTGATTTTTTAGACCGGAGAACTTGATGAAGGAGAACTCTTTTTAATAGCATAATCTGCTTTTGTTGTGGATTTTGGCTTTTCTGTCATGATTTTCCTTGTAGAAATGATGAAATCTGGAAAAGAATTAGAGTCTCCTTTAATAAATTCTATATCAAAATCAAAAATACTTAAAATAGCTTGCCATCTAGCAAAAATTTGTTTAGAAGCAATATTTTTAACATCTTTTTCTAAAATTGTTTTTGCACTTTTACAATCTACTCTTAATAAAAACTTTTGATTTAAAAGATCACTTTGAAACTTTGAAATACATAATACTATAGATAAAATTTCTTTTTTAATAGTACCATAATTCTTTTGAGAATTATTCCAAATACCAGAAGTAAAATGAACTAGTTGTTCTTGTCCTAAGACTTTCTGTTTCAAAATACCATCATATCATAAATCTGAAGCATCTGTTTCTACAAGTTTAAAACTATTAAAATTAGCAATATGTAATAAAGGTAAACTCTTTATTCTAGACTTAACTTGTTTTACAGCATTAGTATGTTCTTCTGTCCATTCCGGTGGATTTTTTTTTAATCTATCAGATAAGGGTTTACATATTTTATGTATATCTTTACAAAAATTTCCTACATAATTAAGACTTCCTAAAAATCTTTATAATTGTTTTTTGTCTTTTATTTCATCCGGAAATTTGTTGCCAAACTCTAAACTTTTTTCTATCAGAATAATTGCTTTGTGTATCCAATGTTCTAAAAATCTAATCTTAGTCTGAAATAATTTAATTTTTGAGGCTGAAACCACTAAACCATTTTTCTTAACAATCTTTAAGAATGTTTCTAAGTATTTCTAGTGTTTATCTAAATTATTACTATAAACTAATACATCATCTATATAAACTATACTTCAATCTGTATAGGCATTAAAAATATTGTTCATCACATTTTGAAATTCTGAGGGTGCATTTTTTAAGCCAAAAGGCATTACATTCCATTCATATTGTCCAAATGGTACATTAAAGGCTGTTTTATACCTATCTTCCTCTTTTATTTGAATTTGCAAAAATCCTGATTTCATATCAAATTTACTAAAAATTACCACATCATGTAATCTGTTTAAGAGATCTTGTTTATTAGGTATTGGATATCTTATCCAGCTTAATACTTTATTTAAGGGTTTATAACTACTTACTAATCTAGGTGTTCCTCTTTCAATTTCACTTGGCTTATTTACATAAAAAGCAGAACAACTCCATGGTGATTTACTCTTTCTTATTAAACATTTGTCTAATAATTATTGTATTTCTTTTTTACAATAGTCTATCATTTCTTTATTCATTTGTATTGGTCTTACTTTTGTAGGTATATCATTTTCAGAAAAATCTTTTATATAAGAAAGACTGACTATATGTTTTTTCCTTATTCCAAAAAGCATGAGGTAAATCTGAACATACTTCTGTTTTTATTTTTTCTTCAAATTGACTTATTTTTTCTTAAGCTTATTATCCTCTAGTTTTCTATCTATGTTCATAATTTTAATTTCTTTTTGTAATGATTCATTTTTGTTGGCCCAAAATATACTCTAGAGGGGGGTGAATAGAGTATAGCAAACTTTATAAATTAAAATCCAATTTAAAATTTTCGTTCAATTAAATTTGATTGGAGATGAATGGAATATAAAATATGAATCACAACTAACCTATATATAAAACAAGTAAATAAATATAAATGCAAGAGAATAGTTACAGAGATTCAAACACAAGATTTTAACGTGGTTTAATCTCCGTCTATATCCACGCTTCAAGAGCCCCGTCTTCAGGATTTCACAATCCACTATGGATCACTCCTTCATGGTGGATAAACCTTTACAAGTTGCCTTCTTTCAAAGGTGGAAGATACTCACCCACAAGGGATTCACACAACCCTTACAATCTCACAAGTTTACAAGATGAATAAAGAGTGTACAAAGATTAGCTCCTTCAAGAGTAGATGATTACAACAATGAGCACTCACTAGTATCTCTCAAGATCAAGAACTAATATTGGCTTAAGAGAGAGAATGATTTTCAAAACATGAATCACACAAAAGTGATGAACAATAATGGATTTGAGTATGAGTATGTTTCAATATGTTTAGGGTGAATCACTAACTCATCCAAGACTCATTCAAGTGGTATTTATATGCTCTCAATCAAATATGGCTGTTAGAGAGAAGAATATAGCCGTTTGGTTTGCAAAAACTAGCCGTTATAAGTTGCAGAGTAAACCTTAGTCGACTAGGACTAACTGATTAGTCGACTAGAGTATTTTAAATACACTTACAAAATGAGTTCGGAGTCGATTAGTCGACTAGGTCAAAGTGATTATTTACACCAATTTTAGTATCATTTTGGGATTCAAATTTGAGTATTTCAAGCCTAAAAAAAAATTTATAAACATGAAATAAAAAATTAAAAAAACAAAAAAAAATAATATAAATATTTAATTGTCTATTTGAGTGCTTAATGAAAGCCTAATAAAAGCTAGAGTCCATTCTTAAATTGATTCTACAAATTATAATATACTATAGGGACTCAAATTTAACTATTTCAACCCTAAAAATAGCATAAATTTACTCTATCAATTATAGTATCCTATAGGGACTCAAATTGAAACATTAAAAATAAAAACATAAACTTCTAAAATCTGAAAATAACATAAATAAAAATAAAATATTTAAATGTCTATTTGAGTGCTTCATCAAAGCCTAATAACAACTAGAATTATTTCTTAAATTTACTCTATCAATTATAGTATCCTATAGGGACTCAAATTTGATTATTTCAACCCTATGAAAATCTAGAAACATAAAAATAAAAACATAAACTACAAAAATCCAAAAATAACATAAATAAAATTTATCTATTTGATTTCCATAAAATTTTCATTTGTACTATATGTTGATTTTATATAATTTCCCTTGGTTATTCTTAACTTAATCATTTAAAAAATTACAATTGGGATCATACTAAGTGCATTTAAAATATTTAATAAGACTACTATTATAAATTAGTATAGATAATATCATTCTCTTCCTTATATTTTATGGCCTATATGAGAGCTGAGTATCATCAAATCCTAATAATAACTACTAAAAAAATATAATTAAGTACATAAATTTATCTAAATATAATTATGTATTACAGTTATGAATTTATTTATGAAAAAAATAGTTATGTAGATAAATTTCAAACCCATCCATTGAAATCAATCTTAGTATTTTTTTCTAACCCTTTGTAAGTTTATTTTTTAAAATAAAAATA